>SJYQ01000413.1:736447-772872 GCA_006410935.1 Redunca redunca | reverse complement strand
AATGCTTTATTTTCAGAGGCATGTTATTAAGATAGCTATGTATTTTCTGGATACGGCATCTTACACTTAAGACATTTAAATTTGCCTTTAATACTTAGTGTTAGGAACAATTAATACTGATTTTTGATAATAACCAGTATTATAGAACTTACATGCAGATTGTTTTACTTGTCTTTGGTTTATTTACATTTATACGGCTTTACACATGTGACTTGCAAATTAAATTTTATATTCTGTTTGCTTTCATCCGTGATGTATAGTTAAAGGTAATAAAAATTCAGAATAATTCAATATGCAATAATTTTATTGGATCCAAATAGATTAAATAGCAAATATATTTCAGTAAGATGTCACCTTTATAAAAGATTAACACATTACTCTATAATTCACATATTGATTGATATGTATTATTATTTAGTGTGAAAGGTTAGCAGATGGTTACTTATTCGGTTGACTTAAGAATTTTGCAGTGGAGAACAGGTATAAAAAGAGACTGGGAGTTTGGAGAAGTCCTGGACACTAACTGGAAAGTCAACTTGAATGCATTTATTCAGAGTTACTAGAAAACTGAAAGTTTAAAATTGTTATTGCGATTATTTGACTCTGCAAATTATTTTTTCTATTTTCTTTTTCTTTTTTTAAGAATGCAGAGAAATTGGTATAACAAATGCAACGACTTGAAAAAAAATATGGTTTATGCGCCTGGTCACTGGCTGAAAATAAGGAGTTGGTGAAGTCGTTCTGCCAAGTTTAATGTGTGGCTTCCATATAGACTCCATCACAGGTGCTTCTGTCGTCATTTTCTCAGGCAGCAAGAAGAGGCAGGTGGATACGGAAGGAAAGACAGATTTTGCTTAGGAAAGCCAACCTATTGTTTCTACTTACATCCTGGAGCCTAGTGTCGTGGTCACACAGAGCTGAAAGAGTAGTTGTATTTCTGAAAGGAGTATGTGAGAATTGATATTGGGATGTGTGTCAGGAAGCATCTTTTGAAAGGATGAAATATCTTTTTTCCTGTGATTAAAATATCTTGACAATTGCTTGCTCATTGTGAAATGAAAATGAACCAGTACACCAATTCCAGACATAGCTTGATCCTGTTGATAATTAGGGAAACTCAACAGGTTTTTTAATCTCTTATATTTATGATATAGTTGATGCCAAAGCAATGATGGTTTCTCTACGTCCTGACAACTGATTTCACTATAGAAAAAAGCTATTCACAGTGTTATATTGGCTCATTATTGGTGTTCAGTTGCTGGGTCCTGTCTAGCTCTTCAGACTGCATGGACTGCAGCATGCCAGGCTTCCCTGCGCTTCACTATCTCCTGCAATTTGCTCAAAGTCATGCATTGAGCTGTGATGCCATCCCACCATCTCATTCCCTGTCAGCCCTTCTACTTCTGCCCTCAGTCTTTCTCAGCATCAAGGTCTTTTTCCAGTGAGTCAGCTCTTTGCATCAGGTGACCAGAGTAGGAGCTTCAGTTTCAGCTTCAGTCCTTCCAGTGAACACTCAGGGTTACTTTCCTTTAGGATTGGCTGGTTTGTCCTTATTGCTTTCCAAGTGACTCTCAAGAGTCTTCTCCAGTACAATTTGAAAGCATCAATTCTTTGGTGCTTAGCCTCTTTTATGTTCCAACATAGTTCATTTCTGTTCAGTCGCTCAGTCGTGTCCAACTCTTTGCGACCCAGTGAATCGCAACATGCCAGGCCTCCCTGTCCATCACCATCTCCCGGAGTTCACTCAGACTCACGTCCATCGAGTCTGTGATGCCATCCAGCCATCTCATCCTGGGTCGTCCCCTTCTCCTCCTGCCCCCAATCCTTCCCAGCATCAGAGTCTTTTCCAATGAGTCAACTCTTCACATGAGGTGACCAAAGTACTGGAGCTTCAGCTTTAGCATCATTCTTTCCAAAGAACAGCCAGTACTGATCTCCTTTAGAATGGACTGGTTGGATCTCCTTGCAGTCCAAGGGACTCTCAAGAGTCTTCTCCAACACCACAGTTCAAAAGCATCAATTCTTCGGCACTCAGCCTTCTTCTACAGTCCAAATCTCACATCCATGCATGACCACAGGAAAAACCATAGCCTTGACTAGACGGACCTTAGTTGGCAAAGTCATGTCTCTGCTTTTGAATACAGTCTAGGTTGATCATAACTTTTCTTCCAAGGAGTAAGCGTCTTTTAATTTCATGGCTGCAGTCACCATCTGCAGTGATTTTGGAGCCCCAAAAAATAAAGTCTGACATTGTTTCTACCGTTTCCCCATCTATTTCCCATGAAGTGATGGGACCAGACCATGATTTTCGTTTTCTGAATGGTGAGCTTTAAGCCAACTTTTTCGGTCTCCTCTTTCACTTTCATCAAGAGGCTCTTTAGTTCTTCACTTTTTGCCATAAGGGTTATGTCATCTGCATATCTGAGGTTATTGATATTTCTCCCAGCAATCTTGATTCCAGCTTGTGTTTCTTCCAGTCCAGCGTTTCTCATGATGTACTCTGCATAGAAGTTAAATAAGCAGGGTGACAATATGTAGCCTTGACGGACTCCTTTTCCTATTTGGAACCAGTCTGTTGTTCCATGTCCAGTTCTAACTGTTGCTTCCTGACCTGTATACAGTTCTCTTTCAGAATTTTTCACAGTTGATTGTGATCCACACAGTCAAAGGCTTTGTCATAGTCAATAAAGCAGAAATAGATGGTTTTTTTTATGTTCCAACATGAAAGAGGAACATATGTTTCAACTCTCACATCCATACATGACTACTGGAAAAACCATAGCTTTGACTATATGGACCTTTGTCAGCAAAGGGATGTCTCTGGTTTTTAATATGCTTTCTAGGTTTGTCATAACTTTTCTTCCAAGGAGAAAGTTTCTTTTAATTTTGTGGCTGCAGTCACTGTCTGCAGTGATTTTGGAGCCCAGGAAAATGAAATTTTCCGTTTCACTTTTTCTCCATCTGTTTGCCCTAAAATGATGGGACCAGATGCCATGATCTTAGTATTTTGAATGTTGAATTTTAAACCAGCTTTTTCACTCGCCTCTGTCATCCTCATCAATATTGTAATTAACCTCCAATTAAAATAAGTAAAATTATATTAAAAAGAGGCTTTTTAGTTCCTCTTTACTTTCTGCCATTTAATTGGTATTATCTGCATATCGGAGGTTGTTGATATTTTCCCCAGAAACCTTGATTCCAGCCTGTGATTCATCCAGCCCTGCATTTCTCATGATGTACTCTGAATGTAAGTTGAATAAGCAGAGTCACAATTTACAGCCTTAATGTACTCCTTATTTAGTTCATTATCATAAGACATATTCTGAATGTGAGTAAAATGTTCATTTATTCTGTAACTGAGATGACTGGTTTACTTTGCACCGAATAAAACATTGTGTCATGGCTACTAAACCTAGCTCCCAGAAAGGTTAGTCAATGTTGTTTATATTCTAAGCACTTTGGGGCCAAGCTGAGATTTGGGAGTTTATTGAATAGAGAGAAAATAGCTAATAGACCCAAATAAATTAAAAAGAAGTGCTATCTGACAGCATATGGTGAAATTAGGTTAAAAATAGGTTAAAAGTGTATCTGCATAATCCCAGAACAAGGTATAAAATCTTATACCAAAATTGCTGTTTGATTCAAAATCCAGTGAAAGTGGTTATCTCTTTCAGCTCTAGAAGATTTAAAAATTGTGTTCTACAGTGTACTATTGTAATACAAGTTAGATCCCCTGCCAAATTAAGCTTGATTGGATATACAGTCTTTGGAAACTCCTTCCACTTGTCTATATAACTTTATGATTTCTCTTTCAATCCTTTAAACTTAAAGGTTTAAGGGAACAAAATTACTTTGCCTTTAACCTGCAAATGACGACTTCTAGCAGATAGAGTACCCATCAGTGTCACTGATGTCTTTTAAAAGAGTGAAAATATTGAGTAGTGTTCCTATAAATGTGCTTCCAGCCATCTAGCTTCATGTGAGGAAAATATATTTCCAACTGTATTTTATTTCCAATGCAGCAGCAAACCTTCAGGGCTCTGGGAGGTTCTGTTGATCAAGGTAATTCTTTAAAGGTGTTTGTGAGGAGTAACCATTTGGATCATCTGTCTTGATATTACTTGTTACCCATTTCTAATTTCATTTTTCACATTCTTTCACATTTTGGTGAAAATAAACTATAAAATACATTTTTTGTCTATTTCCTAAGTATAGAGATGCACCTTGATTAAACAATTGGATTTACATCAGTTTTAAAAAAATAAGGAAATTTTATTTATTTATTTATTTTTGCTATATACATATTTTGCTATTTTTATCCATAACACACAGTAAGGACTTCACCACCATGAAAATCATCTATGAAGTAGAAAATGGAAATGCAGGCAATAAAAAAATGTTCTAAACCTCTGCTATAAATTTGTACACCAGTGAGTAATAGTGATATTTTACAAAACGGACTTTTGAGTTCCGAAGTAATTTTTCAATTCTTAAGAAACACTTTTTCCCCCACTGCAACTGTTTTATTTTGCTCTGTTGAATCTCAGAGCAGAATCACTTTTGCTACTTAGTAATTAACAGATAAAATCTGTTATAATATGTCATTATAGATCATTGCCAAATAAAAAAGCAAGCACCAGATGGTGTGCTTTATGTTAAGCTACAGTGCACATGCATTAGAACTTTCTTTTTCTCTCCTAGGAAAATTGCAATTTATTTTAGAGAGCTCCTTTACAGTATAGAAGCTGTGGAGCAAGAAGCTGTTTTGACTAGCATGAAATCCATACAAAGTGTGGCATCGGCTCTGCCTTTTAGTTCTCTGTAATAGGTTAACTTGAGAAACAAAATAATGTTCTGTTTATTTGCCTTTCTTCTTTTCCCCCTCCTCCTCTGTCGTGTGGACAGTTGACACGGGCAATAAGTCTATTGTCTGTACAGTGTTACTAGAAATATTAGAAGATCTCACAGTAGCAGCATTTCTTTATTGAGCTTTCTTTTATCGAAAACAATGTCAATATTTCATCAAATCGCTATTACATTGAGAGAAAACATTTCCGTTCTCCACCGCTCAACACTGTTGCGTTTCCTAACATTTGTCCTGCTTGTCCTCGCATTAATCCAGGCTTTCTATCGCCTTTAAACCACAAGCCGAGACCCTTCTCCTCACTCACACTGGCCTTGAGTCCCTTTCCCTTTGTCCACTGCTGCGCGGGTCTGAGGTCGTCTTTCCTGTTCATCAGAGGGGGCCGGTCATCGCTTTCCCTCCGTTTCCACGTCTCTTCAGTCGTCTGGCTCCTTCTTGTGGATTTCCCGTTAAGTATCAGGGAAGCCACCCCCACCCCATCTCTGATGCTTGCCCTGAAACCCGCTTCCTTGTTTTATGCTAGTCATCTGTTTATCTTCTGTTAAATTGTTGTTGATCTTTCTCACTATATTTAAAATCCAGAATGACAGGGACTACATAACCTTTATTCACTAATACATACCCAGATCCTTTGTACATCTGATTTTTAATACATATATGCTGATTTTAAATAGCTGAAATTAAAAACATAAGAAAATAATAGCTGTGATATAATATAACTAAAGAAATTTTATGTATCAGTTCAGTTCAGTTCAGTTCAGTCACTCAGTCGTGTCCGACTCTTTGAGACCCCATGAATCATAGCACGCCAGGCCTCCCTGTCCATCACCAACTTCCGGGGTTCATTCAAACTCATGTGCATCAAGTCGGAGATGCCATCCAGCCATCTCATCCTCTGTCGTCCCCTTCTCCTCCTGCCCCCAATCCCTCCCAACATCAGGGTTTTGTCCAGTGAATCAACTCTTCGCATGAGGTGGCCGAAGTACTGGAGTTTCCGCTTCAGCATCAGTCCTTCCAATGCCTTGTCTAACTCAGTGAAACTAAGCCATGCTGTGTGGGGCCACCCAAGATAGGAGGGTCATGATGGAGAGGTCTGACAGAATGTGGTCCACTGGAGAAGGGGATGGCAAACCACTTCAGTATTCTTGCCTTGAGAACCCCATGAACTTTATGTATGGGCAGTACTTAATTATCAATAGAAAGCTAATACATCTAATTCTGAAAATAATTCAAATAGAATTGGAGTCTCTTCTCCACCCTCCAAGGCCAAGGCCATTAGTAGATGTAACGGAAGTGTGTGTGTGTGTGTGTGTTAGTCCTTCAGTCATGCCTGACTCTTTGCGACCCCATGGACTGGAGCCCACCAGGCTTCTCTGCCCATGAGGTTCTCCAAGCAAAAATACTGGAGTGGGTTGCCATTCCCTTCTCCAAACAGGAGGAATTACAGTGCTTTGCATTTGTAGAAATGTTTTCTCTGGCGAGAGCTGTTTAACTTAATGTAATTTAGTGAGACATCATTCACTATCTTTACCAAGAACTGAGTGAAGTAATTATGCAAAATTTATCAGAATGGTTTAGGTAAAAGTTGTTACTGAAACGGAAAAGGTATTCTCTCTCCTTTAAAAAGGTATTTCTTCTCCACTTGAGTTTGGTGAATACTGCAAACAAAATGTTCTTTGTGAATATTTGCAATGTTGTGTGCTCTAAGAAATGCACGAAATTGGCAGAAAGTTTCACATTAACCCAGGTTACTGTTTTCACTTTTTGTTAAAATATGAGAATTTCAAAGACTTTTCTGCATAAAGTGTACTGAAGAAAATAAATCCTAACTTAAAGTACCATCGCCCTAAAGCACAGAAAATAGATACGGATCTGTCGCATTAAATGTTAATCTTCTATTTGCTGACTTACCTGCACTGTAGGGAAGTGAGCTTCAACTTCCTGGCTGTTTATTGTATTGTGACTATTTTAGAGCTATTGTCTGTGGGGAATTTTAAATGTGCAAAAATTTCTATAACTCTACTTTAAAAAGTGAAATGAAAAAGGAAAGTTGAATACTATAGAATGAATAGAAGTGTCAGAATGGAGATTCGCTATGTATTGTGAATTATCTTGCTTTTATTGGCTGCAGTCAAGCTTTTGAGGTTAAATAAACAGTTTTTCAAGATGGACTGAGTGTGCTTCATTTATACATAAACGTGCTCAAGAACCATAACGATATTAGAAGTTTCAGAGTGTGGTGTACATTGAACAAATGCGCACATTGTATCTGTAGGTGTTATTTATTCAACACTTGTCATGCATTTCAGTGAATACAAATCACATGTGGATAGAAAGCACTTCCCTGAGAATCGAGTCAGAGATTCGTGTATTCTCGCAGGAAGAGACCTGGCAAGAGGAAAGAGTATCTGAAGCATTCAGTACCATTCAAGTTCAGTTACGGAATAAACTTGCTGTCAGTCAAAGCTCAGATATATTGCGGAGCGGGGAGGAACAGTTTGTGAGTAAACTGCAATTCTGTTCGTTGGAGGAAAAAAATGGAAAACAAGAAGCATAATGGACGAGCTCATGGTAGCTGCAGAGGGCTTCTGCACCGGCTCCCTTAGAGATGGGGAATGGTTTTCATAGGGAAGTGGAAGAGAGAGATTTCTGTTCTTCCACCGTTTACCCTTAGATACCTAGACTGCCTCTATGCTGACAGCAGGAAGGAAGTCTAGATTTTTTGTCTGCTCTTTCACAGAAGATTTAAATTCTACTTAGAAAGATCTTTCCTGTGGTAGAAAGATGATACATTCTTAACATCTAATAATCATTTTGTATATTTGTTTGCTATCTTCTAAGTTTTTTCTTTAAGATAGTGGATCACTCATTATATAAAACAATATATGAAGAAGGAAGAGAAAACATTTTCAACCCACATTTACACACTGTGACCAACCCAGCAGAGAGTTACTGCATGCTCCCTTATGTTGCAAGAATTTTTTGCATTTTACTGTTTTAGCTTTCAAAAGGAGAAAAAAATCCATGAGATAAATATGAAAGAATTCTTGTTCATTCCATGACATTATATGAATAGTCCTCCTCTGGTTGACAAATGAATATCTGACAACAGGGCATCCTGGGCCTGGTAGTTAATTTGTAAACATTATTGATTCTTTTTCCAGAAATGATTATACATTATTAGACTTTGTTTAATGTAAGTTCCAATCGAAACATTATTCCAATTCTTATATTTCTAGTTGTTAAGCACACTCAGTGGAATTTATCATCTGCAGTGACCAATTATAATTTAAAACTATTTTGGTTCTTAGTGTACTTAGGGTGAGATTGTCATAGCAAGTGTCAAAAGCAGCTAGATATTTTTCCCTATAATAATGTCTGGAAAATTATTAAAAAACAAATTTTTCTTAAAATTTTCTTATAATTAAAATGACTTAACTCTTTATTCTAAAATACTTTGAAAGGAAGGAAAACACATCAATGCTTTTATTCTTCTGAAGATGCTAATCAAGTTTTGCTTTTTCATGATAAACATTATCTGTATTCTGGTAGACTAAGAATGGACTTCCCTGGTGGCTCAGCTAGTAAACAATCCGCCTGCAATGCAGGAGACCCTGGTTCGATTCCCAGGTTGGGAAGATCCCCAGGATAAGGGATAGGCTACCCACTCCAGTATTCTTGGGCTTCCCTGGTGGCTCAGTGTGTAAAGAATCTGCCTGCAATGTGGGAGACTTGGGTTTGATCCCTGGGTTGGGAAGATCCCCTGAAGGAGGGCATGGCAACCCACACTAGTATTCTTGCCTGGAGTATTCCCATGGACAGAGGAGCTTAGCAGACTGCAGTCCATGGGGTCAGAAAGAGTCCGACATGACTGAGTAACTAAGCACAGCACAGAGTGAGAATATTTTTGAAAGCAATTACATTTCCCCCAGAATTAGCTATCTTACTGCTGCTGCTGCTGCTAACTTGCTTCAGTCGTGGCCAACTCTGTGCGACCCCATAGAAGGCAGCCCACCAGGCTCCTCCATCCCTGGGATTCTCCAGGCAAGAATACTGGAGTGGGTTGCCATTTCCTTCTCCAATGCATGAAGGTGAAAAGAGAAAGTGAAGTTGAACAGTTGTGTCTGACTCTTAGCGACCCCATGGACTGCAGCCTACCAGGCTCCTCCACCCATGGGATTTTCCAGGCAAGAGTACTGGAGTGGGGTGCCATTGCCTTCTTGAGCTATCTTACTGAATTCCCACAAATTATTTTATTTATATTAATGTACATACTTTGCACCTCTGAAGCTACAGGTTTTTATCACCAGCCTCATAAGTTCAGTTCAGTCGCTCAGTCGTGTCCAACTCTTTGCGACCCCATGAATCGCAGTACGCCAGGCCTCTCTGTCCATCACCATCTCCCGGAGTTCACCCAGACTCATGTCCATCAAGTCCGTGATGCCATCCAGCCATCTCATCATCAGTCGTCCCTTTCTCCTCCTGCCCCCAATCCCTCCCAGCATCAGAGTCTTTTCCAATGAGTCAACTCTTCGCATGAGGTGGCCAAAGTACTGGAGCTTCAGTTTTAGCATCATTCCTTCCAAAGAAATCCTAGGGCTGATCTCCTTCAGAATGGACTGGTTGGATCTCCTTAGAGTCTTCTCCAACACCACCGTTCAAAAGCATCAATTCTTTGGCGCTCAGCCTTCTTCACAGTCCAACTCTCACATCCATACATGACCACAGGAAAAACCATAGCCTTGACTAGATGGACCTTAGTCAGCAAAGTAATGTCTCTGCTTTTGAATATACTATCTAGGTTGGTCATAACTTTTCTTCCAAGGAGTAAGCGTCTTTTAATTTCATGGCTTCAATCACCATCTGCAGTGATTTTGGAGCCCCCAAAAATAAAGTCTGACACTGTTTTCACTGTTTCCCCATCTATTTCCCATGAAGTGATGGGACCAGATGCTGCTAAAGATTATAGATATAAAATATATTGCCACTCTGTGCATATATATATTCTAAGTGAATATCAAAATGAATTTATAGGCTTTAAAAATCAAATATAAAAATAAAAATAATAAAGATGTTCTGCTTGAACCCTTTGACTGGAGAAAATAAAAATATTTCCAGTCTTTGAACTCCTAAAAAAACTCAAATAAACTTTAAAAAGAAAACCATGGAATATTTAATTGGATACCTTATGAAAATTTGACTTAAGAATTGATGGCATGGACTTTGAATACATCATCTGTTCTTTTCAAAATAGCTTAGAAACTTAATGCATTTTAACTGGGTTGAAGTCCTTAGTTTCACATATATTTTTAGTAGCATATCACTTCTCTGTTTTAAATTTTTCTAAAAAAAAGGTCACTGGAGAATAGTTGATTCACAATGTTGCGTTAGTTTCTGCTGCACAGCAAAGTGAATCAGATATCCAAATATCCATTCTCCTCAGATATGCAGATGACACCACCCTTATGGCAGAAAGTGAAGAAGAACTAAAGAGCCTCTTGATGAAAGTGAAAGAGGAGAGTGAAAAGTTTGGCTTAAAACTCAATATTCAGAAAACTAAGATCTTGGCATCTGGTCCTATCACTTCATGGCAAATAGATGGGGAAACAGTGGCTCACTTTATTTATTTGGGCTCCAAAATCACTGCAGATGCTGACTGCAGCCATGAAATTAAAAGACACTTACTCCTTGGAAGGATAGTTATGACCAACCTAAACAACATATTATAAAACAGAGACATTATTTGGCAACAAAGGTTGTGCAGTCAAGGCTATGGTTTTTCCAGTAGTCAGTATGGGTGTGAGAGTTGGACTATAAAGAAAGCTGAGCACCAAAGAATTTATGCTTTTGAACTGTGGTGTTGGAGAAGACTCTTGAGAGTCCCTTGGACTGCAAGGAGATCCAACCAGTCCATCCTAAAGGAAATCAGTCCTGAGTGTTCACTGGAAGGAATGATGTTGAAGCTGAAACTCTAATACTCTGGCCACCTGATGCGAAGAACTGACTCATTTGAAAAGACCCTGATGCTGGGAAAGATTGAGGGCAGGAGGAGACGGGACGGCAGAGGATAAGATGGTTGGATGGCATCGCTGACTCAATGGATGTGAGACTGGGTGAACTCCGGGAGATGGTGATGGACAGGGAGGCCTGGCATGCTGCGAATCATGGGGTTGCAAAGAGTCAGACACCACTGAGTGACTGAACTGAACTCATTCTTCTTCAGATTCTTTTTTCATATATGTTATTATTAATACTGAGTTGGGCTCCCTATGCTATATAGTGGTTCCTGGTTGATTATCTGTTCTATATATGGTAGTGTGTATGCTAATCTCAGCCTTCTCATTTACCCCTTCCTATCTAGTTTTCTCCTTTGGTAACCATAGGTTTATTTTTGAAGTCTGTGAGTCTGTTTCTGTTTTGTAATTTGGTTCATTTGTATCATTTTTTTCAGATTCCACATATAAGTGATGCATAATATGTGTCTTTGTCTGACTTACTTCACTTAGTATGATTATTTCTAGGTCCATCCATGTGGGTGCAAAAGGCACTGCATCCTTTCTATGGCTTAGTTATATCCCATTGTATATTTGTTCCAAATCTTCTTTATCTGTGCTTTTGTCAGTGGACATTTAGGTTGCTTCCATGGCCTGGCTATTATAAACAAGGCTGCAGTGAGCACTGGGGTGCATGTATCCTTTCAAACAATGTTTTTTCTTAAATTTTTTTTAAAATTTTACTTTATTTTATTTTACAGTACTATATTGGTTTTGCCATACATCAGCATGAATCTGCCATGGGTGTACACATGTTCTCAATCCTGAAC
The DNA here is from genome assembly GCA_006410935.1 of Redunca redunca. Taxonomy (NCBI): domain Eukaryota; kingdom Metazoa; phylum Chordata; class Mammalia; order Artiodactyla; family Bovidae; genus Redunca; species Redunca redunca. The sequence continues at coordinate 761,185 of SJYQ01000413.1, read as the reverse complement.
CCCCCTCCCACCTTCCTCCCCATACCATCTTTCTGGGTTATCCCAGTGCACCAGCCCCAAGCATCCTGTATCCTGCATCTAACCTAGACTGGCGATTCATTTCTTATGTGATATTATACATGTTTCAATGCCATTCTCCCAAATAATGCCACCCTCGCCCTCTCCCACAGAGTTGTTTTCATCTGGAGGTATCAACCTACATAGCATATTCAAAAGCAGAGACATTACTTTGCCAACAAAGGTCCGTCTAGTCAAAGCTATGGTTTTTCCAGTAGGCATGTATGGATGTGAGAGTTGGACTGTGAAGAAAGCTGAGCGCTGAAGAATTGATGCTTTTCAACTGTGGTCTTGGAGAAGACTCTTGAGAGTCCCTTGGACTGCAAGGAGATCCAACCAGTCCATTCTGAAGGAGATCAGCCCTGAGATTTCTTTGGAAGGAATGATGCTAAAGCTGAAACTCCAGTGCTTTGGCCACCTCATGTGAATAGTTGACTCATTGGAAAAGACTCTGATGCTGGGAGGGATTGGGGGCAGGAGGAGAAAGGGACGACCGAGGATGAGATGGCTGGATGGTATCACTGACTCGATGGACATGAGTTTGAGTGAACTTTGTAAGTTGGTGATGGACAGGGAAGAATCAGACATGACTGATCGATTGAACTGAACTGATGCCCAGGAGTGAGATTGCTGACTCATATGACACTTGATTTTTAGTTTCTTGAGGCACGTCCATCTGTTCTCCATAGTGTTTTTACCAATTAACAACTCCACCAACAGTCAGAAAGTGTTCCATTTTTTTGACACCCTCTCCAGCATTTATTGTTTGTAGACTTTTTGGTGAGGGATATTCTCACTGGTGTGAGGTGAAACCTTACTGTAGTTTTGATTTGCATTTATCTGATAAGTAGCAATATTGAATGCCTCTTCATGTGCCTCTTGGCCATCTGTGTCTTCTATGGAGGAATGTCTATTTAGATCTTCTATCCATTTTTTGATTGAGTTTCTTTGGGTTTTTTGGTACAGAGTTGCATGAGTTGTTTGTAAACTTTGGAGATTAACCTCTTGTTAGTCACATTGTTCGCAAATATTTTCTTGCATTCTGTGGGTTGTCATTTTCTTATAGTTTCCTTTGCTGTATATAAGCTGCCATGTTTAATTAAGTCCCATTTACTTATTTTTGTCTTCATTTTCATTATTCTCAGAGATAAATCCAAAGGAATATTGCTGTGATTTATCTCAAGGAGTGTTTTGCTTATGTTTATATCTAAGAGTTTTATAATATTCAGCCTTACACTCAGGTCTTTAGAGTTTATTTTCATGTATGATGTTAGAGAAAGTTATAATTTATTTATTTATTTTTTTACATGAACTGACCATCAGTTCATGGGTTTCTTTCTGGGCTTTCTATCCTATTCTATTGACATGTATTTTTGCTTTTGTGCCAGCACCATACTTTTTTTTTTTTTTTTAATTACTGTAGCTTTGTAGTATAATCTGAAGTCAGGGAGCCTGATATCTCCAGCTCCACTTTTTTCTCAGATGCGATTTGGCTCTTTGGGGTCTTTCGTGTTCCCATGCCTGAGTGTGTGTCCAGTCACTCAGTTGTGTCTAACTCACCAGGCTCCATTGCCCATGGAATTTCCCAGGCAAGAATACTGGGGTGGGATGTCATTTCCTCCTACAGGGGATCTTCCCGACCCAGATATGGAATCCTAGTCTCCTGCATCTCCTGCATTGCCAGGTAGAACCTTTACCACTGTGCCTCCTGGAAAACAGGTTTTAATATTTTTTCTTCTAGTTCTGTGAAAAATGTGATTTGTAGTTTGATAAAGATTGCATTGAATCTGTAGATTGCTTTTGCTGATATAGTCATTTTGACAACATTGATTCTTCCAATTCAAGAACATGGTATATCTTCTCCTTTGCGTCATCTTTGATGTCTTTCATCAGTGTTCATCATTGTGGGGTGCAGTTTTTATAGCTCTGTAGGTAAGTTTGTTCCTAGGTATCTTATTCTTTTTTATGTGATGGTAAATGAGATTGTTTCCTTAATTTCTATTTCTGATCTTTTGTAGTTAGGGTACAGGAATGCAGGAGATTTCTGTACATTAATTTCATACCCTAAAACTTTAAAAAAATTCATTGATGACCTTTAGTAGTTTTCTGGTGGCCTCTAGGATTTTCTATGTGTTGTACCAAGTTATCTGAAAACAGTGACAGTTTGACTTCATTTTCAATATGGATTCCTTTCCCTTTCTTCTCTGATTGCCACAGCTAGGACTTCCAAACCTCTGCTAAATAAAAGCGGTGAGGGTGGACACCTTATGTTGCTCTTTATTTCTTTCCCTATTTACAAGTTTCCATCTGAGATCATTCATATTATGTTTGAGAAAAGCTCTTTAATGATGTATTTAGTTCTTATGCTACTGATAAAGTATCTTAGTTTTTGTTCTTCTGAAAATTTTTTAAATGAATGATATTTTTGTTGCATATAGAATTCTAAGTTGGCAATCTATTGGGTGTGAAATTTCAAATTGGAAATTATTTTCTTTCAGCACATGAAGCATGCCATTCTCTTATCCTCTGCTTTCTATTATTTCTGTTGATAATTCAGTTTCAATGTTATTGCTCTTTTGACAAGACTTCTTTTCTCTCTGCATACTTTCATGATATTTTGCCTTTGGTTTCCAGTTGTTATACTGTGAAGTTCCTAGTTATGGTTTTGTTTGTATGGTTTTCTTCTTGTGATTTTTGTATTTTGCATATATGTGTTGATATCTTCCATAAATTTTGCCACTTTCCCTTCCATTATATCTTCAAGCATTGCTTCTGCATCATTTTCCTTCTTATCTCTTGAAACGGTGTTTACATTTATGTATCCTGTTTTTGTTATATTCAGTTCAGTTCAGTCACTCAGTCATGTCCGACTTTTTGCGACCCCATGAATCGCAGCACGCCAGGCCTCCCTGTCCATCACCAACTCCCAGGGTTCACTCAGACTCACGTACATCGAGTCAGTGAGGCCATCCAGCCATCTCACCCTCTGTCATCCCCTTCTCCTCCTGCCCCCAGTCCCTCCCAGGATCAGGGTCTTTTCCAATGAGTCAGCTCTTCGCATGAGGTGGCCAAAGTACTGGAGTTTCAGCTTTAGTATCAGTCCTTCCAATGAACACCCAGGACTGATCTCCTTTAGAAGGGACTGGTTGGATCTCCTTGCAGTCCAAGGGACTATCAAGAGTCGTCTCCAACACCACAGTTCAATTTTTCGGCGCTCAGCTTTCTTCACAGTCCAACTCTTACATCCATACATGACCACAGGAAAGACCATAGACTTGACGAGACAGACCTTTGTTGGCAAAGTAATGTCTCTGCTTTTGAATATGCTATCTAGGTTAGTTATAAATTTTCTTCCAAGGAGTAAGAGTCTTTTAATTTCATGGCTGCAGTCACCATCTGCAGTGATTTTGGAGCCCCCCAAAATAAAGTCTGACACTGTTTCTACTGTTTCCTCATCTGTTTCCCATGAAGTGATAGGACCAGATGCCATGATCTTCGTTTTCTGAATGTTGAGCTTTAAGCCAACTTTTTCACTCTCCTCTTTCACTTTCATCAAGAGGCTTTTTAGTTCCTCTTTGTTTGTTACATTATTTACTTCATTAATCTCTTTGTTTCATTCTGGCTATTTTTTTTCCTGATTTGTCTTTTGATTCTCATTCTCTTTTTACCTGCATCTAATATTCTGTAAGCAATTGCATATTATTCTTAACATCATTTATTATATTTTCACTTCTCAGATTTTCATTTGTTCTTTTTCCTTATTTTTGTAGTACTCTGATGATTAATGTAATCTTTTAATTTCTTAAATATATGTAGTTTAGTTATTTATTTGTTTATTTTTAAGTTTTTTTGCCTCAACTTGCAGACTGTGGGATCTTATTTCCTTGACAAGGGGTCAAACGCACGCCCCTTACATTGGAAGCACCGAAACTTAGCCACTGGAATGCCAGGGAAGTCCCTGTACTGTTTTCGGTGTTCAGTCACTAAATCACGCCCAACTCTTTGCAACCCTGTGGACTACAGCACGCCAGCCTTCCCTACCATGCCCATTAAGTGGATGATGCTATCTACCCACCTCATCTTCTGCCACCCTCTCCTCCTTTTGTCTTCAGTCTTTCCTATCATCAGGGTCTTTTCCAGTGGGTTGGCTCTTTATATCAGGTGGCTAAAGTATTTCAGCTTCAGCTTCAGCATCAGTCCTTCCAATGAATATTCAGGATTGACTTCCTTTAGGATTGACTGTTTTGATCTCCTTACAGTCCAAGGGATTTTCAAAAGTCTTCTCCAAAATCACAGTTTGAAAGCATCAATTCTTTGACACTCAACCTTCTTTGAGGTTGAGTTTCCCTGGTGGCTCAGAGGTTAAAGCATTTGCCTGGAATGCTGGAGACTTGGGTTCAATCCCTCCCTGGGCTTGGAAGATCCCCTGGAGAAGGAAATGGCAACACACTCCAGTACTCTTGCCTGGAGAATCCCATGGAGGGAGGAGCCTGGTGGGCTACAGTCCATGGGGTCGCAAAGAGTCGGACATGGCTGATCAACTTCACTTTCAACCTTCTTTATGGTCCAGCACTCACATCCATACATGACTACTGAAAATAGCATAACTTTGTTAGAAAAGTGTAGTTATTTTAAGGTCTATAACTGAATTATACATTACCAATAACTGAATTATACATTACCAATGCCCATGTAGTTTCTTTATATGTTCTGATTTGTTTTGCAATTTACAGTCACAGTTTAGTTTCCTTGTGTGCTGGAATTTTAAGTTAAAAATTTTAAGGTTATTTGAGATTCTCGATTATCCTCCCCTGAACATGGCTGAGACTGGCCACTAGAAATCCCTGGTCACCTTAATCCAATAAAAGACTTAGGTGAATTGAAGCTGGATTTTTATTTTGGGGATGACTATTTTATTTCTTGTTGAACCTTACTCAGGATTTACCACTTCAGCTTGCCAGCCAAAGCCCAAGGAATGAATAAGCTTTTGTTCAGCTCTCACCATCTACTTAATGCCATGTGGTCTGTTCAAAATTATTTTCAGCTTATTAACCTGCCAGCTACCTGCTATGCCTAGGTAAATATCTGTTGGGGGAAAAAAAAAAAAAAGAGTACCAAATCCTGGGTACATATGTGTGCATCCTACTCTCATAGGTCTTTGCTTCACAAATTTGTACTGCCCTGGAGATGCCCATTGCTTTCACACACACACACACACACACACACACACACACACACATATAATATATATGTGTTAGATATATATGATGTAAAGATAGCCTATTTATGTTTAAAGAATGATGATTCTAAACTGCTAACCCACTACTTCAGCTTTGCAGAAAGTTGAATCTCATCATTATATTTTAACACACATTAAGTATTATATTTTTCAATGTTTACTTTTTTGGTCAAGGTTAGTGTCAGTTAAGATTTGCACCTCCCTCATAAAGCCGAATTTCATTCATTTCCTTCTCCCTTTTCTCCTACTGCTACCCATCAAGTATGTCTGATTAAGATTTTTTTAGTGCTGCATTTTAACATAAACACTTTTGTAGACTGATATACTCATAGTGGGCTTTGGCTAAGTGGATCAAACAGAAAAGAATACGCATTCTCTGCCGTATTTTAGAACTGTCCCCTTGCTTATGTTTGATCTGAGCCTTCCTTCTATAATCCACTTCTAGCTTCTCTTGACCTTTCAGAGATGCTTCTTGATTTCTGGCTCCCTGAGGATATTATGGAATTACATACATTCCATGACATTTTTATAAATATTGTTTTGTTTTTGAGAAGTGAGGGGTGGCATTAACATTTGATCTTCATGAATCAGAACTAGTGTTTAAAGAGGTTTGTTTTGTTTTAGTCACCATTTCCTCCAAGGCTAGAAAACCTGGAACTTTCAAATTATTTTAATCACTACTTTATATATAAAATGTAATTTTGACCAAAGAGGGGGGTTCCTTTTAACACAGAATCATTTTCGTGCAATGAGTAAAAAGACTGTTTCATCTGTACTTGTGAAATACAAAGTGAATTTGTTTACATTGTGTACATCTGGAATATTTAGTTTCCCATTTATTGTAGTAACATACCTTGATTTTCCTATTCATTCAAGCTATGCAAAAAGCATTGTTCTTTCTACATAAATATTATTTAGATGTATGGTTTATAATTGCTTTAGTGATTTATTAGAGCAATTTATTTTAATTATAATGGTGCAGTCCTGAGATTTGTAAATGCTTAATAGCAGAAAGCATAGATTATTGGTATTACAGTATACTGCATTCACTTTTTGCACATTCAAGACAAAAGTAAAAATTTCCAAGTTTTCTATAAAATTTTGATAATTTTATTTTTGACATTATCTACTAAATACCATGTGGCTCAGAGGTTAAAGTGTCTACCTGCAATGTGGGAGTCCTGGGTTCGATCCCTGGGTAGGGAAGATTCCCCTGGAGAAGGAAATGGCAACCCACTGCAGTATTCTTGCCTGGAGAATCCCATGGACGGAAGAGCCTGGTGGTTGACAGTTCATGGAGTCGCAAAGAGTCAGACACGACTGAGCGACTTCACTTTTACTAAATACCTTAGCCAAGATTTTCAAAACAATGTTATAAGAAGTCCCTATGCCTGACAAAAATAGTATGACTTTCACAAGGAGAATCCCAACTTTTGCCAGAAATATACAGTGGATATATGATGAACACAAATGTATAAACAATTTTGCTGAGTGTTGCTACAGGAAATACAGATAAAAATACATACATAAAGTAATGGCTTGGTTATGGCTTATTTTCACAAACATTTAGCACAAGACATATTCTAATGAGAAAATTTTAGTTATTTTTCAGATAAATAAGATCAATAACTGCTCACCATAAAATCATCAATGGTATTCCAGAATCTCATTACATATTTTGACTTTTGATATTGATTTCTATATGGGTGTTCACATCCACAAACTTTTTGAAAACATGTTACTGTGTAAATATTGTTCATTATTTTGTATTTTGTGTCGTGTACTTATTGTGATTGATTTCTAAATATACTTTTGCAATAATTATTTTTCAAGGAATTAGAAATATTTTGACACTGTATTTGCAAACATCGGCAATTAAGAATGGTGTCTTTTAAGTTACTCACCTTGAATTGTCCAGCATGTACAATATGAGATATCAGCATCAGCAAAATTTTGCCTCATTAATATACCTTATCTACTAATATATACCATACATTCTATGAAGAAAGCTGTCTGAGACAATAGCAACTTTTCTTTTAATTTTTCTAAAAGTTAAATAATTTACTATACAAAATCAATAGTGCAGGGTTGCTCTTCAATTTTTAAGGCTATAAAAATGGAGACACTGTATAGAAAAACGCATTATATTGATATACATTTTAATAGTGCTGTATATATTATTATTGTAAAGTATTTACAAACGTTTTTCTGAAAAACAATGGGACGTTTAACCATGGCCTCTGTAACCCACTCCCAAAGCTGAGAACACAGGTCTTCTGGACACGTGCTCACAAGCTGACTGCAACGTGACAAGGCTGACATTAAAACAGTCGTTGAAAGTCACACGACATTACAGATATGTTGACCGCTCTAATAGGTCTAGTGAAACAAAGGAGCTCCTATTAACCCTTCCGTCCTAGTGGTTCTCTGCGGGGAGGTTAATCGGGGCTCCACCTGCCCAGGCAGGAGCGTCAGGAGATGCGGGTTCAGTCCCGGGTCGGGAAGATCCCCTGGAGGAGGAAACGGCCCCCCACCCCACTACCCTTGCGGGGAAATCCCACGGACACCAGAGACGTGCAGGCTGCTGTCCTTGGGGTCACCAAGGGCCGACACGACTGAAGCAACTGAGCACATACGCACAGATTAATGAGGCGCAAACCCAGCTTCCCATTCAGAGAGGCAAAACCGATAGTACTAGTGGCAAGAGGAAGCATTATTTCTTCTTAACTTACTCAGTTTTCCAACTAAGTGCTCAAAATGTACAATACTTTCCAAGCTGATTTTACAGTTGTGCTATAAACGAATTTTCTAATTTCCAGTAAATTCATGGCATCTGTTTCCCTCTTTGTTCTCTTGCTTTATAAGTTCATGCTTGCTGCTAAGCTTCTAAGTCGCTTCAGTTGTATCCGACTCTGTGCGACCCCATAGACGGCAGCCCCCATCCCTGGGATGCTCAAGGCAAGAACACTGGAGGGGGTTGCCATTTCCTTCTCCAGTGCGTTAAAGTGAAAGTGAAGTCGCTCAGTCGTGTCTGGGTCTTCGCGACCCCATGGACTGCAGCCTACCAGGCTCCTCCGACCATGGGATTTTCCAGGCAAGGGTACTGGAGTGGGGTGCCATTGCCTTCTCCATTCATGCTCAATGATATTTTTAAGATAGATGATTATTTCAGTGGCTGTTTAAATGTAAGCTACCAGAGGCGGAGAGATATCAGATTGCTTTGTCTGCTTTGTGTGTGTCTGTGTGTGTGTGTGTGTAATAGATTTTCCGATCTAGGGAAACTTAGGAGAAATAAAATTTTTATTTTTTAGAAAATGAAAGTGTGAGTATTATCTGGACTGCAAATTGGGGGACAATATTGATTTCCCATCTCCAATATCTCCAAAATTATCGCTTTAAGTAGATGTTACTAGGTTGCTGGCTTTTTTTGCATAGCATTCAGAACAACCCTTGGATTATCATTTTAACCACCAGCACCAGATGTTCTGTGTGCTTTTTTGGACATGTAAGCATCTCATTGAGCTCATTAAACTCCTGACCAAAATGTTCATTCTTTTTTTTAACCATGAAAGCTATTCATCTTGCCAGTCCATTAAACCCTAACAATAATTTCGACAGGTATAGGGCACCAGCTTCTGCCCACTTTATTCAGCTATAATTTTCCCTCTGTGATTTTAACTTTTTTGTAAAATATCTAAATCAATATTTGAATAGATGTGGAGAGCTAAATGTAGAGTATTTGTCTTTGCTTCATTAAAACCAAATATCAAATAAAGTGCTACTGTAACTTCTTTGTTTTCTTCTTCATACGTGTTTCCTAATGTGAGAATTAAACTCTAACATTTTTTAGTGGCTCAGGTGGTAAAGAATCCACCTGCGAGGGAAACCCAAGTTTGATCCCTGGGTAAGGAAGATCCCCTGGAAAAGGGAATAGCAACCCACTCCAGTATTCTTGCCCGGAGAATTCCGTGGGCAGAGGAGCCTGGAGGGCTACAGTCCATGGAATTACAAAGAGTCAGACACGACTGAGTGACTAACACTTTGACTTTTGTTAGCAAGTACACTGTGAGACTAAAAATAATAATAATAAATAAAGCAAAACATACAGAATTAAAGAAAAATCTTTCCTAATGTAGCAGGTTTTCAAATTTTAACTGCATGACATGTTTTTAATTCAGAGTAATACACAGGTGCGTAAATGGAATTGTGTTCAAACACCCTGATTTTACCTGTACATTTTAGGTAATTGTAAGAAATAAGTAATAATGTGTAAATGTGTATATATTATTCCATATAATAGTGTAAAGGAAGGAGGCACACTCAAAAAACTTTTCTGTTTCAAATCACAGAGCTTCTATCTTTGTGACATTTTGAGACAAGCGGAACAAAAAAAACACTTTTTGAATCTGGTGGTGTCTAAAGTATATTATATGAGTTTGTAACACAGGGAATTCTGGTTGATTAGCGGAGCATGCCACTTTCAAACAGTGAAAGCATGGATGCACCTATTATTTTGCATGGCAGATTCATGTATATTTATTTGGAATTTTTCCCAACATTTTGATATTTGGAATCAGGTAAAAACTTGATCTAAAATGATATTTTCATGAGTTGGCTGGTTGATTGGAGGCAGTGAAGTAAATGGGCTCAATTTTTTTTATTATTATATAGGATCTCAAAGCATTAAAATATACAATCAGTAGTCAAATAAGATGTTAATCTAGAATAAATAGAGATTTTAAAACAGCATTTTGTGTGTGTGTGAACTAGAAGTGAATTGGTGTGTGGAATCTGAATCTGTAATACAGTGCTGCATTTACAACTGCTGAAGATGCCATGTTGGCAGTCCCACAACCTTAATTGATTTGGATTGGAATGGAGAGAAGAGAAATGATACCTAGCTAGTCAACAGGTATCCTTAGGGCAGCCCTCATCAAAATCATTATCATCTCTTTGTGAAGATCAGGCTCAGGCCCTTACATATATATGAGATAGTTCTATTTAATACAATCTGTTAAGATCTTGGGGTTCCCTGGACCTTTTTAATTGTAGAGAATTCATTTTTTATGAATATAGCAAGATCAGTTTGGTGAAGGCAGTCAATGCTAACTTTTTTATGAAATAAGCAAACATTTGGATTCTTCCCATGGCATGTGTCTGCTTCCATTTTTTATGGCAGTTGCTTTTTAAAATAGTTTCTTTTTAAGTGCAGTTTTTCTTCTTTTCTATCCTGGAGGGAAGGAGAAAACAAGCTTGTATTTTTCTTTCAGCTGGGAAAGAGAAAAAGTATTCCCCCCAAACAAAAATATTGACAGTCAAGAGGTCCAGAGAAGATCAGTAAGCCAGAGCCGTGAAAGACATAAATAAGACTTTTTTTGGCCCAGGGGATGTAAGCAGATATATGCAGTTTGTGCTATATGCTCAATTTTATTTTCCTGGGGGTGACATTTCTTAAGGTGACTGACAGAGTTGTGTGTGTGTGTGTGTGTTTTTTTTTTTTTTTCCATCAGTTCTTTTATTATCAGTTAGCTGTATTCATGTGTCTTCTTTTCTCCACCATGTTAGGTCTTATGAAAACAGCAATAATGATATGGTTAATCAGGGGACTTATGAACAAGAAGTGAGATATTATAAGATTTACTTGATGAATTGTCTCTTTCTCTATTAAAGAACAAGAGTGATGTATGTGCATGTTTGAACAGTGTTTACGTGGGGTTTATATATGACAAACAAAGAAACACACAAAAACCTAGAAAGGCAAAGTAATTTAGGGGCAACTTACATGATGTGATCATTGTTCCAAAGTTGCTTAATACCAAAAGACACAGAGTTAGCTGGTCAGTGAAAATGAAGCAAGTGGTAACTGCGCTCCTCTCATTCGCTTACCTTAGTTTTAAAGGTTAGAGTCAGTGACTGAAAGAAAATGAGGTGTCTGATACTCCTATAGGGAATAAGAAATTTAATATTTTTACCCCATTCTTTTGGTGTCTAGTATGAAAACAGAGAACAGTTCTCTTGGAGATAAACTCTTTAAGTTCAGTCCTTTAGTTCCATTCATTGACTCCATCACTCAAAAAGATGAATGTTTGTCAGGCACTAGAAATACAGAGATAAAAAGCTAAGAGAGCATTTGCCATGCAGTAGCTCACAGTTTTGGAGAAGGCAATGGCACCCCACTCCAGTACTCTTGCCTGGAAAATCCCATGGACGGGGGAGCCTGGTGGGCTGCAGTCCATGGGGTCGCTAAGAGTCGGACACGGCTGAGCGATTTCACTTTCACTTTTCACTTTCATGCATTGGAGAAGGAAATGGCAACCCACTCCAGTGTTCTTGCCTGGAGAATCCCAGGGACGGAGGAGCCTGGTGGGCTGCTGTCTCTGGGGTCGCACAGAGTCGGACACGACTGAAGCGACTTAGCAGCACAGCAGCAGCTTACAGTTTGGGGGGAGAGATGTAATTATCTATAATCGAACGTGGAAAACAGTACAGCATGCTGTGAAAATGCACATATCATATAGGGCTTTGTGCCCCCAACACGGTGCCTAGAATGAAGGAAGCAATGAATGAATTCAATAGTATTGTATTCAAACTGAAAAACTAAAAGACAGGCCCTGGGTATTCCTTGCTGATTCTTTTGAGAGAAGCAGGGAGGAATAGACGATGTGAGGGAAAACAGACGAGAAAGAAAGGCGGAACTTTCACATTATTTCGTACCTCAATGGTTGCTGCAGTGGCAGAATAGGGTCTGATGAGAACATGGATATTTATTGTTCCTACTTCATACTGTCCGCTTAACGTTCATTCATCATCTCACTTACTCTTTCAACAGTCTAATGAAGCAAGTACAACAGTTACCCACCTTTCGTGACTGAAGACGCTGAAACTCAACAGTTTTAGAACCCGAGCTCTCTGACTCCAAGCTTGCGCTGGTGACCGTCAGTTTCCCTAGCACGTTACCTGGCTGAGCTTCCTTTCCAGCAGAAGCACAAAGGTGCGCAGGAGCCGGGGGTCCCTGGCCAGGGGACTGCTGGTTTATACTGACATCATAAACCCTGGGATGGAAGTAATTTTGAAAGGTCACCTAATCCATTCACTCTGCCTTAAACTTTCCTGGCAGATGAGAAGCTACCTTAATTCTCTACCCCTTCAAAAGAAAGTACAGCTCCCTTCTGTCTCTTACTCCTGGATTTAACAACTCCTGGTGCAGGAAATCTCATCTTTTTTATAGTAAATCCCACTCAATGCTATTTAAGCTTGTTGCCTTTTGCTCTGCTTCCTGAAAACACATAGTGATGTCTAAACAGCAGAATTTCCTTTACTTAAAGACGGACACTAAAAATGTCTCTTCTTCAAACTATTTAAGGCATGTGCTTTTAGCTTTCATTGAAAACACATTTTTGCCACAACATTCATTGTCTTTTATTTTTTCTCTTGGAATTAGAGTTCTTTTCCGTTTTGCATTAATGGCCTCAGATCAGGGAGTTCTAGAGGGTGTTTGACCTTGGTTTTGCTGGCTTTTCTAGACCTTTGTTTAAATCTCTTAAAAAAACCAAAAATGCAAAGCTGCACGGCTGCCCCGTGGTCTTCATCAACAATGTGAAAACATAATGAACATCTTACTTTTTTCTTCCTTTCTGTGAGTCCCATCCAATTACTTTCTTTCTTTTAAAGACTGAATCAACTGGGGGCATATATAAAACCACTGTTGGTGGGTAAGGAATTCTCTAAGTCAGATGCCTTCCTAGCTAAATATTTATTGGCTAATGATGTCTTCTGAACTCACCGTATCTTCTCTCCAGCCCTGTCAGTAGTCCCGTTTGATTCACATTGTATAACTAATAGAGCTTCATCTCTATTCAGTGTTTCTGTCTGAAATGTAACTGGGATTAATGCAGTGAAAATTCTTTTAAATGAATAGTTTAATAATCTGGAAATTGTGGCTTACCAAATAAGGCATCCCCAAAGCGCCTTCATTTTTCAGGACTACATTTTTGCCTGCCTTCAGGTTTCTAAATCATTAACGTAATATTCATGTGATTAATAATTCTAAACATGATTTATATACTTTGTGTTTTACTTTGAAAAGAATAGAGACCATCTTCTCAATTGAGTCAACAGCTGTAGATCTTTCTAGAGGTCACATTGCAAGATGGCACTTGCCATCAATCATGGTTTTAATTAAACCTTGGGTTATAGCTGACGACACTTTCTCCTCTGTTGTTAATTTCTCAAGCCTTTTTACCCTTGTCTTTTTAAAAGATATATATTAAAATAATAATGTTTATTATCTTATTTCTTGGCATTGCTTAATATTCAGAGTTTAGAAAAAAACAAGGATAAGTTAAAATCTGAGTGATGCCTCCCCTATAGCCAGAGGTCAACTTGATTATATGTACAATATCAATCACTATAATGCACAAACTATCCTAAGGATATACATGTACATTTATTTGTACTTCTTAATTTTGTATCAAAAAATAAGCTACCACCACTACTTTTGCCTTTCTAGTACTTATTGTAAAACTAACAAACAAAACATCAAACTGTCACTTCACTCATTTAAAACTACAGAGAAATCCAGTATTGTGTAGATACCTAAATAGCAGCAAGATTTAGGTATTCATGAAAATAAAAGTATTCCCCAAAGAAAGCTGAGTGCCAATGAATTGATGCTTTTGAACTGTGATGTTGGAGAAGACTCTTAAAAGTCCCTTGGACTAAGAAGATCCAACCAGTCCATCCTAAAGGGAATCAATCCTGGATGTTCATTGGAAGGACTGATTTTGAAGCTGAAACTCCAGTTCTTTGGCCACCTGATGTGAAGAGCTGGCTCATTGGAAAAAACCCTGATGCTGGGAAAGATTGAGGGCAGGAGGAGAAGGGGACAACAGAAGATGAGATGGTTGGATGGCATCACCGACTCAATGGACATGAGTTTGAGTAGACTCTGGGAGGTGATGATGGATAGGGAGGCCTGGCATGCTGCAGTCCATGGGGTTGCAAAGGGTCGGACATGACTGAGAGACTGAACTGAACTGAACTGAAAAGTATTCCATGAGAAATTAACTAAAGGTAATATTTTTAGAATAACTGCACCATCTTTCCTCTCATATGTGCCGTCTCCTGTGAAATCTGAAAAAGCATACTGTGAAGTTATCCTTTCACTGAAACCTAGATGATCTGACTGGCGTAAACCGACACTCTTAAGAGACTGCCATCTATCTCCAGAAAGCCAGACTACTCAACAAACCAAGTGATTGTTAAGCAGAAGTTTAGACGAGACCCAGGGCTTCCTTGGTGGCTCAGATGGTAAAGAATCTACTTGCTATGCAGGAGACTGGGTCTGATCCCCTGGAGAAGGGAATGGCAACTCACTCCAGTGTTCTTGCCTGGAATCCCATGGACAGAAGAGTCTGGCGGGCCCAAGTCCCTGGGATCACAAAGAGTGGGATACACCTGAGTGGCTAACACATCCACTGAGAAGAGATCCACTCTACAAATATAAGAATTTCAAAGTCCACCTGTTTTGTTAAGTATTTAAGAAACGGTAAAATAATTTGAGACATACATTCTGCGTTTAAACCATTTGGAAAATGATGTAACCATCTTAGATATACATTGTATGAAATATCTAAATATTTTATGAAGTTAATAAAGTCCATTTTGCATGAGTCCACTTGTTCATCTTCAATTCCATTAAACTATGTTTTTACCTTTTGAAATGTTATACATCTGGTGAGTTGTCCTAGGACGTTTTGAATTCTATGTTGTTGTCATCCTTCAGTCACTATAACAGCGACAACAGAAAAAGCCACAGCTCAGGTGGCTCATAAATAATAGACATTTATTTTTCATCATTCTGGTGACTGGAATTTAAGATCTAGATACCAGTGTTTTGGTGAAGGCACCCTTTCGCTTGCAGACTGCTGATTCAAGCTGTCATTGTAGAAGGGGCAAGGGACTGTCTTGTGGCTCTTTCCTCAAAGCATTAATCTCATCTATGAGGGTCAGCCTCTCAGCCCTAATCATACTCTGGAGGTTCCAGCTCCTAACACCATTACCTTGGGCATTAGGTTTCAACATGTGAACTTGGGGGAGGGGGAAGGAAACATTCAGGCCATAGCATCTATTTTTTAAAATTACAGTATGTGTTCAAAGCCAACACTGTACCCAGACAAATCGTGCTTCATGTGAAGTTTCACAGGAAATTCTCAAGAAAGTTAATAGCAGCAGCTCTATCAAGCATCACATCAAAATTTTTATAAAGAACAGATGAAGCTCTCACTTATATCACCATTTCCAAATTTTTGTTGAAACTTTCCATAAACAAGAGATAGTTTTATTATTTTTTTTTTCAGTTTTACAACAAGATTACAAAATCTGCCATAAAGGAGTAAGGAGATGTACAGAATGAAAAATGAAAAAATATTATAAAAAATTCTTTGCATTTCAACAACAGACCATTTAAGGGCATTCTAGAGTTTAAATTAGTAGATAAAATATACATTTCTATGACTAAAGAGTGTTTTTTCTGATGAAATATTTGAATTAAGATTAACCATTTCAGAATCAATACCCTGTCAAACTGTTTTACTAGCCAATGATTTCCTTGAAAGTTTCCAGAAGAACAGTATTTTTTGGAATTGAGAGAACCAACCCAGGATATTTCCCTCTCATTTACTGTAACTCACTCTGTATGACTTTTGCATGAGAAGACCCTGAAAGAATTGTCTTAGTTTCTGCTACATTATACCTGTGTATACAAGAAAGACTTTCTATTTCCAAATGTTTTAATTATGCTAAACTATTTTGACTCCCACAAAACTCTCAGAGGTCTAACTAGTTCTCTTTTCCTTTCTTAGTAAATTATGACTTTTAATTATTTTTCAAAAATTTTTTAAAAACTTATGTAAATTTTGGCAGTTCCAGGTCTCCGCTGCTGCTTGGGCTTGTCCCTAGTTATGGCGAGCGGAGGCACTCTCTCCTTGCGGCGCTCCCGCTTCTCATTGCGATGGCCTCTTTTGTTGCAGAGCGCCGGTTCTGGGGCATGCAGGCTGCAGCGGGTGCAGCACACGGTTCAGTAGCTGCAGCGCCCGGGTTCTAGAGCACAGGTTCGGGAGCTGTGGCCCCGCGGGCTGAGTTGCCCTGCGACACATGGGGATGGAACCCGTGTCTCCTGCATTGGCAGGTGGATTCTTTGCCTCTGAGCCACCAGGGAAGCCTGTTTCTCAGGACATGATTAAAATAGCTCTTGCTCTTAAAGATGTGTTGAATGAAAACTCAGTATGTTTCAGTTATCTTTAGATCAAATATATCGGTATTGCCCGATGACAGTAAAAGATGAATTGCAGATTAGAAGACTTTGAATCACATCGGTATTTAAAACTAGGTGATGAAGCATTGAAAAAACAGATCTGGTGACTTCCCTGTAAACATCCGTATGAAGGAAAATAGTTATACAACAAGGAGTCAGTCCTGATGGCTGAGTGTGTTAGAGAAACGCAGTAAATGGGAGATCAACAAGAATCATTTCCAGATTAGATTTTCAACTCAACAATATGGGCCCAAGCTGATGCACTTCAGGGAATTGTTCACACAAGGGGGAAAGATGTGCTTATGATATTTCTCACTGAATCAAGATATAACAAAAGTATTCAACACATTTTGCCTTACACAATCCGGTGACAGGTATAGGGAGAAGTGATTCTTAAATGTTTATCATATGTGAAAAAATTGGGCATAATGAAGGATTTACACCAAAAAGGAAAAATAGTAAATTTGTCTTACCATTCACAAATCACTGCTATACTTAATTGGTTTAGGAAATCGTTTCTTCCTAAGATAAAATATTAAGCAAAAAGAGAGAAGCAGTTTACTAATTCTTCTCTATAATGCGGGTATTAGCATCAGGGGGACAGAAGGGAAATTTTTCTATGAATTGTGCCTTACTTGCTATTTTTTGCTATTTTCAAACAAAAGCAATTAATGTTATTCTGCAGTTTGGCTTTACTTTGCAACCGGTAACATTGGTTCTGAGATTCTGTGGATCCAAACAGTCAAATAGTTGGTCTAAAGAATATAGATGAACTTTTAAGCTAGATGTAGCTAATTTTAATTATGACTATAAGGAACCTATATTTTAGAAGTGTCTTCGTCTCAGAACTGAAATAAATTCAACTTCTTTTAGAAATTCAGACTTTTAACATCCTATATTAATCATTTGTCCTATAACTTGATATTTATACTGAGCACAGTTTTCTGTTTCTATGAATACAGAAAAAAAATATATAAAACAAGCAAGAGGCTTTCAGTGGAATGTAAATCAATACTTTGGCAAAAATATAACCTGTTAACTTTTCTCTATTCCTATCCAAACCCCAGGCTAATAGCACTTCAGTATTTCAAACGTTAAGTAAATCTTCTATAACAAAACCATACTTCTGAAACCAAACATATGTCTGGTTTTGATTTGTTATTCCCACATAAGCACAGAACATAAACTACTTCCCATTGCTATGGCTTTACCACAAGCCTGCTTTTTCTAGTCTGTGAGCATAAAATGTGAAACAGGCTCTTTCATAAAGGAGGAAATCAGCTTTTAAAAAGTCACCATGACTTGGAAACTTCACCTTTCCACCTCACAGCCACATACAAGAAGACCACTTTTTCCCCCCAAAGGATGCCTCAGATCAATACGTGTTTCTGTGATTTTGTTCTTTTTACCTTAAAGAATAGGAATAACGTTTCCTTGTTATGAGTGGGCATTTAAACATTATATCTTTTGATCATATTTTCTTGGATTCTATTAAAAATCAAATAGCTTTTGCAAATGCTTGGAAATCCCAAATTATTACTTCAATTTTATTTAAGACAAGTCTTATCCTACAACACTTTTTGATTTAACAAGATTTATTAAACAATATTGAGAGGATCATTTTGCCTATATTAGCTACCCAGTTATCATAAATCCATTTTAATTTGAAACTTTCACTGCACTACTTAAAAGTGTATGTCTCTTTTTTAACTTTATCGTATTATGGTTGTTATACAGTAAGAAACGTTTAATCACAGATTGTGCTCACTGAATCTCCATATCAGGGACGGCACTGACTCTGCCGGACTATGTCACTTGAATCGGTGTGCTAACATGGTCTCCTTCAGTTTTTAGAGCAATGCCTGATGGAAAACCTGTCACCGCTCAGGAGGCTGAACAAGCCACTCGATTCCTATGGATTCGAGTCTATGGAAAAGGTTCAAAATCTTTCTATTTATTTATTTTTTAACATCTAACTTTTAGACAGAAGCCAACTTGCCCATATGATATTGTTTGTATAGAAATCAAATAGTATGTAAGACATACGTTTGGTTTATGAAAAGACTTGAGATGTTCTGATTGAGTAAAGAAGTAGGGACATACAGACAGCATCCGTGTGATTTCTGCCTAATCCATTATGTAGGACATATTGAGTAAGAAGATGTATTGTGTCTGTTTTTTCTATCAATATTCTGTAACTGAGACACAGAAAAGCCAATAGACTTTTGTCAAAGAAGCCGTTTAATGCCTTCCAAGTATATACAGGACATACCAAGGGGAACACACTAAGATATTCTTTCTTTTGCTGAGTGTAGAGGTCTCTCTTGGTGGATGAATTTTTTTTTCATGATTGTGATGGGAATTTCCACTTGGTGTATTATTTAGAAGAAAACAAAATAATTTTCTATAAAGAATGACTTTAATTTTAAACTTCTTGTATAGAAACACAAAGCAAAGGGCAGAACACCTGGAACAAAATCTTGCAATTGCGAATATCATATGATAACTCTTTGAAATACTGTAGTGTAAAGCTAAATGAATATGATAACCAGTTTTGTGCGTTTTAAATGATGGTGTGTGTTTTTGCCACTTTCTACTTATAAATCATACTCAGTGTAATGTTTTTTATTTTGGGGCCCTTGAATGTCAACATAAACGTAAGCATTGAGGAAATCTTGGTGATACATTTTCTACTGTTGTTTCAGTGGTGATACTTTGTTCTCAAACTTCTTCTCTGCAGGAGATAAGGAGGTCAATCCTAGAACTGAGTTGGCTATCGCATCGGCATACTGATCGGTTTCTTCTCTCTGAACTGGTAAAGCACTGCTTGATCGGCAGCGTAGGGCCATCTCACCAGGCTCATTCTTGCTGTTCATTTTGTTTTTCTGTTTTATGTGATTAAGCTCCATTATGAGGATTTTCAGGTCACCCACAGTTAAATGTTATTCCAGCTGATGGGCACTTTGATCAGCTTGTCTCACAACTTTTCTTTGAAAATCACATGTTCCCTTTCAGAAGATTTCTCAGCAAAAATGGTTTTAAATTAAGTCATCAAAGAAAAAATAATGCACAGAGGCCAATTACTATACTCACTGACATGGATCGTGCTCCCTCTTCTTTCTTTAATCCTGACCCATGCAGTTAATTTAGAGGACACGTATTTGATACGTAAAAAAGAGAAAGAAAAAAAAAACTTCTAATTCAATAATGCCTATGCATTGGCCTTAGAAATTATTTTCTGAGTAGTTCAATGCGATGAGAAAACCATACCAATTGGTGTACTATTGTTACTGTTGAAATGTGTGAACTTTATCCTATAATCTATCGATTGTTGCTGGTTGTGCACTTGCCGATGAATAAATCAGTCCTGAATGTTCATTGGAAGGACTGATGTTGAAGCTGAAGCTCCAATACTTTGGCCACCTGATGCGAAGACTTGATTCATTGGAAAAGACCCTGATGCTGGGAAACATTGACGGCGGTAGGAGAAAGGGACGACAGATGATGAGATGGTTGGATGGCATCACCGACTCAATGGACATGAGTCTGAGCAAGCTCCGGGAGTTGGTGATGGACAGAGAGGCCTGGCGTGCTGCAGCCCATGGGGTCGCAAAGAGTCGGACACGACTGAGCGACGGAACTGAACTGGACTGTGCACTTGCCATTGATTAGCTGTGAATATAACACATAGAGACCTCGCAACAATAGTTCCTATTTTATGTTCGTGATAAAGGTGTTTTGAGGAGAAAGGTGTCTTAAGGTTTGATATATAAGTGACTTACTTATTTTAAATGATTATATCATGAGACAGCATTTATATTTTCCTTCTTAAAGGAGCATTTATGTACGTGTGTCCTCATGATTATAATTACATTTTTTCTTACTTTTTTGCTCTCTCTTACTGTATCACCATTGTTATACTTTAAATAATAAATCAAATTATCAAATATCCCAAGGGCATTGATATTCTTTCAGTGACTTCAAGATATATTCCCAACTTACAACACACTTGTAATGAATTCCACACCTGCATAGCTGAAAGGCATTTTATATATCAGGGTCTCCAGGGCTTTTCAGGTCTGGAGATTATCATGCAGCAATTAAAATGAGGATTGTAGTAGCATTCTCATTTTTTGAACAGAGCTCCATCTTCTGAAATTGACAGAAAATGTTTAATTCCAAACATTTAAAGATACCGTCTGGAACATTTGCATTAATAAAGGGGAAACCATGCAGCAGGTCATGTTACTTTCTAACAGATTAATGAATGTATAGTGACAGAGAAACTTAGGGAGCTTCCTCACAACAAGAAAAGTAGGTGGGAGACTCTTATACAGAGCTTTCAATTGACTGTGCAGCATTAAGCTGGCAGGTGAGAAAAGAGATTAACTGATGGGACTGACAGCGTGAAGCTGCCAGAAAACTAACCATGCTATTCCCTGATCTTGGTACTACTCATCAATGTCAGTTTATAAACTGGAACATCCTAAGGGAGACAGGAGGATTACCAAATATTAAAATGAATATAGTGGGAAAAATCTCTATCAACACTAGATTTTTATACTATCCCCATAAGGAAAAAAAAAAAAAAAAGTAATGTGTTTCTAAATTCATAGGTTCAGAAATAGAGGTTGCCCACATTTCACATTACTGTAACTAAGATAGTATTAGGTATCTCAATACATGATTTCAATTTCAAAAATCTAGTGCCTAACTGGATAAAACTGATATTTTAGAGCATTTGTCAAAGAAACTAAATCAACAATAATAAAAATGAATAATTGTATAACACTTCACAGTGCTCTCCACTTGGTATTAATTTGTGCCTCATAATAAGTCTCTTAGTAGTAAAGTCGGGTAGTCTTGTGTTATTCATCTTTATTGCTAAGAAGCTTGGGCTTTTTTGCTGCTAAATGTCTTCCCCAAGGTTATCAGTAAGTTCTGAAAGCAGATCTCAAATATAAGTCTTATCATTTCTAATTCTCTGCTGTCTTGCTTGTGACTTAAGTAGACATTTCAGTGATTTTATTTATAAGCATCTAAAGCCAGACACGTTTGATCACCTTTATTTTTTTAAGGCTGGACTCATATGCAGCTGAGAGTCAAAGGTCACTCCAATACATTCAGGTTTTCTGTGACTCATTTATTCCCTATGGAAAATGGCAAAATGCTTCATGCTCTGTCACCAAAATCAAGTTCTAACGAAAATCAAGTTCAAAGTTAATTGTCAGGCTTCTGGTGCAAAATGAACTAGCTCTCAAATCAAATCCTCCTTACCCACTAAAAGACCCGTGGACACCCAGGACAAAAGATAACTTTTCACAGCATCGAAAGAAACTAAGCTTTACAGACAAATAATTTTCCACATCTGGGAAGGGTCTCCAGAAAATGGAATTTCAGATACTTTGCTTTAGTAAAAACAGCATCAGAGGTTATGTTTCCACAGAGGATGTAAAAGAAGGTCACAATAATATACTGCTCCAAAGTTAACCGTGAGATTCTGGATCAACTACAAATTTCATAGCTAAGAGTGTCTATATTAATATCAGACAAACTAGATTTCAGAACAGTACTGATAACTGGATCCTGACACAATGACATCAAGGGTCAGTTCACCAAGACACACCAGTCCCGATAGCAAAGCTTCAAAATACATGAAGAAAAACGTGATAGGATTGAAAGGAAAACAGAGAAACTGAAGTGATAGCGAGAGACTTGAGCCCTGCTCTCTCAAAAAATATACAGTAAATCAATTATACCACAGAAGAATTGGCCAATATTATCTGCCAAGTACATGGCTACAGTACATGGGGTCGCAAAGAGTTGGATACGACTGAGCGGCTAAGCACACGCACATCTACCAAGTAAGCCTAATTGATGTTTCTAGAACACTCTATTCAAGAACAGCCAATACATGGTATTTTAAAATACACATAAAGTTATATTCTTTCCAGCCTACAAGATAAACCTCAAGAATATAAATCATTTAAATTATGTTCTTAGATTAAAACAGAGTTAAACTAGAAACCAATGACCAAATTATATTTAAAAAACCCCTAAGTTTTGGGAAATTAAACAGCATAATTGAAAATATCCCACAGGTCAAATGAAAAGTCTGAGGAAAAAATTTAGAATATTTTAAACTCAATAAAAAAGAAATCATTTCAAAATTTGTGGAAGACAGCCAAAGAGCTGCTGAGAGTAAAATGTGTAGTATTATTAAATGCTTTTGTAAGAAGAGAAGAAAGGTCCCCAAACAGTCATGTAAACTGCCCCCTTGAGAAACTAAAAAAAAAGCAAATGAAAACCAAACTAATTAATATATAAAAGCAGAGCACCTTGGCATATACGTTTCGGAAAGCAACCCCGTGAGCGAAGATCTGGACAGTTCTTGGTGAAAAGATTGAACTGCGGGAGGGGTAAATAAGGAGTAAAACTGAGATGCTGAATAAAAAGTGGGAAATTCCTCCTCCATGCTAAGCATTTCTTGATTCACAACGGTTTTGTCTCCTCCTTGCCATCAATTGTATCGTTGTCATTAACAAGGTAAGCTTCAGGTATGTGTAGTACTTATTCTCCTGTCTTCTTGGATGCGGTTGGAACACGGCGATAGATTATAGGCGATAGATTATCGGTGGAGCATAACGGGAAACCATCCGAGGACAATGATCCCATGTAACGCTATTACAGCCCGCACTCTCTGCCACCACTGTTCCAAATGCTTCCTGTGTATCAGGACATTTAATTATCTTAACAACCCTGAATGATCATTGTTACCACCATTTTACATATGAAAAACCTGAGGCCCAGAGGCTGTAAGCAGCTTTCACAAGGTCCCTGCGCTGGTTAAGCAGCAGTGCCGCATTTCACCCCAGGCACTTTTTATCATTATGCTATAAAACAAGAGCTGTAACGCTCTGAAGTTGTTCATAAGTTTTTTTTTCTCCCCATATAATTTTTCTCTCGATCCACACTTGAAAGCTAAACCTATTTAAGTTGTGGCAAAAATTCACAGAGCTGGTCTGACTCTGAGCTCACTGAATGTTAGAGCAGCAATTGGCTAAGAGGATGACTTCTCATTTGAAACAGGATATGAACCACTGATTATTTGGGGGATCCCAATTACTTGGATTTCAACATTTTTTGAAGTAGATTTAATTTGGTTTCCACATTTTTATGCTCCTCTTTTTAAGCTGTCATTCACATTTCTAACTTTTAAATTCTCATCTAAAATTTTTAGCAAAAACCAGTTTGTAAAATCCTATCAATAACATCTAAAACTAGTTTAATTTCACAGAATGTAAGTTGCAATGATAGATAGTATCCAAAAATAATTTATTTTGGTGCCTTCTGTTCTTTTAAAATGCATCTTTCATATTACATATTTTCATTGCACTATAGGTTACATACGATTGTTTCAATTACCAGTCACTATTTACAAATTTAAAATTTTTTCAGAAATCATAGTGGGTTACACTAATGGGTTACATATAAAAAGGGTGTCTTTGGAAATTTGGACATAGTAATGATACATTTTTTAAAAGAGAATCAAATTAACATTCAGAATTGGAACAATAATAATAATTGGAATAGTAATAATGGCTTCTCTGGTAGCTCAGGTGGTAAAGAATCTGCCTGCAAGGCAGGAGACATAGGAGACACGAGTTCAATCCCTGGGTTGGGAAGATTCCCTAGAGAAGGAAACGGCTACCCACTCTAGTATTCTTGCCTGGGAAATAAAGTACATATGCAAACATATTTATTCATTTTGGGAGTATTTTGGAACAGGTGTATAAACATTTACTAAAACAACTTGAAATATGATTAAACATGGCTAAGTCCACAGTTTCCTGAATGGTTACTATTTAGGAGCCTTAATAGTTGGTGACTTTGCCTTAAGCGATTAACTTTGAAAATGACCCTTCAAGCTAGATATGATTGATATGAATGACGTTAATGCATTAATATTGCCAATGTCACATTTGTCAAAGTTACTATAATCAAAAGACTGCCAACTCTGAGAAACTGCAACTGTTGTTATATACAAGAATGTCTTTCTCTGTGTAGAAGTTTGTGCATATGCTTTGAGAAAAAGGTGATATTGTACTAGAACAAAGTCAGTAAGTAC
>SJYQ01000413.1:697775-728636 GCA_006410935.1 Redunca redunca | reverse complement strand
ACATCAAATCATTTAAATATGTTATTGTGTAATAATGTAATATTATCTGGCACAGGATTAGGAATCAACAGAGAATTAATGTCTACCTTAACTTCTTTTATATAGAAGCCAAATTTGCCTACAGCACATACTCTATTGACTAGTGTTGAGAATCAGTAGAATGTTTAATAACACACAATACTGAGGCTTTAGGGGAATTCCCCAGAAGACTAAAATCCAGTGTAATCACACGGACAAAGTGACAATATTTTTCAATGTACAGATAGATAAAATAATAGAGGATTATTTGAGCGGTTACAGGATATAAATTGATCAGTGGATAGGTAAACACACCACACTCACACACCAGCATACACATGTATACACTGGCCTTCCCAGGTGATGCTAGTGGTAAAGAGTCCCCCTACCAATGAGGAGACACGGGTTGATCCCTGGATTGGAAAAATCCCCTGGAGAAGGGAATGACTACCCACTCCAGTATTCTTGCCTGGAAAGTTCCATGGACAGAGGATCCTGGTGGGCTGCAGTCTATAGGTTTCAGAGAAATAAACACGACTGTGTGACTGAGCGTGCATGAGCACACACACACACACACGCACACACACATGCATATATCATATGTCTTTTATTCAGTCTATGCTTCTTAGTTCCCTCTTTTCCTGTAAACCCTTAAGGTTTTTCACTTATATTCATCCTCAGGTAACTTCTCATGAAATAATTTTTCTTCCTCCACCCATTTTTTTCATCCATTCATTCACTCAAGACTCATTCAGAACCTACACTTATTTAGGTATTAGGAAAATGAATATAATTTGGCTGTGGTTCCTCTGTGGTTCCTTCTGTATCCTGGAAAAGTGCAAAAATCATATATAGACATATTATTGTTGTTATTTAGTCACTAAATCATGTCTGACTCTTTTGTGACCCCTGGGTCTGTAGCCCACCAGGCTAGCTCTGTTCATGGAATTTCTAGGCAAGAATACTAGAGAAGAAGATCCAGGGGATCTTCCTCACCCAGGATGAAACTTGAATCTCCTGCATTGGCAGACGGATTCTTTACCACTGAGCCGCGAGGGAAACCCATATAGACATATAAAGGCAACTAAATATTCATGAGAGCTATTTGATGTAAAACAGTGTGTGTGTGCTGGGCCCTAAAAGGGAAGTAATTCTATCAGTAAGGTAAAGAATAGGATACATAGTGGTTTTGTTTTAATTATGTTGATTATTGAGGGGCGATTATATGTGCTAGCCAGGTGGCTAAGTAGAGATGAAGATTTCAATGAAATTAAAGAGAAGAAATGACAGCATTTGGGAAAGTCTACTAGTCCAATAAGACAGTAATGATGCAAGAAATGGGGTAGAAAGAAGAACAAGGTCCAGGAAAGAAATGTAAAACCTTACACAGAATTTGAAAAAGGTGGGTTTCATCTTACAGCAAATAAGGTGTATCAATAAATGTTTTAAGTAGACAAAAATCACTTCAGCAGGATTGGGAAAGATAAGTCTGTGGAGGGAGTGAGAAAGCAGGAAGGATCTGATCAGTGACTTGTAAGACAGCAAGGTTGTAGATGAGAAACATCATTTAGCATTTTTAATTAAAATCCAAAGGATACACTATTATATAGAGACTGCCTAGGAAAGTCGTGATTGGGAGGTGGGGTGTCTTCTAAAAGAACACAACCTTTAAAAGGAAAAAGAGTATTATAGGATAATTTCCAGGTGCTTTTATTTTTGGTTGTTGGTTTTTGTTTAGAAATTGTTTTGGAAAGAGGACAGTGTTCAGCAAAATTGAGAAGGAAAAAAGAGGGGGTATGGAAGGAAAGAAAAAGTTCTCTTTAGGACACATTTCAGTGAAGAAAGCTTGAGACGTAAAGTTTTTTAAAAAAATTTTAATGGATTATTTAGAGCACAGTTCATGTGTTATATGCACATAGAATGGATGTGTCTATCTGCAAGTTTTCAGCATGTTGAAATTCTGAAGGCAGATGACTTTGCCTAATACTCATTAATAAAATGGAATTTATCCTAAGAAATAATTGGACAAATGCACAAAATATGAATGTATAAAATAACTTTTACTGATGAATTTTTATGTTAATGAAGGAAGAAACTGCTTGAATTATTTGCAGGAATTAAAAGATAGGTATTAAGAGAAGAGGCTTATAATACATTAGATTAAAAAAGCAGGCTCCTCGATTATACAGAGTGAAGTAAGCCAGAAAGAAAAACACCAATACAGTATACTAACGCATATATATGGAATTTAGAAAGATGGGGATGATGACCCTGTATGCGAGNGTAATCTTGAATCAGTGAGATATGAATAATTCTAGTGACTAGTTTATGTATTTTGCAACTGGTTTAATACTATAATATGATGTGTACTAGTATCAACTACATATATTTGCCATTTTTGTAGGTCAAAAATAATAAATATTGGCAAGTTCAACCTGATGTTCTCCCTGTGATAATACTTTTAAGCGATAAATGCAGTTCAATTTTTGAAGAGAAAGTATGTGGGGAAGAGAACCACTCTGGCTTAGAATGCAATAAGTCATATCAATCTTTAAAGAAACAGAGAGACCCTGGAATAAAAACTTAAATAACTGAGAAGTTAAAGCTATAGAATGAAATCTAGTGAGCTTGGGCTCAGGAAAAACTTGGAAAGAGAAACATGATACCTTTAAGCTATTGTAGTGTGCACATTCTCAGGACAAAGTCCCCCCGCTTCCCCCACTTTAGTTCCAGGTATATCCACCAGCTTACTAGATACATCTATGTGGATGTTTTGTATCTATCTCAAACTCAACATGTGAATAAAAAAAAAAAAAAACTCATTAAATTTCCACCCTCCATCTAGTCTTCAAAATTGCTTCCTTTCATTTCTATTAATGATATAACATCTATTGTTTTTAATCGCAGGTAGAAATCTTAATAATTGTTTACTTCTCCAATTCCTAATTGCATTTATTCAGCTGGGCTTAAGTTCTTCTGACTTCACCTTCTCCTTTTCTTTCCCCTCTGTCTCAACCTTGGTACAGGGTTTTCCACTGCTCTTGTGCAGGAGATCATCATTTTTCACTTGGAGAGTTCGAAGAATAGCCTCTTCTCTTTGCTTTTCAGTTCTTTCTCTATCAGTTCGTTCTCCACACTACAGCCAATTTTCTTTCTCTCTTTCTTTTTCAGTTCAAAACTCTGGGTCAAAACCCTTGCCATGCTGAGCTTCATTTTCTATTCCCACTTCAAAACGTCGTCTGCTTCAGGTACCAGCAAACAGCTGTGAATTTTTCCTAGAATCCCCCTCTCTTTCTTCTTATTTCCTACATCCATTGTGTGCTCTATCTGTTTCTACATTATGAAAATTTAGAAAGTAAGAGATACATCTTAGTAATCCTTTTTTATGATTCTTAATACAGCACCTTGTAAGGGACTTCCTTGGGTGGCTCAGATGGTCAAGAATCTGCCTGAAATGCAGGATTCCCAGGTTCGACAGCCAGATCAGAAAGGTCCCCTGGAGAAGGGATTGGCTATCCACGCCAATATTCTTGCCTAGAGAATTCCATGGGCAGAGGAGCCTGAGGTTACAGTCCACGCAGGTGCAAAGAATCAGACACAACTGGGCGACTCATGCAAGCCAAGGCACAGAGTAAGCATTTGTCGAGGACACATAATTGCATAAACACTAAGTTTGCTGGGCAAGACTGATATTTCCTCATGTAAAACTATGAAGGAGCAGTTTTAATATAAAAATTAAAAAACTACAAGTATAAACTACCGTATGACCCAGCAACTTCACTCCTTGAGAAAAGTCTGAAAAAAACAAAAACACTAATTAGAAAAACGGCATGCATCCTAACGTTCACAGAAGCATTGCCTACAATGCTTAAAGTACGAAAGCAACCTAAGTACCTGTCAACAGATGACGACGGTAAGATGGTGTGTGTGTGTCCGACTCTGCAGTCTCATGGACCGCGGCCTGCCAGGCTGCCCCGTCCGTGGAACGCTTCGGGCAAGAACACGGGAGGAGATCGCCACTGCCTTCTCCAAGGCATCTTTCCAAGCCAGGGACTGAACCCAGACTCCTGTATTCCGGGGGGAGTTGTTTTACTCTCTGAGCCACAAGGAAAGCTTAAAATGGAATACTACTCTCACGACGGAATACTACTCAGCCACAAAATCAATAACGATGTTTTGTCATTTGCAGCATGGAGGGACTCGGAGGGCACTGCGCTAAGTGAGTCAGACAAAGGCAAGTTCGGTACGATATCATTTGTATGCGGAGTCTAAAAATACAAGAAACTCATGAATATAACAAAAAAGGTAGAGAACCAACTAGCGGTGACCAGTGGGGAGGACAGGGAAGAAGCGCTGTCACGACAAATAGAGAAAAATACGCAGATGAGCACAGAACAGTAATTTAGTTTAAATGAAGGGAAATCTCTTTGAATGTTATGACAGCATACTCCCAAGAATCCTTTTTCACTTAATTATACATTTCAATAAAATAAATGGTAATGAATGAAAGTGGAAATTGGCTTGTGAACTCTTCTTAAAAATAAGAATCCAACCCTATTAATTCATGCCAGTTAAACACTCTCATTAAAATTTCCGAATAAGTGAAATATTCCTTCCTTCTGTTTGAGCCAGCATCTCATCATGGAGAGCCTCGTGTGACCTGGTGCACCCCAGACTACTTCCTGTAAATCCCTCCTGAGAAAAGCTGCCTTTATATGTAGAAGTAGACCTGGATTTTAAAAATGTGTATATATTTAAAAACTAAAACAAAGAGAATAACCTTTAACAATTGTGAATCNGACATTTTATTTAAAGAAAAAATTTAAGGAAAAGTTTTTAAATAATGGTATTTCTCAGAAGGTCTGAAAATAAGATAAGCTAACAATAATACAATTCTATGGGAACATGTTTATGTAATAAAAAACAAGCAAGGTCTAGTTGTTTATACTTTGTGAGCTATTCTCACACAAACCATCCTTGAATTTTAAATAGGGCATTAAGCCGTTCAGCTTGCCCAAGATTTACTAATCCTGTGCAGATATACACAACTAGCTTTGCCATGCTTCTTCAGTCCAGCATGCTGGGCAAGTTAGGGTTGTTTTGGAGAAGAAAAAACAATAACAACGAAAAAAATGAGGTTCAAAGTCTAAGAGAAAACTGGAGAAAATTCTACTGCTTCATAAAAGAAAATGGGTGTAATAATACTTTCCAGAAACATTTTTAGATATCTAGACTGATTAAGAAAATAGTTTATTGAAATAAGTAAACTAAAATCAAGATCTAAGGAGAGGAGTAGATATGGAGTAGAGAGATTTTTAAAATAAAATTCTTTCTATCTAATTCCCATAGTTTAAATGCTTATTATATTATCCCTGGTATATTAATACAGCCTCTTATCTGGCTATCTGATCCTCATCATAAACTGTAAAACAATCATTGGTTATCTTTTTTAATGCTGATTCAACAGGAGATAAATACTGGAAATAGAAGTTTAACAATCAACACTCTTTCTGACATGGCAGTGATTAACCTTTCCAACATTTCCATAATATGCAAACAGTATCAGTTATGACAAGGTTTTATTTAAGATAAACAGAGGCCCAAAATAACAGTGACTAAAAGAAGATTAAATTTTATATATCTTTCATGTACAATTCTCAAGGCAAGTCATCAGGTAATGGCAGCCCTGCCTCGTAAACTCTCAGGGGCCTGAGCTCTTCCCGGCTCTGTACTTTGCCACCCCTGAAGTGATACCTTCATCCCCACGATCCAAAGTCATTCTCAAGTGTTGGTGTTTATGTTCTAAGTAGAATACAGGGTAACGAGGAAAAAAGAAGAAAAGAAAACATGCTGTCACAGAACATTTATACTCCTGTTCCTTTACTTAGGTCTTAGGCATAAGAACATGCCTAAGAAACTTAGAAATCAGTCTTCATTCCAAGTGAATGTTAGTGAGTGAAAGTCACTCAGTTGTGTTGACTCTTTGCGACCCCATGGACTGCAGCACGCTAGGCCCCCCTGTCCATCACCAACTCCTGGAGTTTACTCAAACTCCTGTCCATTGAGTCGGAGATGCCATCCAACCATCTCATCCTCTGTCATCCCCTTCTCCTCCCACCTTCAATCTTGCCCGGCATCAGGGTCTTTTCTAATAAGTCAGTTCTTCACATCAGTGGGTAGAGTATTGGAGTTTCAGCTTTAGCATCAGTCCTTCCAAAGAATGTTCAGAACTGATCTCCTTTAGGATGGACTGATTGGATCTCCTTGCAGTCCAAGGGACTCTCAAGAGTCTTCTCCAACACCACAGTTCAAAAACATCATCAATTTTTTGGTGCTCAGCTTTCTTTATAGTCCAACTCTCACTCACATATGGATAAATATGGTCTCATCCATAATCACTGGAAAAACCATAGCTTCAACTAGGCGGACCTTTGTTGGTAATGTCTCAGCTTTTTAATAAGCTGTCTAGGTTGGTCATAACTCTTCTTCCAAGGAGCAAGTGTCTTCTAATTTCACGGCTGCAGTCACCATCTGCAGCGGTTTTGGAGCGCCCCCCCCCCCAAAAAAAAAAATCNTTTTGGAGCGCCCCCCCCCCCAAAAAAAAATCTGTGAGTATGAATCATGCTAAAAGTTGATGAGCATTAATGAAAGGGAGAATGAGTATTGGGGTGAGAAATGCACATGTCTTCCACACTGTACCATCTCTACTGTGGTCTCTTACTCCGTGTCTACACATCTTATCTCCTTTAGGTAGAGACAGTTTTCCTGGAGGGCATGAAAGATCAGGGCAATAGCAAGGCAGCAAATTGCCAATCTTTCTGTAATCCAAACATTCATAAAAATTTAATTTCTTTCTTGTTCAAGGTTTCTTTCCATGTTGCCTGGTAGAGCAGATAAGAACAAGTGGTTTATGAAATTCTTTTCACATATCTTCAGGAAATAAAACATATTTGCAGTACCTGGGATGTCTCAAGAGTTCAGTAATCTGTTCATGAATCATTTCTCATAGATTTTATTGATGTCCTCCATTTAACTCCTTCAGAAATTCTACTGAGAATTCCTGCTTAGGTAGTGTTATCTGAAATGAACATAGCTCTAGTTTACTCCTAACAAGTACTTACCTCATTTCCATGTAGTTCTTATTAACATGAAGTTGAGGCTCTTGAATTCCAACTAAGATCTTAGCTCACCTCATTCTGATTATAATAAAAGTTTAACTAGGGGAAATTGCCTCAAAAAAAAAAAAAAAGAATGAAAGCTGTCAAATCCTCTCCCTCTTCATTTGCTTGTATCTCCCCATAACTTTCTGAATGGTGTAGAATGCTCTGATTTGGCATACTTTGTTTCTACCAAGGCAATGACCAGTTCATAGACTCATATTGTTACACAGTAACAAACTTTCTGGGGAAGCGTATTTTATATACCTGCTTCTTATTAATGTACTATAATAATGTACTCTATTATAGATTTGTGTTCTCATTATTACCAAATATAGTCTAGTCATTTTGTTTCTGCTGAATACACGTTTTGCATTTTCTGATCTTGTTTTCATTGCACTAGTGAGGTAGTAAGGCTAGCGGTTAGGAGTGAGGCACTGTAGGGGGATTTCTGTGTTCCCCCATGCCCTGCAGAGTTTGGATTGGTTACTGAAACTTTTCTCTGTGTTGTAGTTTCCTCATCAGTAAGATAGAGACTTCAGTAGTGCTGACATCATGGCACTGTTAAGAGTATTAAATAAGTTATTAGAACAGGAACACTTGATAAATTTTAGCTATTATTATCTTCTCTGTCTGGAATTATCTTACCCTAAGTAACCACATACATCTCTGTTTAATCTCTTCCTTACCGCATCTCACATAGGGCTTTGCCAAAGCTGTGGAGGGACTTGCCAGAGTCTGCCTTTTATCACAGTTGTTGTGTATGTATCCATGGCCTTGATGAAACCGGGGGTGCTTGTGGAGCTGGTTTTATGTCCCCTTCATCTATGGTTTACCAGGAATGCTTTGCTGTCATAGTAGTTATTTGCTATGTATTTGTTTAACTGCCTTCAACATTTTAGGAGAAAAAGTTACAAGTACAAGTATTGCCTAGCTTTTCAGAATTTTTTCTTCATCAAGCAATATGATTTATAATATAAAAAATTTACATTTTCAGACCAGGCACTATTACTTATATTCTTTATTGGTATCCTTTGCCATCTTTGCAACAGCAGATCCTTAACAGATATCTTTTGATTGATTAATTCATGAAGATTTAATTTTGAATTATCCTGTATGCTCTGCCAACTTCTGAAGATACTCATCATTTTACAGTGAGCTCAAGTGTGCCTGTTTCTGTGGAGGCTTCCCTCATCATTCCCTGAATATTTTGTTGCTTTATTCTTGGTTCTGTCAGATTTTGTTCATCCTCTATCAGCATTTGCATCACAATATTATAGTGATATATATATATATATATATATATATATATATACACACGTCTGCCTTTACCAAATGTATATTTTGGGATCAGTGATACATTTTTATTATTTTGTGTCATATCATCCAAATGACGTGAATGAAAATTATTGAGAACATGAATAACTGTATGTTCAGTATCCTACATTTTCTTCCCAGCATTTTTTGAATGATATATTGGGAATTCATTGTCAGCATAATGATCCCCCAAATACTGCATGATAATTAAGGTAGTCAAATAGAATTAGACAGTTCACTGACTCACTATAGCAGTAAATAAACCAAATA
This sequence comes from Redunca redunca, assembly GCA_006410935.1. Taxonomy (NCBI): domain Eukaryota; kingdom Metazoa; phylum Chordata; class Mammalia; order Artiodactyla; family Bovidae; genus Redunca; species Redunca redunca. Next base: position 719,874 of record SJYQ01000413.1, on the reverse strand, counting down.
CCTGGGAAAGATATTTAGTGCAACTGAGAGGCCGTGGAATCTGTGCACAGGGGAGCCCGACCTCTGCAACCAGCTCTCCTGTGTTTACATCCTGCCTATGCCTTTTTGGGTATGACCTTGGATAGATTATTAACCTTTCTGTGCCTCAGTTTCTTCATCCACAAATGACCGATAAGTGTCCTCAACTCATAGGGTAGTTGGTAGGATCAAATGATTTAACGAAAGTAAAGTCTTTTAGTTATATCTGAGGCATGATCAGTACTATTTAAGTATTTTCCATAGCATTCTAACAGTATCATTTAACAAATCCATGTTACCCCATTTCCTAAACATTTCAGTTGATGGATATTTCACCATTCAGAGCTGTTCACCTGCACTCTCTGTGTGGGCAGGTATATATTGGTTGGCATTGAAAAGAGAATTTTAATGGATCCTGAATCACTACAAAGGAAGACTGAGGACTGTGAGCCCAAAGATAGAATAGAAAATATGGGTCAGCAGAAAAACCAGATGTGCCCACAGAAGCTGGATCATACACAACCATCCAGATCTGGGAAGGAGCGAAAGCCAGGTGGCAGCTGATGCGGCGTTTGGAATGTGATAGCAGAACTCAGTTGCAGTTGACTGGTCTCTTCCTCTTAAATAACATCATGCATGTTAATAGTTTCATACTGAATGTTTAATGACACATTTTATAAGTTGAAACTGCCATCTTCTCAATTTCATTTGTCACTTGGATGCCAGAAGCCCAAAGCTTCCTTTTATGTAACTCCCCCGAGAAAGCAGCCTTATTGTAAAATACTTGTTTTCATCTGTTCACATGAATATATACATTAAAATTCAAAGGAATAATTGTTGCCACCATGTTGGCAAGTTCTACCATTGTGATTTCACCAACTGGATTTTATATTAGTTTTGATACTTAACTGTTTCTAAATTCTGAATTTGAAAGCCTTTCCACTAGTCCCTCTATGATCCTTAAGAATTTTTACTATAGTTTATGGCAGTTTTTTTCTTTTATTGCTTTCTTCCATGAATAATATGTGATTTAACATAGGATAAAGAAAAGTATTTTGTGTTTCTTGTGATTTTTTTTTNTTCTTATGATTTTTTTTTGCTTTATATTGGCCTTTAATATCAAATAGTATCAATTCTAATGTCAGTTTGTTATTTGACTTTACATTTTTTCTTGCTGCATTTATAACACTCTATCTTTTCCTTTAAAGATTGATATAAAAAAGATAACAGAATCAAAATATTAGACTATTTTGCAAAGCTATTTTACGTTGCTCAAATGACAGCTAAAAACTTGGAGTATATTGTTGCCCATCTTTTCAAGAGAACTTAAAGAATACTGTATAATTTCCTTATCATGTATTTTTTTGTAACTATAGGAAAATAGTGCTCTATAGTCACTACTACACTTCTAGCAACAGGCGAAAGATTTGTTTCAAAGAGAAACAAGAATACTCCTGCACTTTTAAATATGAACTATGAACTACAGGTCTACGTGTGAAATAAATGATTCCTTGAATTCTCCATTAATTACCATTATTTTTATCATCCTAATTTCATCAGTTGGACAGCTGAGATTGAAAAATAAAGTGTCTCGTGTATTGAAACAAGTAAAGATCTCCCCAGAACCTGGGCAAATTAAAATGGAGGAAAATTAATTTTATCTTTGTTACCCAATCACATGCTCATTTGTCACCGCTGTACATAAATGTTTCAGGAGATCACTACTCTTCCTTTGTTTCTTGGTTTCCCACCCTTCAGAAAATGGTTCTTAGTACCTGTTATAACTTTGCGGTTCTGGACAATACTTACTTGGTTTGCATCTGAGACCCCCATGGGCTACTGTTAGCTAAACCAGTAGGTATCAGTGGCTGAACATGGCTTGAAGAAAAGATGCATTTATAGCCTAAGGTTGCCTTCATCACTGAAAGAAACACAGAGCCCTCATTTTTTGTTCTGCAAAATAGAGTCTAAATCCTCTAGATTGTCTGGAGACTCTAGATTTTATGAGACTCTGTAAAAGTGCTTCATAGACAGTCAATTTGTAAAAAGTAAAATTTAGCTGATCTATCTCACAGTCTAAATTTAGTGGAGGGAAAATAATAAGCATCAACCCTTTATTTGATTGCATATTTGCCCTTCCTCAAGGAAACTTCCAGAGTTTCAAGCATCCAAAAGTAACCTTTATTGTGTGTCATACTTTTACGTAGTTTAGAAGTCTTCAGTCATATTCTAATGGTGTCCTAAATCCTCTTTCTTTGGGGTCTTCTTGCCTGCTCTTTAAATAGGAAAAGGAGTACATCAAGGCTGTATATTGTCACCCTGCTTATTTAACTTCTATGCAGACTACATCATGAGAAACACTGGGCTGGAAGAAGCACAGCTGGAATCAAGATTGCCGGGAGAAATATCAATAACCTCAGATGTGCAAATGACACCACCCTTATGGCAGACAGTGAAGAGGAACTAAAGAGCCTCTTGATGAAAGTGAAAGAGGAGAGTGAAAAAGTTTGCTTAAAGCTCAACATTCAGAAAACGAAGATCATGGCATCTGGTCCCATCACTTCATGGGAAATAGATGGGGAAACAGTGGAAACAGTGTCAGACTTATTTTATTGGGCTCCAAAATCACTGCAGATGGTGACTGCAGCCATGAAATTAAAAGACGCTTACTCCTTGGAAGAAAAGTTATGACCAACCTAGACAGCATATTGAAGAGCAGAGACATTACTTTGCCAACAAAGGTCTGTCTAGTCAAGGCTATGGTTTTTCCAGTGGTCATGTATGGATGTGAGAGTTGGACTGTGAAGAAAGCTGAGCACCAAAGAGCTGATGCTTTGGAATTGTGTTGTTGGAGAAGATTCTAAGGAGATCCAAACAGTCCATTCTGAAGGAGATCAGCCCTGGGTGTTCTTTGGAGGGAATGATGCTAAAGCTGAAACTCCAGTACTTTGGACACCTCATGTGAAGAGTTGACTCATTGATAAAGACCCTGACGCTGGGAGGGATTAGGGGCAGGAGGAGAAGGGACGACAGAGGATGGGATGGCTGGATGGCATCACTGACTCAATGGAAGTGAGTCTGAGTGAACTCCGGGAGATGGTGATGGACAGGGAGGCCTGGCGTGCTGCGATTCATGGGGTTGCAAAGAGTCAGACATGACTGAGTGACTGAACTGAACTGATGTAATAGGAAAGCCATCCTTTGTGGTCATCTGGTATACCCACTAGGCTCACAGGAAATCAGACAGCCTTGCTGAGCCAAAGGAGACTCAGGCTGCTCCACTATGGACTGTCCTTTCAGTCTAACAGCATGTTTACTTATCTTTAATTCAGTTGTCCCTGCTCAAATAATAACAGGGGTTAGAACAGCAAAGTCTAAATGTAAAACAAGATAGATGATGCCAGCCTCCTTTCTTTGCAGGTAGGCCCAACTTCTGCAAGTGCTTTTTATGGATTTTTCCTTCCCTCAGCTCTTCCCCCATCAGATGCTTAACTCTCCCACTGTAGTTGCTTCTTCCCATCAGATCAGTATTTTGCACGGATAACAAGAGGAGGAAGGAAATATCCTTAGTCTGAACTCACTGTATCTGAATGTCCTAACTTTTTTTTCTTTTTTTTTAATATTTCCCAAGTATCTCTGATGCAGACCATAACATTTGTGAATGTCATTACAGCAAGCTGAATCACCTCTTGCCAAGCCCTGCAGGGATGTCTTCCCTCCTCTTTGAAGTGTGATGATGCACTTGGCACCTGTTTTATGTTTTTATTTTTTTTAACTTTAGGGCCTATTGCTAAAATTCTGTGATACTAGAAATTATCCCTTCAAAAATGTTATTACTATTTCTAAAGGAATTTCAAGCAAGAATGCAAATTAAGGAGTTTGGAGGCCTACTTTAAGTAGGCTTCTGAGACAAGTAGCAACTCTGTAAGTACACACTCTGCAAGTATGGCCCTAGCTGTACTGATCATGATAATATAATGATCATAACAGTAATGATGAAGATGATGATGATGTGACATTTATAGAAGTCTTATTCTTTGCCAGAAATTAAATGCTTTGAGAATCCTTCTTTAATCCCCTCAGTAACTCTATGAAGATGTAACATTAAAATTATTGTATCCTTGAGGAAAGTAGTTTCCTCACAATCTTATAGCTAAAAAAGCAGTGAAATTAGTCTTTGAACCCAGGAAGGCTTGCTTCAGAACATCTTAATCTTAACCAGTAAAATAGAATTCAAATAATAACAAATAATGACACATTTACATTGATCAATATGTTTACTTTTAAATGAAATATTGCAAATTATTGTGTTGTTCAAAATAAAGTATTGCTTATCCATACTTGTGCATAAAATATTTAAATGACATTTACTAGTATCTTTGAGACCATATATCATGTACAAGAGTGCTCAGTCATGTCTGACTCTGAGACCCCAGGGACTGTAGCCCGCCACGCTCCTCTATCCATGAGCTTTCCCAGGCAAGAATACTGGAATGGGCTGCCATTTCATTCCCCAGGGGATCTTCCCAACCCAGGGACTGAACTCACGTCTCCTGTATTGCAGGCAGGTTCTTTGCCACTTTGGCAATCCAGCAAGCCCATATATCATAAACACATAAAACTAAACCTTAATAATGAAGAATCATTTTAAAAAATGCTGCAGCACGTTAGGCAAGCCTCAGTAGTGGTTATTGAATGGATTACTTTAGATATGCAGACTTGAAAATAAGAAGATTAAATGTAGTTTTATTTTCTTGTGGCATCTGGCACCTGCATTTTACTTACCCATGTTAAAATGTCGTCCCTCCACCCTATTTTCTTTTCTTTTCACTCAATGATTGAAAAAGCTCTAGAATATTTTCAGTTAGCAAATCAATAACACAAAAACTTCTTGATCTATTCCACAGTTTTATCTCTTTTCCTCTAGTGTTTAAATCCATTTATAAATACTGTATATACACAGTTATTCAGTGTGGTGGCAAACTGAGAATTTAATCACTGGGCAATCCTTTGAAATTAATATTTCATTGAGCACAAGCATTCCAAATTAATAAAACTGTGTTCACAACATCCTTAAAAAAAACATACTTATAATGAAATATAGCATAATCCTTCAGAAAATATGTATTACAATTAAACAGAGCCTACTCCATTAAAAAATGTAATTCATTGTAAAAGATTGAGAACAAACTGTGCAAAGGAAGAACTGTATTTTATTAGTCTTTCCTGAGGTACGGACAGATTTTTTAGGCTTATTTTTTTTACAGACTAAGCAAGTGTAAGCAAGCAAGGTGAAATCTGAATTCCTAATTTTATCGCCCAGAAGTATTTCACTAACATAAATGCTAGTATTGCATGGTTATTTATTAGGAGCCAAACTATTTGGGTGACTTTGGATGTCTTGCTACATATAGTGATTCTCCCTGAAAACAGCAAAAGAATACATCAGTTAGGAGAAAAAGAAGTAACATTGACACGTTAGTTTTCTTTATTCAGATTTGGGAAATTTGAGAATTCTCATGCTGACATCATATTTTGGCTGTTTATTGCCATATAACAAACTGCCCTGAAACCACATGACTTAAAACAGCCATTTCATTTTGGTAATGACTTTATGGGTCAGAAACTTGGGAAGGATTTAGCTGGGTGCCTAATCTCTGACAGTTGTATCCTCAGTTGGGGAATCTGGTGATAAAAGAATGGGCTTGCAAGTTTGGCTTCCCCATAGCCTTTGGCCTTTTTCTCTCATTTTCCACAAGATAAATTATCCTCTAAGGCTCGTCCTATAGTTTAGGCTTCTCCACCAAAGCCTGAGATTTCAGGATATTTGTATCTGTTAGAGTACAGCTAGTGCAAGGCCTCCCAGAGACCAAGGTGAAATCTGCTAGTCCTCTGAATTCCTAAAGTAGGTTATAGCATTATGTCCCTTCTGCAACATTGCACTGGTTAGTCTCAATTCCAGCACAGATTAAAAGGGAGGAGGAAAAATAACCCTACCACTTGGTAGGAATACAGTCAAAGGATCTGTTACAGTCTTTAAATTGAGGTATGTATTGTTAAAACAATACTTAATTTTTTTTTTCTGCTGTTTTGCTTTCTGTATTTCAAACCAGTGCTGCATTGGTTAACATATGGCTCACTCTACACTTTCTATTGAGAAAGCTTCAAAAAGCTCAGTCCTCAAATGCCAGTACAAACAGTAGCCTGGCAAAAAATCACCTGAATTCCTCTCTTTGATACACAGAACCTAAGCTGCGTGGACTTGTTTTCCCAACACAGAAAACATTACAGTAAACAAGGGATTTGAATTTAGATATTTACCCAGCTTCTCTGAATCCTGGGCACTTTCTTGCCTCCCTCCTTTGCCAGGAGCTCTGCTGTTTTTCTTATACTTTGGCTCCCCACCTCTCCTGGCAAACCAGAAGCATTCTGGACTGAAGCAGAGATTGTGGCTTGAGGGTAAAATTAACTCTTCCAACTGAGGAGGTTCCCCTGTTCACCAGAATCTGCAGTTGGAGGCTTAAAAAATACATGTATAACTATAGATATATACGTATACATATTTGGCTGTCAGCTTAAAAGGAGATAAAGCTAAATAAAAAGTAAAGATTTCACGTATGAGAAACCAGGAGCACTCTCTACTCTTGTGTTCCACTTAGTCTGTCATCATCCCTGCATTGTGCCTTTGTGGCAGTGTTTGAAATTCATAGCTTCTGTTCTCATTTTTCATTTCTTATATGAGCTGAACAGTCTTACTTAGGGCTTTCATAAGCTATCATTATTCTTTTCATCTTTAAGTATTCCTCCTCTAGTCTCAACTGCTCAAATATCATTCATATTGTCCATGATCCATCTAAGGGTAATAGTAAAATGATAGAGTGTGCTAGTGGATATCAGAGCATACCATCCTTCAGAGGATTATTGAAAACTACATGAGACAGAATAGAAAGTTCATTTAGATAGATAGGTTTTACAGGTGTGTGTGTATGTGTGTGTATATATATATATACACACACACACGGGAGAAGGCAATGGTGCCCCATCCAGTACTCTTGCTTGGAAAATCCCATGGACGGAGGAGCCTGGAAGGCTGCAGTCCATGGGGTCGCTGAGGGTCAGACACGACTCAGCAACTTCACTTTTACTTTTCCCTTTCATACATTGGAGAAGGAAACGGCAGTCCACTCCAGTGTTCTTGCCTGGAGAATCCCAGGGACGGTGGAGCCTGGTGGGCTGCCATCTATGGGGTCGCACAGAGTTGGACACGACTGAAGCGATTTAGCCGCATATATATTTTAAACCATTGTCTTTGAAGTGCCTGCTTGTCTATTATGTTTGTATGCATTGCTGTTCTACATCACAATATTCTAAAGAAAATCCCATTCTGCATGATTTACTTGACCAGGACACAGTTTTCTCTCTGGTGGCATTAGTGTGCTGTACCTTTTGTGCACGTTGTCAACCTGTGCTAATTGAAGTGTTTATAAAATGCTTATTCTGAAATATTGCAACTTAACAGTTCAATAGTTCTTTAATGGCCCCTCTGTTTTATTAATGAAATGATTTATAGAAATATTTAATATCACTGATTTACCATTAGCATTAATGCGTCTAGTTATTACACTCTATTTCCAAAGGCTATGAAAGCAGGCCTGGCAAGTATGTAGCTTTTTGCGATGAGTTATTTGTGCCGAGATAGAATCAATGCTGCGGGAAGCTTATTTCTCAAGTGGAACAGTATTATTTATGAACGTGTAACTTGATGACTCTTTCTGTAATGTCCATGCCATTGCTTTCTTATTTACAAGAAACTTAATACCAATTATGAAAACTATCCTGCAGATTTTTAAGAGACATTTAGGTGGTATCCAAATATATCTTTCATATTAGTTAAACTAAGCTCTGACAGTAAGCCATTTAAAAATACTTAAACAGATCCTTGCAGAATACACAAGTTTATTCTTTAGAGAAACCACATTTGTAGTTTCTTTTGTCTCTGATAACTATTTAAGGTGGCTATTGCTATTTTCATAAAATCTTCTTCAAATAATAAACAGCCCACAAATCATGGTTATATGTATTTACATTATTTTTTTTCTTTTTTGCATATTTAAATATTTCATATATTACAGGCAACACTTAGTTNACACTGAGTTAGATACCTTAAGTGTACTTATGGGCTATCTCTTCAACATATGATGTTATCTTTTAGTTCCATAAAATAGATGGATGTTTGAGAGGTATTTTTTACCCCTTTGCCAATCTTAAACAAGACTAGTATAATTACCTACCTTGGATACTAAAATATATATATATATATATTTCTTGCATTTCACCTTAAGACTTTGATGCTTTTAGAAATGTTTATTGCCTTTTTTGTGATTTTACTGGCTGTTTTGGTTTACAAGTCTGTTGAAATAAATGAAGTTGGGACAGAGGGAGTCTGGATATTTAGTTATAAGATATTGATGAAGAGATCCTGAACTATTCAACAGCTCAAAATGCCATCAAATGTGTTTGTTACTGTTTTTCTTTCCTTCCGTCTTGTAACATTGATGTATGATGCGTCCTAATAAGGAACTGGCACGATCCATTGACATAAAATGCCAGCCTTATGCGCTTTAGCCCACTGAAATGGTATATTTCCTTTTTCTTGTTCTGTTTCCTTCCTGGAGGAGAATTTGTCTTTGTATTATTTGTCAGCATGTGGATATGATTTATGTTGGGAGACTTTGTGATTAACCAGAAACTTGGGGATTTTCATAAAATTGCCCTTATTTCAACTAAGCAAAATGTCCTTAACTTTTTCCTGAATTAGTGGCAGCCCATGATTTTATGGCATAATTTAATTTCAATTTTTTCTTCATATTTAGAAAGGATTTTAAAATAAAGCCACAGATTAAAAAAATAAGATAAAATTCAGTTAATTTCAGGAGAAAACAATTGTACATCTTCAAATTTGTTTTTGTGTTTTAGTTATTCTTAGGTACTCAGATTAATGGAGCAGTATAAGTTTAAAAACCTGATATTCACTAACATTTTTATATAGTTCATCAAAAAAAGATGATCGCATACATAGTCGTATATCATCTGAAGCAGTCATAAGGCTAAAGACTTAAATTGCTGATAAGTTATTTTGCAGAGGGATGTCTACATACTCAAAATTCTTAGAGGCCTTTCATGATAAAATAAAAGAATGAATATACTTCCTTTTCTTAAGACAGTTTTGACTTTTTAGGAGGCTCTATAAGAAAATACAAATCTGGAATTTAAATTAACAAAGGAGACGTTACTTTGCTGACAAAGGTCCATATAGTGAAAGCTACAGTTTTTGCAGTAGTCATGTAGGGATGGGAGAGCTGGACAATAAAAAAGGCTGAAAGTGAAGTGTGAGCTGCTTAGTTATGTCCGACTCTTTGTGACCCTATGGACTATAGCCCACAAGGCTCAACTTTCCATGGGATTCTGAATGGCAAGAATACTGGAATAAAGGCTGAGCACCAAAGAATTGATGCTTTTTAACTGTGTTGCTGAAGAAGACTCTTGAGAGTCTGATGGACAACAAGGAGAGCAAACCAGTCAATCCTAAAGGAAGTCAACCCTGAATATTCATTGAAAGGACTGATGCTGAAGCTGAAACTCCAATACTTTGGCCACTTGATACAAAGAGCCAACTCACTGGAAAAGACCCTGATGCTGGGAAAGATTGAAGGTGAGAGGAGAAAGGGATGACACAGGATGAGATGGTTGGATGGCAACACTGACTCAATGGGCATGAGTTTGAGCAAGCTCCAGGAGATGATGAAGGACAGGGAAGCCTGGCATGTTGCAGTCCATGGGGTCAGACAAGAGTCAGACAAAACTGAGCGACTGAAGAATAACAACAAAGCTGTTTGAGAATCCATAAAGATGGTGAAATCTATAGATTAGCAGAGGAATTGCCAAAACTTAGACTCACGAGAATATGAAGTCACAATGTTTAGAAAAATCCCAAATTATAAAGTAAGACATTTTTTATACCACTTTTTCAGTGAAATCTTTGACTTTCACTTATTTTTCTTCCTTATACAGAATGTAGTCAAGAGGAAATCCCTACATATTGTTACATACGTAATAAAGTAAAACGAGATAAATGAATACAGAATGCATTAGCAATTCAAGNGCAATTCAAGATCTTGTTGCTTGCTTCTCTTAATTCAAAGAAAGAAAATAAGTATAGGTTAATGCTTTTCATCCATAATCTTAAAACATGTAGAGTTTTAGAGGCAAGCTCTTTAATAATTTCAGTTCAGTTCAGCTCAGTCGCTCAGTTGTGTCCAACTCTTTGTGACCCCATGAATTGCAGCACACCAGGCCTCCCTGTCCATCACCATCTCCCAGAGTTTATTCAAACTCATGTCCATGAAGTCGGTGATGCCATCCAGCCATCTCATCCTCTGTTGTCCAATCCCTCCTGCCCCCAATTCCTCCCAGCATCAGAGTCTTTTCCAATGAGTCAACTGTTCGCATGAAGTGGCCAAAGTACGGAGCTTCAGCTTTAGCATCATTCCTTCCAAAGAAATCCCAGGGCTGATCTCCTTCAGAATAATGGACTGGTTGGATCTCCTTGCCGTCCAAGGGACTCTCAAGAGTCTTCTTAGTTTATTATAAATCCTGACCTGGGCAACACAATCTATTTTTAAATCTTTGTTTATCACACAGTGTGAATGTTCATAAGTCTTGATGAAACACTGAGGCATTCTGTAAGGATTGTGTGTGTGTGTGTGTGTGTGTGTGTGTGTATGGGCTTTGGGGCTTCCCAAGGGGCACTAGTGATAAAGAATCCACTACCAATGAAGAAGATGTAGAAACGTGGCTTTGATACCTAGGTTGGGAAGATGCCCTGGAGGAGAAAATGGCACCCTGTGCCAGCATTCTTGCCAGGAGACTCCCACAGACAGAAGAGCCTGGTGGGCTACAGTCCACGGGTCACAAAGAGGCAGACATGACTGAGCCTCTGAGGACCACTACCAGCACAAGTGTGTGCATGTGTGTGTGAGTAATTTCTGAAGTTACAGTGAATCCCAATTCTGACAAATAGGTCAGGACTTTCATTCATGTAAAGTAATGAAAGTAATTCAAGTCTAGTGCTTATGTTAGGTAGGAAGTTAGGTATGGGCAGGGAGAGGTGGCCTAGCTGAAATGAAGGCAAACTTTTCTCTAAATCCCATTCCAAACACACCCAGGAGTGCTCACAGATATGCTACAGAAATGACCACAGAGACTTATTTAACTCCTGCACACGCAGGCACACATTGGATGCAGAGTAACCAAAGGGCCTTTTCCAAGGAACATGAGGCAGCTAGGAGCCCATTTAGGCTTCATAAACATTCTACACATATATGCATCTGATTATAACACTCTGAATTACGAGAAGACACACACAACAGAGGCTGCTATTATATAACTTGCAGCCCTCAGTTGGCCTTAAGAATACACCTATTTGCATTCCCTTTCATTGACTAGTGGTGGTTAGAAGCCCTATCTGGCACAGGGCACAACCAAAGGAAGAGATAGGAAGTACAAAAAGGGGCAAGCCAAGAGGGATGACGATAACAGCTCCTTTGGAGTTGGCCTGCTCTCATACCTTGGATGTGTCTGTTTAGTAAAAGATCTGTCTGCTTGAGCTGAACTGAGCTGTAAGTTGTCTGTTGTTTTAAACCGTTTAGTCTTTTGTTGCAAATTTTTGTTGTGATGAAACAAGAACCGAGGATGATCAATAAACGGACCTGACACTTACACTAAGAAAAATCTCACCCTTAGTATTGCTTTGTTCTTAACATTATTTTTTACTTTCTATAAGGGGTCAAAAAGTCAAAGAGTTAGACACAATTGAAACAACTTAGCTCACAGCATATTAGGGGTCACGACTGTGAATCTGGATACCATGTCATAGATTAAAAGCTGGAGAAAACTGATTTGTCAGCTTATCCCTTTTAAGGTACCTGTTTTATTTTCTTTCTTTCAGAGAAAATAAAGTTGTAGTGTTTCAGAATATGGGCTTTAGATTCGACTGACTTAGATTTGGATGTCTATGCTTTACTAGTGTTGTGACATTGGGCAAGTCATTTTGACTTTCTAGTCTTTAAATCTCTGTTATGTTTTATGTGAAATAAGAAAGAAAAATTTCATGCCTTTATGGTGGGTATGAAAGCAGTGAAATATTGCATGGAAAAATGTAGGCCAGTTCCTGGTTCATATATGTATTTAATAAATAAGCTGCTGCTGCTGTTGTTTCAGTCATGTCCGACTCTGTGTGACCCCATAGATGGCAGCCCACCAGGCTCCCCCGTCCCTGGGATTCTCCAGGCAAGAACACTGGAGTGGGTTGCCATTTCCTTCTCCAATGCACGAAAGTTAAAAGTGAAAGAGAAGTCACTCAGTCATGTCTGATTCTTCATGACCCCATGGACTGCAGCCCACCAGGCTCCTCCATCCATGGGATTTTCCAGGCAAGAGTACTGGAGTGGGGTGCCATTGCCTTCTCATAGTAATAATTATGATAAGCTATATCATAAAAAACATCTAACCTAAAATTTAAATAAGGATGGGGCCCTAGTAGAAAGATTACTTTAATACCTCTAGGTGAATAGGACTATAATGCTGGATAAACTCTAAAACTAATTTTATAAAATAGATGTTGATATGATTACATCCTGAAACAAGAATAGGACCTCTCTACCACCTTTTAACCTGTAGTAATTATGATTAAATCTTTAAACATGTCTTAAATTAGCTCATTTGGAGAGGCACCAAAAGGTGATACAAGGAACCACATATACAATGGAGTAAAACTACACGTTGCAGAGGATCCAAAACGCTCTGTGATGGTTTTCAGTCCATAAACTCCAATGAATATTAATCCCCCAGATGCTTGTGTATAAATTGTAGTGAAAGTGGCTAATTCTTGTCACAACTTGTCACAATTCTCAGTGACAAAGATCAAGTGAAAAGAAACAAATCACTAGCTAAGTAATATATTCATAGATACTTTGAACCTAGAAAAATCATACGGAATTAGAAAAAGTAATGTAACTATCACTTTGCTTTATCTATGAGAGAACAAGGACCACGGAAGCCAGTTTGTTTGCCCAGTGTGACACAGGTAATAAGTGGCAGAAATGAGCCTAGAGTTATTTTTCTAAATTAGTTTTCCATTCTTTCCATAGTAAACTTAGAGTGTACTACTTCTAAAAGTTCATAAATTAAAGGTTCTTCTGTGTGAGCAGGACGATGGTATGACGTTTCCAGAATAAAATAAATGCTATTACCTGATACTTTGGGCAACTTTTTGTTGTAGTTTTTGTCATGGCATATATCTGTGTATAAATGTGCTTCATCGGGCTAGAACACACTAGCCATGCTTCACAGGCAAACACTTTACGTTTGCTCTGTATGCTTTGTTTCTCAGCCTGCTTTTATCAGGCAAAAGACAAACATAACTTATGATAGAAAATACACCCCATTAACATCAAAACACTGGTTCTTTCAGAAGTGAAATGGGAAATATGAAAGGTATAAATGTTTAAAATACAAGACTAATAAAAATTGCTCAGCAAAGACACATGGGAATTATGTGCTGCGTGCTCAGTGGTGAGCTTACCTACCAAGATATATATATATATATGTTTTACTTTACAATACTGTATTGGTTTTGCCATACATCAACATGGATCCGCTGCGGTGTACATCAGTTCCCATTCCCGAACCCCCCTCCCACCTTCCTCCCCATAACATCTCTCTGAGTCATCCTAGTACACAAGCCCCAAGCATCCTCTGTCCTGCATCGAACCTGTCTTTATTACATATGTAAGTAAATTACATGCATGCATACTCAGTCATACCTGACTCTTTATGACCCCATGGACTATAGCCTGCCAGGCTCCGCTATCCATGGGATTTTCCAGGCAAGAATACTGGAGTGGATTTCCATTTCCTTCACCAGGAGATCCTCCTGACCCAGGGATCGAAGGCACGTCTCTTGTGTCTCTTGCATTGACCAGAGGATTCTTTACCACCTGGGGAAAAAAAAAAGTGTCACATCTTTATTTTTGGATAATAATGTATATTTTTATAATTATTTTATAATCTTATTATTTATTTGTAGTAGCTTCCTATGTAAATACTTCCCTGGTGGCTCAGATGGTAAAGAACCCGCCTGCAATGCAGGAGATTCAGGTTCCATCCCTGGGTTGGGAAGATCCCCTGGAGAAGGACATGGAAACCCACTTCAATATTCTTGCTTGGAAAATCCCATGGACAGAGGAGCCTGGAGGGCTGCAGGACGTGGGTTCACAAAAGTTGGACACGACTGAGCGACTAACACCTTCATTAACACTTTCCTTTATAAATAATACTTTAAAAATATATTTTATACACATTTGTTACTAGTTTAATGAATCCCAAGGAAGATTTTATGTATACACACACTGAAAATTTAAATAAAATTTTAGACTTGAGCTTATTTTTTTCTACAGTGTTAATATTACATTGTTAAATGTGCTCATATTGTCTTATTCGTGGTTCTGAAAACTCCAGAGGAAACAGAGTGAGAATGTGATTATATTAGGTTTATTCCACTTTCTAGCTCTGGGAATTTGAGAGAGTTAAATAATACCCCTAAACCAGTTTTCTTATCTCTAAAATGGAAATCATATAGTACCTATCTCTTAGAATTGCTCTGGGAATCAAATGTGAAGGGATATAAAAAAATAAGTGCTCAATACATATTAAATATTATTATCATTGTCAACTTCAGTGTGNATATAATTAAATATATTTATAGACTGCATGTTGTTTCTGATTCCTGACAATGTTGAGAGTTAGTTTTAAATTCTGACTGCCTTCTTCACTATCATTATTAGAGAAAATGTAGAAATAGAAAACACTAATTTTTAGTACCAAACCATACCAATATAAGAAAAATCTCTGCAAATTGGAATGCTGCCTTGAACTGGTATGTGTGTATGTGTGAGTGTGTGTCTGTGCGTCTCTAAGGGGATGAGGTCTGAAAGCTGAGGTCGAGTTTGGCCAGAGGATCTGACTGCAGGAGTGATTTTAGGGTTTGATTTTTCCTGGTGATAATGATCATTAATTTCTCACAACGTCATTAGCACAAGGTAAAATTGGTAGATTACAACCTCCACAAGCTGCCTTTTCCAGTGGAATTATCTTTCAAAGGTTTTAAAGACCCTGAAACTCTCATTGATATGTTTGCTTGGTAGAGTTGTCCCAAGAGAAAAAGAGTAACGGTGATTTTTTTTTTCTCCTTGGGATTCTCCACCCTAGAACACATTTCCACACTTCTCCTAATATTTTTTGACTTTTCTTTATTGCACATTACCAGACAGAACAGGTGATACCCCCAGCAGAGAACAAGTACTAAATAGAGACTAAAATAAAGTACATGCATCCTGCATCCTGCATCGGACATCGACTGGAGAGGACCCAGAGAGATGGTATGGGTGGGAGGTGGGAGGGGATTCATGTTTGGGAACGCATGTACACTCGTGGTGAATTCATGTCAATGTTTGGCAAAACCAATACAGTAATGTAAAGTAAACTAAAGTTAAAGTAAAAATTTTTTAAAAAATAAAAAAAATATAAAAAATAAAGTACATGAAGTGGGAGGTGGAAACCAGAGCACATGCACCATATTTCAATAATCCTTTCCCCTGATTGCTCTATTATGCATGACTTTTGTTTTCATCATTTTGTTTTGTTTTGTTTTCTATACATTTGCAGCCAAAAGAAAAACATGACTGGCTTTTATTTTCAGAATTAGAAAGATAAATACCTTCATCAGTTCAGTCCAGTTCAGGTCAGTCTCTTAGCCGTGTCCGACTCTGTGACCCCATGAATCGCAGCACACCAGGCCTCCCTGTCCATCACCAACTCCAGGAGTTCACTCAGACTCACATCCATCGAGTCGGTGATGCCATCCTGCCATCTCATCCTCTGTTGTCCCCTTCTCCTCCTGCCCCCAGTCCCTCCCAGCATCAGAGTCTTTGCCAATGAGTCAACTCTTTGCATGAGGTGGCCAAAGTACTGGAGTTTCAGCTTTAGCATCATTCCTTCCAAAGAAATCCCAGGGCTGATCTCCTTCAGAATGGACTGGTTGAATCTCCCTGAAATCCAAGGGACTCTCAAGAGTCTTCTCTGACACCACAGTTCAAAAGCATCATAAACAAGGTTTAGTTCAATCGTATAGAGAATTCAGAGACATCGTACATTTTTAAGTGTTTATCAGTTCCTTCTAATCTCAAAAAGTGCTTGTTTTTCTATGTTTGAATGTCATTTTTTAAAAGTAAAGAAAAAAAATGTCATTGTGTTTGGTAGTCCCCAAGACCTTCAGTTTTTACGACTAGGAAGAAGGACTCATCAAACTCAGGAAAGCTGTTACACACATGAATATGCTTTATTCCAGTGCAGGGATCAGATTGAGATCAGGAAAGATGAAAGGTACATAGGGCAGAGTCCAGGAGAGAACAGGCGAGGCTGCCGGTTGTCTTTCTGGGGAGTTCTGTGGTGAGCACCTTATCCTTCAGTAACACTGTGACAGCACCCTTAAAGTACTGCCTAACAGGCAAGCTCAGCTTGGCAGCTGGAAGCCTGGGTGTCTACATTCTTTTCTGGGCATTGGTCAGTAGCCCCATTGACCACGTATCTGGTTGACCTTCATTAATTCTGAACCCCTTCAATCTTCAAATTGATATATGGTAACCTGTGGTTCCATGGTAAATCGCATCCTTCAGTTCAGTCACATGGTTAGGATACAGTATCCTTGCATGGCCCAAGGCCTCAGGTAAACAAAGACACTCATTGCATAGGAAGTTGCATAACTAAAGGTTAGCCCCCAGGAGCTGGACAAGGGCCAAACCTTTCTTTTGAAAGACTTTGGATAACTCAAGCTTATTGACTTAGTCCTTTCTTGCACACAGGCAAATATAGCTTTGCTGACTTGTGTTACCAAAAAGAGATGAATGAAGAAGAAGGAAATTATACTCAAAGTTAGTTCAATTGTTTGAACTAATAAAAAAAAAATCCAAAAGGTTTAACTTTGACTAGAATGTGAGAGGCAGTGTGAAGGAAGAAGACGAAAGATTGTGGATGGACAGTGTCTATGTTTATATAAGTGCTCTTCTATTCTCCTAGCTGTACGACATTTTATGAATGTAACTAGTTGCTTCAGTTTCATATGTGATAAATGAGGATATTATTATAGCTAATGCACAGGTTTATTACAAGAAGCAATTTAATTAATACACATACAAAATACTTCAACTTGTGTTTGGCATGTAGCAATAATGTTATGAATATCAACTTGTTTTTACTATTAACCAAATGTTGATACTTGCTTATTTCATTTGAAATATCCTTATACCTACACCCATTGATTATTTTGTTATTTAATCAGTTAACAAAGAAGTGATGGGATGAATATATGGATTTCTATACTTCTTAGGAATTTTTGCTCTCTAAGAACAACATTTTGCTCATTTAGAGGGATAAGCAATCCCCTAGCCAAAGTGGAAAAAATGGATCTATATTTCTCCATTATTGGCACCCATTTAAATTCTGATTTTCTGTCTTATGTCATATAGAAATAAGTTTATTATCAAATATAGATAAAATCAGTTTGTCATGTGTATAGGGAAAATCCACTGAATGAAAGAGCTACTGGGGAAGCCCTTCAACAGGCTGCTATCTGAATGGGTCAGCTACAGCTATCTTTGGACTTTGTTATTTTTCTGTTCAAGATTCATAGTCATAAGGGAGAGAGACTCTGATTAACATCAGTCATTTGCCCACTCGTTAGCCAGGAGAGGGCAAGAAAACTTGAAGGACAGCCCCGCCAATTCTCCATCTGTCATGGGAGGGGAAACTCTCCGAAAAAAAAAAAAAAAGATTGAGACACAATTAGCTCTCTAGGAAATAGGATGCTATGCTTATACACACACACACACACACACACACAGACACACACGTACACACATATATATATTACTTCATAATACTAAATGATTTTATCCCATAGCAAACTCCATTAACAGAATGTGATGGGCAGATACTCAAGTACCCAATGGCCTAGTTTAAACCATGGTTAAATTTTAGAGTACTACAGCAGATGATTTCAAGCTCTTTTGGTAAGAATATAATACCTAGAGTTGAGCCCTCATCTCAATTTTAAGTATGTTAAACTTGAGAAAATTTTATGCATGCATAACTCTACTAATTACTTTTATGTTAAATCAGGTACAGAAATATAAATTAAATGAGATGTGATAGAAACAATAGAAATTCTAATATTTTCTTCCTGTCCCGTCTTGGCTATGCCTCCTATGTTGGAGATGAATTTAAAGGTGTGAATGTACAATACACACTTTCCAGGAGTAAAGTGGTAAAGAATCCAGCTGTCCAGTGCAAGAGACACATGAGACTTAGGTTTGATCTCTGGGTTGGGAAGATTTCCTGGAGTAGGAAATGGGAAACTATTCCGTATTCTTGCCTCAAAAATTATATGGACATAGGAGCCTGGTGAGTTACAGTTCACAGGATCGCGAAGAGTCAGACATGACTGATCACACCTGCCTACATGTACAACACATGTGGTATTCTTTGTAAATGCTGTTTCTTCTTTTCATTAAAACTGGAATAGCTTCAAGCAGTCACAGACTGGAGATGTGTCTGAAAAACAATTACTTTTCATTGTAGTCTGTTGATGGATGCTTGTGCAATGGCGATGTAGCACCCATCAAGCTACTGTATCTTTGTTACACAAAAGGGATGCTGCTGCTGCTAAGTCGCTTTTCTCCGAAAAGGGATGCTACTAAAGCATTTGTTTTCACACCTGGGAGCCACTCCTCAGTAACCTTGTTATGATCCCGCTAGAGATTCTCTAAAACATTGCTTAAGTTTTAAAGAGTGCTTTCTTTCCCAGAATGTGGAATCCTTTCATGTAACTTCCATTCCTCTCAAAACCTGCTTCTATGTTGTTAGCAGGTCTGTAAGTCATCACTTTTTAACAGAAATACCATGCTCTTTCTGATGGCTCAGGTGGTAAAGAATCTGCCTGTAACGTAGGAGACCTCGGTTCGACCCCTGGGTGGGAAAGATTCCCTGAAGAAGTGCATGGCAACCCACTCCGGTATCCTTGCCTGGAGAATCCCATGGACAGAGGAGCCTGGAGGACTACACCCCATGGGGTCACACAAAGTCGGACATGACTAGATGACTAACTTTCATTAGCCTGAGGAATTGAATAGTCCCTGTGCATCAGATAGAGTTGCTGCAGGTTAGCAGTTAGCATGAGGGCTGTCCTTTTGAAAAAAAAAATATATATATATAAATTTTACACAGATTCAGGCTCCTTAGGTACTTAGTAGTCCAACCTCTACCTAAAGTGTGAAATTCTGTCCTTGTGGTAAGAGATTGGTGACCAGTTTAATGGTTATTATTAGATACAGAGGTCTTTGAACTATTGGCAACAGCTGTTTAGCTGTGATGTGGTAACTCACAAGAGTCCAAATATTATTGTTGTTTAGTGGCCAAGTTGTAACCTACTCTTTGCGATCCCGTCAGGCTCCTCTGTCCATAGGATTTCCCTGGGAAGAATATTCGAGTGGGTTGCCATTTCCTGCTTTAGGGGATCTTTCCAACCCAGGGATCAAACCTGAGTCTCCTGCACTGACAAGTAGATTCATTATCACTGAGCCACCAGGGAAGTCTCAAAAGTCAAAATACATTTTGGTAGATCACTGTTTGGTCCAGGGATATATGATTCCATACATGTCATAGCCCAGGAAAAAACATCCAGAAGTTACTTTTAATAAACCAAACAAATACCACCAAGTCCAAATATTTAATTCCTCATTATTTTCTAAGATGTCAATAGTATATTCACACATTAAAATCTGTTAAATTATGTAAAGAATATACCAGAAGATCAAAACATTGTATGTCCTTATTACATTAATAAACAGTAAACAGATACATGTTTTTTGGGAATCTAGTACATATCATAGGTAATTTTGCCTATATATTAGGGAAAAGGCCAGCATTTTTAACCTGCAAAAACAGTACTACCATATGGTTCAATCAAACACGTTAACAAAATTTTGTCAGTAAAGATTTTCTGCCAGGACTCTTACATAGACATGTTACCTCATATCAGTTTTTACAAAATTATTTGATAAAGTGGGCTTCTTTTCAAAATTCTTAATTTATGTTGACCAACTTTTTAGAGCAAAAAAATCAAAATATGTGTTGTCCTTAAAATAATTCTTTAATATATTCTAAAATAATACAAACCTATTATTTCTTCAGGGCTTTCCTGGTGGCTTAGTAGTAAAGAGTTCGTCTTCCAATGCAGGCAACCTGGGTTCAACCCCTGGCTTAGAAAGATCCCCTGGAGAAGAAAAGGGCAAGCCACTCCATTATTCTTGGCTGGGGAACCCCAGGGACAGAGGATCCTGGTGGGCTGCAGTTTATGGGGTCACAAAGAGTCAGACAGAGCTTAGCAGTTGAGTACACACACACAATTTCCTCAGCAGTTATATAAGAATAAAGCTACAATTCAGATTCTACCCGAAGTACCATCAATTCAAAATCAGTGCAGTTAAATATAAAGGGAACATATTCTTATCTAATGGAATAAAAAAAAATAACCATGCTAGTTTTAGGCAATATATTAAATGGGCATTAAGGCCAAATTCAGACTTAAAGAAAGTAGGGAAAACCATTATACCCTTCAGGTATGACCTAAATCAAATCCCTTATGATTATACTGTGGAAGTGAGAAATAGATTTAAGGGACAAGATCTGAGAAATAGATTTAAGGGACAAGATCTGATAGACAGAGTGCCTGATGAACTATGGACGGAGGTTCGTGACATTGTACAGGAGACAGGGATCAAGACCATCCCATGGAAAAGAAATGCAAAAAAGCAACATAGCTGTCTGGGGAGGCCTTACAAATAGCTGTGAAAAGAAGAGAAACAAAAAGCAAAGGAGAAAAGGAAAGATATAAGCATCTGAATGCAGAGTTCCAAAGAATAGCAAGAAAGGATAAGAAAGCCTTCCTCAGTGATCAATGCAAAGAAATAGAGGAAAAGACCAGAATGGGAAAGACTAGAGATCTCTTCAAGAAAATTAGAGATACCAAGGGAACATTTCATGCAAAGATGGGCTTTATAAGGGACAGAAATGGTATGGACCTAAAATAAGCAGAAGATATTAAGAAGACATGGCAAGAATACACAGAAGAACTGTACAAAAAAGATCTTCATGATGAAGATAATCAGGATGGTGTGATCACTCACCTGGAGCCAGACACCCTGGAATGTGAAGTCAAGTGGGCCTTAGAAAGCATCACTACAAACAAAGTTAGTGGAGGTGATGGAATTCCAGTTGAGCTAGTTCAAATCCTGAAAGATGATACTGTGAAAGTGCTGCATTCAATATACCAGCAAATATGGAAAACTCAGCAGTAGCCACAGGACTGGAAAAGGTCAGTTTTCATTCCAATCCCAAAGAAAGGCAATGCCAAAGAATGCTCAAAGTACCACACGACTGCACTCATCTCACACACTAGTAAAGTAATGCTCAAAATTCTCCAAGCCAGGCTTCAGCAATACGTGAACTGTGAACTTCCAGATGTTCAAGGTGGTTTTAGAAAAGGCAGTTGAACCAGAGATCAAATTGCTAACATCTGCTGGATCATGGAAAAAGCAAGAGAGTTCCAGAAAAACATCTATTTCTGCTTTATTGACTATGCCAAAGCCTTTGACTGTGTGGATCACAATAAACTGTGGAAAATCCTGAAAGAGATGGGAATACCAGACCACCTGACTTGCCTCTTGAGAAACCTATATGCAGGTCAGGAAACAACAGTTAGAACTGGACATGGAACAACAGACTGGTTCCAAATAGGAAAAGGAGTACGTCAAGGTTGTATATTGTCACCCTGCTCATTTAACTTCTATGCAGAGTACATCATGAGAAATGCTGGACTGGAAGAAGCACAAGCTGGAATCAAGATTGC
>SJYQ01000413.1:679568-696538 GCA_006410935.1 Redunca redunca | reverse complement strand
TCCCTTCTGAACCTCCCTCCCCTCTCCCTCCCCATCCCACCCCTCTAGATTGATACAGAGCCCCTGTTTGAGTTTCCTGAGCCATACAGCTAATTCCCTGTTGCTGTCTATTTTACATATGGTAATGTAAGTTTCCATGTTACTCTATACATCTCACCTTCTCCTCCCCTCTCCTGCGTCCATAAGTCTATTCTCTATGCCTGTTTCTCCATTGCTACCCTGTAAATAAATTCTTTGGTACCATCTTTGTAGATTCTGTATGTATGTGTTTGTGTACAATATTTATCTTTCTCTTTCTGACTTACTTCACTCTGTACAATAGGCTCTAGGTTCATCCACCTCATTAGAACTGACTCAAATGTGTTCCATCTTATGGTTGAGTGATATTCTATTGTGTGTATGTACCAGAACTTCTTTATACATTCATCTGTTGATGGCCATCTAGGTTGCTTCCATGTTCTATTGTAAATAATGCTGCAATGAACAATGGGATACATGTGTCTTTTTCAGCATTGGTTTCCTCAGGGTATAGGCCTAGAAGTGGGATTGCTGGGTCATATGGTGGTTTTATTCCTAGATTTTTAAGGAATCACCATATCGCTTCCATAGAGGCTGTATCAATTTACATTCCCACCAACAGTGTAAGAGCAGTCCCTTTTCTCTGCACCTTCTCCAACATTTACTGTTTGTAGACTTTTTGATGATGGCCATTCTGACTTACGGTAGTTTTGATTTGCATTTCTCTAGTAATAAGCGATGTTGAGTATCTTATCATGTGTTTGTTAGCCATCTGTATGCCTTCTTTGGAAAATGTCTATTTAAGACTTTTTCCCACTTTTTGATTGGTTTGTTTGTTTTTCTGGCATTGAGTTGTCTGAGCTGCTTGTATATTTTGGAAATTAATCATTTGTCAGTTGTTTCATTTGCTATTATTTTCTCCTACTCTGAGGGTTGTCTTTTCACCTTGCTTATAGTTTCCTTTGCTGTGCAAGCTTTTAAGTTTAATCAGATCCCACTTGTTTACTTTTGTTTTTATTCCCATTATTCTAGGAGGTGGGTCATAGAGGATCTTGCTTTTACTTATGTCGAGTGTTCTGCCAATGTTTTCCTCTAAGAGTTTTATAGTTTCTGGTCTTACATTTAGATCTTTAATCCATTTTGAGTTTATCTTTGGGTGTGGTGTTAAGAAGTGTTATAATTTCATTCTTTTACATGTAGCTGTCCAGTTTTCCCAACACCATTTATTGAAGGGGCTGTCATGCCCCATTGTATATTATTGCCTCCTTTGTCAAAAATAAGGTACCTATAGTTGTGTGATTTTACTTCTAGGCTGTCTATCTTGTTCCATTTGTCTGTATTTCTGTTTTTGTGCCAGTACCATACAGTCCTGATGACTGAATGAAGTCGCTCGGTAGTGTCTGACTCTCTGTGACAGCATGAACTATAGCCTAACAGGCTCCTCAGTCCATGGAATTTTCCAGGCAAGAGTAATGGAGTGCATTGTCATTTCCTTCTCCAATGATGATTGTAGCTTTGTAGTATAATCTAAAGTCAGGAAGGTTGATTCCTCCAGCTCCATTCTTCTTTCTCAAGACTGCTGTGGCTGTTCAGGGTCTCTTGTGTTTCCATATGAACTGTGAAAATTTTTGCTCTAGTTCTGTGAAAAATTCTTTTGGTAACTTGATAAAGATTGCATTGACTCTGTAGATTGCATTTGGTAGTATAGTCATTTTCACAATACTGCTTTTCCCTACCCAGGATCATGGAATAGCTCTCCGTCTATTTATGTTGTCTTTGATTTCTTTCATCAGTGTGCTATAATTTTCTGTGTACAGTTGTTTTGTCTCCTTGGGTAAGTTTCTTCCTAGTTATTTATTCTTTTTTTTGAAATGGTTAATGGGGTTGATTCCTTAATTTCTCTTTCTTATTTTTCACTGTTAGTATATAGGAATGCAAAATGATCTCTGTATATTGATTTTGTATACTGCAACTTTGCTAAATTGACTGATNAGGAATGCAAAATGATCTCTGTATATTGATTTTTGTATACTGCAACTTTGCTAAATTGACTGATCAGCTCTAATAATTTTTTGATAGTACCTACAGTTTTCTATGTATAGTATGTAATGTGCAAACAATGAGGATTTACTTCTTCTTTTTTTCAATATGGATTATTTTTTTTTTCTTTGATTGCTGTAACTAGGACTTCCAGAACTATGTTGAATAATAGTGGTGAAAATGGACTCCCTTGTCTTGTTCCTGATCTTAGAAACAAGACACTTTCAATTTTCACCTTTAATAATAATATTTCCTGGTGGCTTATCATATATATCCTTTACATGTTGAGGTAGGTTCTTCCTATGCCCACTTTTTGAAGAGTTTTTAATAATAAATGGGTGCTGAATTTTCTCAAAGGCATTTTTTCTGCATCTATTGAGATTATCATTTGATTTTTATCTTTCAGTTTATTAATATGTTGTATCACATTGATTGATATGCGTATATGGAAGAATCCTTCAGTTCAGTTCAGTCACTCAGTCGTGTCCGACTCTTTGCGACCCCATGAATTGCAGCACGTCAGGCCTCCCTGTCCATCACCAACTCCTGGAGTTCACTCAGACTGACGTCCATCAAGTCAGTGATGCCATCCAGCCATCTCATCCTCTGTCGTCCCCTTCTCCTCCTGCCCCCAATCCTCCCAGCATCAGAGTCTTTTCCAATGAGTCAACTCTTCCCATGAGGTGGCCAAAGTACTGGAACTTCAGCTTTAGCATCATTCCTCCAAAGAAATCCCAGGGCTTATCTCCTTCAGAATGGACTGGTTGGATCTCCCTACAGTCCAAGGGACTCTCAAGAGTCTTCTCCAACACCACAGTTCAAACGCATCAATTCTTTGGCACTCAGCTTTCTGCACAGTCCAACTCTCACATCCATACATGACTACTGGAAAAACCATAGCCTTGATTAAATGGACCTTTATTGGGAAAGTAATGTCTCTGCTTTTCAATATGCTATCTAGATTGGTCATAACTTTTCTTCCAAGGAGTAAGCATCTCAATTTCATGGCTGCAATCACCATCTGCAGGGATTTTGGAGCCCCCCAAAATAAAGTCTGACACTGGTTCCATTGTTTCCCCCTCTATTTCCCATGAAGTGATGGGACCAGACCCATGATTTTCATTTTCTGAATGTTGAGCTTTAAGCCAACATTTTCACTCTCCTCTTTCACTTTCATCAAAAGGCTTTTTAGTTCCTCTTCACTTTCTGCTTTTCTGCCATAAGGGTGTTGTCATCTGCATATCTGCATATATTATTGATATTTCTCCCGGCAATCTTGATTCCAGCTTGTGTTTCCTCCAGTCCAGCGTTTCTCATGATGTACTTTGCATATAAGTTAAATAAGCAGGGTGACAATATACAGCCTTGTCATGCTCCTTTTCCTATTTGGAAGCAGTCTGTTGTTCCATGTCCAGTTCTAACTGTTGCTTCCTGACCTACATATAGATTTCTCAAGAGGCAGGTCAGATGGTCTGGTAGTCCCATCTCTTTAGAATTTTCCACAGTTTATTGTGATCCACACAGTCAAAGGCTTTGGCATAGTCAATAAAGCAGAAATAGATGTTTTTCTGGAACTCTCTTGCTTTTTCCATGATCCAGCGGATGTTGGCAATTTGATCTCTGGTTCCTCTGCCTTTTCTAAAACCAGCTTGAACATCAGGAAGTTCACGGTTCACGTATTGCTGAAGCCTGGCTTGGAGAATTTTGAGCATTACTTTACTAGCATGTGAGATGAGTGCAATTGTGCGGTAGTTTGAGCATTCTTTGGCATTGCCTTTCTTTGGGATTGGAATGAAAACTGACCTTTTCCAGTCCTGTGGCCACTGCTGAGTTTTCCAAATTTGCTGGCATATTGAGTGCAGCACTTTCACAGCATCATCTTTCAGGATTTGAAATAGCTCAACTGGAATTCCATCACCTCCACTAGCTTTGTTCGTAGTGATGCTTTCTAAGGCCCACTTGACTTCACATTCCAGGATGTCTGGCTCTAGATGAGTGATCACACCATCGTGATTATCTGGGTCATGAAGATCTTTTTTGTACAGTTCTTCTGTGTATTCTTGCCACCTCTTCTTAATATCTTCTGCTTCTGTTAGGTCCATACCATTTCTGTCCTTTATCGAGCCCATCTTTGCATGAAATGTTCCCTTGGTATCTCTAATTTTCTTGAAGAGATCTCTAGTCTTTCCCATTCTGTTGTTTTCCTCTATTTCTTTGCATTGATCGCTGAAGAAGGCTTTCTTATCTCTTCTTGCTATTCTTTGGAACTCTGCATTCAGATGCTTATATCTTTCCTTTTCTCCTTTGCTTTTCGCTTCTCTTCTTTTCACAGCTATTTGTAAGGCCTCCCCAGACAGCCATTTTGCTTTTTTGCATTTCTTTTCCATGGGGATGGTCTTGATCCCTGTCTCCTGTACAATGTCACGAACCTCATTCCATAGTTCATCAGGCACTCTATCTATCAGATCTAGGCCCTTAAATCTATTTCTCACTTCCACTGTATAATCATAAGGGATTTGATTTAGGTCATACCTGAATGGTCTAGCGGTTTTCCCTACTTTCTTCAATTTAAGTCTGAATTTGGCAATAAGGAGTTCATGATCTGAGCCACAGTCAGCTCCTGGTCTTGTTTTTGCTGACTGTATAGAGCTTCTCCATCTTTGGCTGCATAGAATATAATCAATCTGATTTTGGTGTTGACCGTCTGGTGATGTCCATGTGTAGAGTCTTCTCTTGTGTTGTTGGAAGAGGGTGTTTGCTAGGACCAGTGCATTTTCTTGGCAAAACTCTATTAGTCTTTGCCCTGCTTCATTCCACATTCCAAGGCCAAATTTGCCTGTTACTCCAGGTGTTTCTTGACTTTCTACTTTTGCATTCCAGTCCCCTATAATGAAAAGGACATCTTTTTTGGGTGTTAGTTCTAAAAGGTCTTGTAGGTCTTCATAAAACCATTCAACTTCAGCTTCTTCAGCATTACTGGTTGGGGCATAGACTTGGATTACTCTGATATTGAATGGTTTGCCTTAGAAACGAACAGAGATCATTCTGTCATTTTTGAGATTGCATCCAAGTACTGCATTTCAGACTCTTTTGTTGACCATGATGGCTATTCCATTTCTTCTGAGGGATTCCTGCCTGCAGTAATAGATATAATGGTCATCTGAGTTTAAACTCACCCCTTCCAGTCCATTTTAGTTCGCTGATTCCTAGAATATCGATATTCACTCTTGCCATCTTTTGTTTGACCACTTCCAATTTACCTTGATTCATGGACCTTACATTCCAGATTCCTATGCAATATTGCCCTTTACAGCATCGGACCTTGCTTCTATCACCAGTCACATCCACAGCCGGGTATTGTTTTTGCTTTGGCTCCATCCCTTCATTCTTTCTAGAGTTATTTCTCCACTGATCTCCAGTAGCATACTGGGCACCTAATGACCTGGGGATTTCCTCCTTCTGTATCCTATCATTTTGCACTTTCATACTGTTCATGGGGTTCTCAAGTCAAGAATACTGATGTGGTTTGCCATTCCCTTCTCCAGTGATCCAAATTGTGTCAGACCTCTCTACCATGCACTCCCCATCTTGGATGGCCCCACAGGACATGGCTTAGTTTCATTGAGTTAGACAAGGCTGTGGTCCAAGTGTGATTAGATTGACTAGTTTTCTGTGATTATGGTTTCAGTGTGTCTGCCCTCTGATGCCCTCTTGCAACACCTACCATCTTACTTGGGTTTCTCTTACCTTGGACGTGGGGTATCTCTTCACGGCTGCTGTAGGAGCTTTTTAATGTGTTGTTGAATCCTGTTGATAAAATTATGTTGTGAATTTTTCATCTCTGTTCATCAGTGATATTGGCCTGTAGTTTTCTTTTTTGTGGTCTATTTGTCTGGTTTTGGTATCAGGATGATGGTGGCTTCATAGAATGAGTTTGAAAGTGTTCCTTCCTTTGCAATTGTTTGAAAGAGTTTTAGAAGGATAGGGATTAGCTCTTCTCTAAATGTTTGATACAATTCACCAGTGAAGCCTTCTGGTCTTGGGCTTTTGTTTTGTGGAAGATTTCTGGTAACAGCTTCAATTTCAGTGCTTGTAATTGGGTTGTTCACAATTTCTATTTCTTCTTCTTTCAGTCTTGGAATGTTGAACTTTTCTAAGAATCTGTCCATTTCTTCCAGGTCATCCATTTTATTGCCATACAGTTGTTCATAATAGTCTCTAAAACCTTTGTGTTTCTGCATTGTCTGTTGTAACCTCTCCTTTTTCACTTTTAATTTTGTTGATTTGATTCTTCTCTCTTTTTTTCTCGATGAGTCTGGTTAAGGGTTTGTTTATTTTTATTATCTTCTCAAAGAACCAGCTTTTAGTTTTATTAATCTTTCCTATTGTTTCTTTCATTTAGTTTTTATTAAAATTATCTTTCAAGTTTGTGAAATTTGGGTTAGTTTTTTGTCCTAGTAGTTTCTTTGTAAGCAGCTGCATTATTATAAGGTCCTGGACCCACTAAAGACAAAGTAATATGAGTGTAATCAGTAATTCTCTGTTTAAAATACTAAAACTCAAGTATAATTTATCTCTCCAAACTTGTCCCACCCACCTTTCTTTTCTTGATGTTAATTTTGATGCTGCTGCTGTTACAGACTTTGGTTAAACAATAATAGTTTGAGCTGAATTCTATAACCCTCTTGGCAAAGAGATTAATTTTTGGATATTTGATCCCCCAAGCAATAATTTCACAGATATAATTGCAATTAACCACACCTATGCTATTATTTAAGCTAATTTATGCCATTGGCCCAAGTAAAATAATTCACTGAGTTAAAATCTTAAGGATCCCTACAAACACAGAATATTGTTCATATATGGCTATAGAGAGTTTCATTGCCATAAAATTTAAAAGCTCATAAAAATCTCAGCCATTGTACAGTCAATACATTTTATTTTTTTAGTTGAAAACAAATTGTGTTTCAAGAATGATAAATGACCAACACAGCTAGGACATTGTCTTATGTCTACTATAGTATTAATTCTTCCATCTTCAAGTGTTTAATATTTCACTGTATTTTCAGCTAAGCTCTGATTTTCTGTGTTTGTAATTTAAATTTTAATTTTCAATTCCCAAGTGTTTCTCAAGAGATTCTACTCACATGTCCCACTGTTAACTTACATAAAAACATTAAAAAGTAACTATCTTCTTACACTCCCATATCTGTTAATGGCACTAAGACTTAAAATATTGAAATCACCTTTTACTCTTTCTTCTATAAAATCATTCACCAAGTTTTATAGTAACTAGCAGTATATACTAGTAATAGTTTTAAGTACTTCATGTGGATCATTTGGTTGTTTCTTAAATAAATCTTTAAATAGTTATTCTTCCTACTTAAGAGGGGGAGAATGATCTTAGTTAACATAGTTGCTTATATTTACAGTTAATTCCTAGATCCCCAGCTTTCAGTTGAGACTGTCAGATGTCACAGGTCTGTCACACTGTCCCATGACCAGTATAATAATCGTCTCACAATTGTTGGACAAAGACAAGCTTGAGTTTGTCTTCCTTTCCTTTCATTCTGCTGTGATGACTTGATTCCACAGTCATGTATTACATGCCTGCTGTAGAGGAAGACGGCTGAAACTGATGTTTAGAAAAGAGAGATAACTGACATAACAGCGACGGTTCAAAAGGACAGAGGCACAAAGGTGAGAAGTGGGTTGCACTTTTTAAAACCTGGTCATCTCAGATTTTAAATAGTGAGATTAAATAAATGTGGACCGAACAGTAGTCCTCACTTATCCAAAAGGGATACGTTCCAAGACCACCAGTAGGTGCCTGAAGCCTCAGATAGTTCCGAAACCTAAGCATACTGTTTTTCCTATACAAAGTTTAATTTATAAATTAGACACAGCAAGAGGTTAACAGCAATAACTAATCAGAAAAGAGAGCAACTGTAACCATATGTGAATTATGCAAATAACTTTTATTACAGCATCTGCCGTCTCCCTCTTAAAATGCCTTGTACCATACTCACCATTCTTGTGATGACGTGAGATGATTAAAAAACGTACATGAGATGAAGTTAGTTGAATGACGCAGGTGTTGTGACTTAGCATTAGGCTATTTTTGACCTTCTGACAATGCATCAGAAGGAGGGTCGTCTGCTTCCGGTGATTCCGGATCATAGAGCCAGAACAGTGTTACTGGTGGGGTGTCAGAAGCAAAGGGTGGGTGTTGACGGCTGGGGACCTGGGGCAGGAAGGATTTTGATTTCATCACACAACTAAGGAGCCTAATTTAAAACATGTGGATTGCTTATTTCTAGAATATTCCTTTTTAATATTTTTAGATCCTAGTTGACTTCAAGTAATTGAAAGCATGGAAAGTGAAATTACAGATAAGGGGAGACCACTATACGCTTTTTCTGAAATACTACCTTTTACAGTCATCAAGACTTGACTGGAGTCTTTTATGATTTTTTTTTTTTTTAATATACAAAGCAGTCATTCACCTTATTTATTTATTTTTTTTTTACTGAAATAATCCTCTCAGCTAAGATTATTATATTCAGCATTTCTACTAACTAAACTTTTTACATCCAGTTAAAACTCTGGGTAAAGCAATAGGACACACGCTTATTTCAGGAACACGTTCATGGATTGCTGGACATGTCTGAACATAGAAAAACCAACATGTTGACTCCAAGCATCGCCTAGCAGTGATGCATGATGTAAGAACTAAAGCTTATGTTACAGAAAGTACTAGAGCTGAAATACAAATGTCACTAACAGGTAATGCTTTGGTAATATTGGATTCTAACTTACTGCAAAAGAGTCTTTGTGGGGAGTTATTTGTTTAATAAAGGCCATTGTTACTAGGATCATTATAATAATAATTGCTACTAAGCAAATCCCCCAAATCCCCACTGATAGCTGTCCTAATTCTAGTTTTTCTTCAAACCTGCCCACAGCAGGAGACCTGAGGATACTTCAGCATGGGTGAGAATGGGAACGGAAGTCTTCCAGGGGCATCACCTATAGTGGGCAATCTTTTGGACAAGGGGCAGGTTTGTCAACTAAAAACACGAAGTGATTTCTTTCTCCAAAGAAGTGGTATTTCAGCAGTTTTTATACAATTGTGTGTTCTGTATTTTGGCTACTTTGTGGATTAAGTTGATTCTTATGCATAATCTTTATAGTTATGAGTTTCAATTCATATTTTGAATGTGTTTCTCGGGTGGAGCATTTTCATATTTGGAATATTAACAATAATGCAATGATTTTATATATACGATTTGCCTTACTCTGAATAAAGTTCTGAAATTATTATCCAAGTATATCATAAAACTAGATAATCTGCATCCAAAATAGGAATTCCACATAACTGAACTGAGTCCAATTTTTAAAATTCAAATTCTTTTAAATCAAATTATTAATATTTATAATAGCCAGGGCGTGGAAGCAACCAAGACGTCCATTGACATATGAATGGATAAAAAAGTGTGGTACATACATATAGTGGAATATTATTCAGCCATAAAAAGGAACACATTTGACTCAGTTGTAGTGAGGTATATGAACCTAGAGCCTCTTATACAGAGTGAAATGGAGAAAAACAAGTATCAAATATTAATGCATAAATACAGAATCTAGAAAAATGGTACCGATGAACTTGGTTGAGAATGGACTTGTGGACACAGTAGGGGAAGGTGAAGATGGAAGGAATTGAGAAAGTAACCTTGACATGTATACACTATCATGTGTAAAATAGATGGTGGCTAGAAGGTTGCTGTGTGGCACAGGGAACCCAGCCTGCCACTGTGAGGACCTTGAGGGGTGGGATGAGGGGAGGGGAGGGAGGGAGTGGATGTGTGTATAATTATGACTGATTCACGTGTTGTACAGCAGAGGCCAACACAACATTGTTAAGCAATTTTCCACCAATTAAAATTCAAAACAAGTTAAAATATAAATATAGGCTAAAGATTAATAAATGACTGAGCAAGATTTCATAGGGCAGGTGGTGATGAAAATACTTTCTCTATTTGTGAGTTTTTTCAAATAACATTACATAGTTGCTTATAGATTTAAAAAAAAAGCTAATGGGCCTATTTGTCTATGAACTGTTATTAATGACTTAATATTTACTTTATGTATTTAAGACTGCTATAATCACATTTTGAATGATAGTATTTCCCTTTCTAATTGAAATAATTAATAAGATCATTCATAAAATCTCCCTTCTTATATTCAACTTCAATATACATTCACCACCATATGGATTAAACTATTTTCCTTTTTTTGTTCACTGAAAATGTTTTACTCATACTTTTAAATATGTATTGTCCTTTCCTGGATCACTTAAGTTCTTACATATGGACATAACCATTTCCAGGTGAAATGCATGCAGGAAGAATGCCAACTAATTCAGAACTTGGATTCCTAAGTCTCAAAAATCAAAGATTCTGTTATTTGACAGAGGCTCTATGTTAGCTGTCATTCATGTTAAGGCCTTTGTCCTACTACTAGACCAGCTCCTGAGGGTTTGAAAGTATAGGAAAATGTGGTTCTGTTTTTGGTAGCTTGTCAGTGCTTGCACGCAAGTGGAACAAGACCATGATAATAGGTTATAAGAATTTTTAAGATGCTTAAAATGCAAATACTTCTTTTATTTTGGTAAGCATATATTCTTCCCTAAAAAGATTCAAATTATGAGCTTGAAACTAATGAAGATGGTTTCAAATCAATGTAAACTATATCCCTTGTGTTTTTTTTTTTTTTTCCATTCTGATATGCATTCCTGAGTTTTCTGAAGTTGGTAAAGGGGTTGCTATAACATTTTCTATCCAACATTCCTATTAGTAAAATAAAGCATGTTTCCCTGCAGTATATTAGTTTATCTGGACTACCATAACAAAGTCCCCCAGACTGGTGGTTTAGAATATTGGAAACATTTTCTATCATGGTCCCTGAGGACATAGTGGAAATCAAGATGCCATCCAGGTTGGTTCTTTCTGGAAGCTACGACTGGACATCTGTTCCATGACTCTCTCCTGCCTTCTGGTGGGTGCTGACGATCCCTGACATTTGTTGGCCTGTATCACTCCAGTCTCTGTCTTCGCTGTCCCCTGGCCTTCCTCTCCTTGTGTCTCCATGTATCAGTCCTCTTCTAGTAAGGGCACTGGTCCTGGGATTTAGGGCCTGCTCCTATCCAGCATGACTTCATCCTAACTACTTTTGTAATCATTTTACTTACAAGTACAAAGATCACATTCTGAGGTTCTAAATGGACATACCTTCTGCAGGAACACTATTCAACCAACTCTGGCTTTCTGTCAGAGAGTTTTTTCACTGTGATGGGATAACCCACATGGGACTTGGTGATTAATTAACTATGCTATTCTGTATCCTGGGATATACCAGTTAATTCACTTAAATTTAAAGCATCAATGTTTCTATTTATAAACGTGGAGGCTAATAACTTCTATATATGCTGTACATCTTAAAAATGTTGTGCAATATAGAAATTTACAGCTACTTTGACTAAGGGTGTTCAATAACATAATATCGTTAGAATAAGAACAATCCTCAAGTCTGCTGGTAATCTGTTGTGTGACCTTGGGCAAGTCACCTGCCTGTCTAAAGACTGTACGATTCATACATAAAATAAAGAGGTTGAACTTGAGTCATAGATCAAAAATCAGTAGCCATTTTTCAGTTTGACCTATATACATATCTTATATGACCAGCAGAATAATTTAAAATAATGATTGCCTTTATGCAAAATTATTACTCTCTAATTAAGTATAGTTCTTATTGCTTCTTAAAATGTCGTATTGGCTACTTCCTAGATCTTCGTGACCCCTGAAGGCATATGAGTTTCCAGCCCTAGAGTTTTTTAACTTACAGTCTCATGATTCCTAAGTCATAGATTACTTTCAGAGGGATAAAATCACATTCTATAACTAGTTTATCACCTTCAAAAATGTTGTAAATTCATTTGACTCCTTAAAGGACAGCTATTTAATAGGTATTAAATACTATTATGCTTCAATCTCTTTCTTACTGCTTGAAGTACCACTGTGTATTAAGTGGACATCTGCATTTAGCTTTTCATTATGACTTCTAGATTATTTCTTTGAGAGGTTAAAACTAATTCAGCTCCTATCAGTGGATATGAGTAGTCACAATTGCCTCTGCCCAAGGACACTCATGTAAATCAAATGTTAATTTCATCTCTGCAAGGTGCCATTAAAACAGCAATAAGCTGTCTGCCCACATTTCAGCTTTGTGAAGACAACATGCATTTAAATACTCTTTTTTATATCCTTGGCCTTCTGCTCACTAGAGAAATTTCTATTCAGGAGCATTTTTACTGCCAAGGTCTGTCCATCTTCTCTCTTCAAAGTAATTTTCAGTCCAAGGAAAAGTCTTAATTGGTAGTGACATCCAGACCAGTAGTTGATATCTATATTCTAAATGCTAATAAAGTTGAATATCTTACCTACAAAGGGGTTTTACATACAAAGTTAATTTAAGATGTAAAATTGTCCTTTAAGGAAGGAATGAACTCTGCATGCCATAAAGATGCTTGGGGTCTAGCAGAAGAGACAAATGGTTGTAGACATATTTATTACATTAGAGTTGAAATAAGTATTGTGATGAAAATTATGTTTTTCATGAGAAAACCTTTTCCCAGGTTTGAGCTCAAAAGAAACCTTTGTGGAAAAGGAGATTTTTCTTTTAATTTGATTTAAAAAGAGAGAGTGTTTGCTATTCCAAGAATAAAATGTCTGGGGAGTCACCTTCCCTATCCTAGACTACCTCTCTATTTAACTGAGCCTCTGGATTGCCTGTATCCTTAAAAGGATTGCTGAGGCTTGACACTAGGCAGGAAGCTGGATAATATCTGTCACAGTGTCTGCCTTCTAACTTCCTTACAGAATAAAATCTTTTCTTTTCTGAAAGAGGATACCATAGTCCAGGGCTTTTACAATACTTTATACACAATGTCCACCATTCAAGCAAAATTATCAGACATATTAGGAGGTAAAGAGACATAACTGAGAAAACAAAATGATATGGTAACAAAAATTTGAAACAAATCCACTGGAAATATACTGGTATACACTGTACAATAATAGCATAGATATTCTGTTCAGTTGTTCAGTTGTATCTGACTCTTTTGCAACCCCATGGAATGCAACATGCCAGGCCTCCCTGTCTTTCACCATCTCCCGGAGCTTGCTCAAGCTCATGTCCATTGAGCTGGTGATGCCATCCAACCATCTCATCCTTTGTCATCCCCTTCTCCTGCCTTCTATTTTTCCCAGCATCAAGGTCTTTTCCAGTGAGTCAGCTCTTCACATCAGGGTGGCCTAAGTATTGGAGTTTCATGGAAATAAAGGTGCTGATAATATTCA
This sequence comes from Redunca redunca, assembly GCA_006410935.1. Lineage (NCBI taxonomy): Eukaryota > Metazoa > Chordata > Mammalia > Artiodactyla > Bovidae > Redunca > Redunca redunca. The sequence continues at coordinate 683,063 of SJYQ01000413.1, read as the reverse complement.
AGAATATATATGACATCATGAAATAATTTACAGGAAAACTGGGACAATTCTTAAATTATTGAGCAATACAAAGGTTTTACAACAGGAGAAAAAGAAGAAAAGTGATGATTGTTGACTGAAACATGTCAGTATAGCTTATCCACACTGGGGCAAGGTGGGAAAAAGAGAAAACAGAGGAAAGAACAGAAAAGATGTAGGATTCATAGAGAGAAGTACAGATACACAATCATGTAACCTACATGAACAACACTCTTGGTTAAAAAAAGAAGGAAGAAAGCTATGTACATCATAATGAAGTGGCTGAAAACTGAAGATATAGAAGTCAGAAAAGCAGCCAAAGGGCGGGGGGGGAATACAAATCAACTTTAAAATTGTAACAGCAAAAAAAAAAACACCAAAAGACTAGATGATTTTTCCACAAAGTAAAAGTGTAGAAAGAAGAAATATATTTCAGAATTCTCAAAGAATATAATCAAAGCCATGGAATTCTGTGTTGAGTGAAAATTCTTCCAAAACTGAGGTAAAGGAGAAACATTTCATGAGGAGCAAAAGCTGAATGAATTCATCATAGTCAACTGTACTAAAAAATAAATGCAAATGAATACACTTCAAGGAGAAGGAAGTTATTCCTGGAAAGAAGCACAAAAATGCAGAATGAAACAAATATTCTTGCAAAGAGGAAATAAGATGATGAATTAAAGAAAAATATGTGCAGATTGAAAGAATAGTAATAACATCTTGTGAAATTTAAAATATATGTACCAATTAAGTCCACTTATTTGCTGCAAAAAGGTAAGTGGTAAATAGATGTAAAAAGTTCTAAGGTTTTTGCAACGTTTTAGAAGTGTAAAAGTTCTGATTTAGTTAAGATGTTACTATACCAAGGATTTAGGTTGTGTTCTCTTTGCTAACCACTGAAAGAATAATAAATTATGTATAACTAAAATCTAATAGTTGAAAAAGATTTTTTAAAAACCCCAGTGAACAGCTAGGGTAAAGAAAAAAGCAAATAGTAAGCTGACAGCCATGAAATCACAACAGTAATTTTGCACAGTAACCACAACAAATATAATTGCATTAAGTATGTCAATCAAATATGTTAGCCCTCTAAAAAACAATACCCTGGGATTTCTTTGGAAGGAATGATGCTAAAGCTGAAACTCCAGTACTTTGGACACCTCATGTGAAGAGTTGACTCATTGGAGAAGACTCTGATGCTGGGAGGGATTGGGGGCAGGAGGAGAAGGGGACAACCGAGGATGAGATGGCAGGATGGCATCACTGACTCGATGGACGTGAGTCTGAGTGAACTCCGGGAGATGGTGATGAACAGGGAGGCCTGGCGTGCTGCGATTCTTGGGGTCGCAAAGAGTTGGACATGACTGAGCGACTGAACTGAACTGAACTTATAATAAAATTAAAATATCACTGAATGTTGCTGTTGAGTTGCCAAGTCATGTCCGACCCTTTGCAACCCCATGGACTGCAGAACACCAGCTTCCTTCTCCTCCGCTATATCTCCTCCACTATACCTGGGAGTTTGCTCAGGTTCATGTCCATTGAGTTGGTGATGCTATTTAACCATCTCATCCTCTGCTGACCTCTTCTCCTTTTGCCTTTAATCTTTCACAGCAGCAGGGTCTTTACCAATGAGTTGGCTCTTTGTATCAGGTGGCCAAACTTTTGGAGCTTCAGCTTTAGCATCAGTCCTTCTAATGAATGGTGGTGGTGGTGATTTAGTTACGAAGTCGTGTCCAACTCTTGTGACCCCATGGACTGTAGCCCTCCAGGCTCCTCTGTCCATGGGATTCGCCAGGCAAGAACACTGGGGTGGGTTGCCACTTCCTTCTCCAGGGATCTTCTCCACCCAGGAATTGAACCCAGGTCTCCTGCATTGCAGGCAGATTCTTTACCAACTGAGTTATTTTTAAAGAAGCAGCTATCTAATGAATATTCAGGGTTAATTTCCTTTAAGATTGACTGGTCTGATTATGTACTCTGTATATATGTTACATAAACAGGGTGACAATACTCCTTTCCCAATTTTGAACCAGTCCTTACTTAGTTCCATGTAAGTTTCTAACTGTTGCTTCTTGCCCGGCATACAGGTTTCTCAGAAGACAGGTAAGGTGGTCTGGTAGTCCTATCTCTTGAAGAATTTTCCACAGTTTTTGTGCACCACACAGTCAAAGGCTTTCTTGTAGTCAATTAAGCAGAAGTAGATGTTTTTTCTGGAATTCTTTTGCTTTTTCTATGATCCAAAGGATGCTGACAATTGGATCTCCAGTTCCTCTGCCTTTTTAAAACACAGCTTATACGTCTGGAATTGAATTGAATTATCTTTGGATACTGAGACATAAAAAGTCTAGATATGAAGAAAACTCATAAAGATTTAGATGAAGGTAGAACTCACACTGGTATCATGAGAGCTAAATGTGTATGATGTGGATAACATACACACACATATACATTTTGGGCTTCCTCGGTAATCCAGTCAGTAAAGAATGCATCTGCAAGGCGGGAGACCCAAGTTCTATCCCTGGGTTGAGTAGTTGGCCTGGAGATAGAAGTGACAAGCCACTCCAGCATTCTTGCCTGGGAAATCCATGGCCAGAGGAGCCTGTCTGGCTACAGTCCATGGGGTCGCCCTTAGCTGGACACGACTTAGAGATTAAACCACCACACATATATTTTAACCTGCGCTGTGTTGTCCAGCTCTTTGTAACCACATGGACTGTAGCCCACCAGGTTCCTCTGTCCATGGGGATTCTCCAAGCAAGAATACTGGAATGGGTTGCCATGCCTTCCTCCAGGGGATCTTCCCAACCCAGGGATCATATCCAGGTCTTCTGTGTTGCAGACAGATTCTTTACCACCTAAACCACTAGGGAAGCGCATATTTTAACCTAATATTCAAATATCAGAGCATATCAAAATTAGTGAAATGAACTCACACCATACTTCAAAAAAATTTACATTGCCAAGTGGATTTATTGGAAACAAATGCTGAATATCAATGGACTAAGTTTATTTTTAATGAGTTATTTAAAAGATACTAAAACACATTTCTCCAAAATAGAAGGAAACATTAAAGATAAGTGTAAAAATGAATGAAACAGACAATAAGTGCACAATGTAGAGAATCTATAAAGCCTAAAGCTCTTGTTTTTGAAAAAAAAATAATAAAATTAATAAATCTCTAACAAAGAGGATATCTCTATAGTGGTCACAGACATAAAAAGAAATATAGATACTGATGAAAAATTATAACATTTAACTATAATTTATATGAAATAGAAAACTCTTAGACACAACCTTTCAAAACGGACAGAAACAGGAATAAGAAATATATATAGTTGTCTATTCTTGCCTGGGAAGTCCCCTGGACAGAGGAACCTGGAAGACTACAGTCCCTGGGATCATAAAAGAGTCTAATATCACTTAGCGACTAAACAACAATAACAACAAAACTTTTATTTATTTATTTTTATTTTT
>SJYQ01000413.1:657391-679338 GCA_006410935.1 Redunca redunca | reverse complement strand
TCTCCCACAGAGTCCAAAAGACTGTTCTACACATCTGTGTCTCTTTTGCTATCTCACATACAGGGTTATCATCACCATCTTTCTAAATTCCATTTATATGTGTTAGTATACTGTACTGGTGTTTTTCTTTCTGGCTTACTTCACTCTGTATAATAGGCCCCAGTTTCATCTACCTCATTAGAACTGATTCAAATGTATTCTTTTTAATGGCTGAGTAATACTCCATTGTGTATATGTACCACAGCTTTCTTATCCATTCATCTGCTGATGGACATCTAGGTTGCTTCCATGTCCTGGCTATTGTAAGCAGTGCTGCAATGAACATTGGGGTACATGTGTCTCTTTCAATTCTGGTTTCCTCAGTGTGTATGCCCAGTAGTGGGATTGCTGGGTCATAAGGCAGTTCTATTTCCAGTTTTTTTAAGGAATCTCCACACTGTTCTCCATAGTGGCTGTACTAGTTTGTATTCCCACCAACCGTGTAAGAGGGTTCCCTTTTCTCCACACCCTCTCCAGCATTTATTGCTTGTAGACTTTTGGATCACAGCCATTCTGACTGGAGTGAAATGGTACCTCATTGTGGTTTTGATTTGCATTTCTCTGATAATGAGTGATGTTGAGCATCTTTTCATGTGTTTGTTAGCCATCTGTATGTCTTCTTTGGAGAAATGTCTATTTAGTTCTTTGGCCCATTTTTTTATTGGGTTGTTTGTTTTTCTGGAATTGAGCTACAGGCGTTTCTTGTATATTTTTGAGATTAATTCTTTGTCAGTTTCTCCATTTGCTATTATTTTCTCCTATTCTGAATGCTGTCTTTTCACCTACAGCAAAACTTTTAAATCCTGGGATACATGATAGAAAACAGTCACATAAATAAAGCTGAACTTTTCAATGGAGTTTTCCCAGTATATAAGCTTTAATCCTGACGTCTTTCCAGTTGATTCACATATAACTAAAGAATAATGCTAATTTTTTTAAAAAGATGAAAAAATTTTATAGTTTATAAACCCAGGATAACCTTAATCCCAAATCTTGAAAATAGTATATAAGAAAATACTTGCAGGCTGATCTCTTTCAAGAAACAAATGCAAAGTCTTGGAAAATAATAGCCATTTGAATTCAACAGTAGAGAAAGGAAAGTGCATCAAATGAAGCTGGATATATTACTGAAACACAATATTAACTTACCATTTGAAAAATTAGTTCTTCACATTTACAAAATTAAGGTGAAAACATTTGTATCATTTCAGATACAGAAAATTTGTTTCATAATATTCAGTACTCATTTATAATAAACAAATCTCCTAGAAACTTATAAGTAACAGAAAATTTTATGAATGTGATGAGTACCTACACCAAATTTATAGCATTTTACTCTGTGACCTTTCCCTCGAGATAAAGATTGGGACCAGGATGCTCTAAGACCCCAGGTCTATGGAGCATGCCCTGGAGACTTGGAAACAATACACAAAGGGATGGGTTCAGTTCAATTCGGTTCAGACATGCCTGACTCTGCGACCCCATGGACTGCAGCATGCCAGGCCTTCCTGTCCATCACCAACTCCGGGAGTTTACTCAAACTCATGTCCACTGAGTCGGTGATGCCAATCAACCACCTCATCCTCTGTTGTCCCCTTCTCTTCCTATCTTTCCCAGCATCAGGGTCTTTTCAAATGAGTCAGTTCTTTGCATCAAGTGGCTAAAGGGATGAGATTAAAGGCTAAAAATCAGACAGGGAGGCTCTAAGAGAGATCTTTCTAAAAAAAAAAAAAAAAAACCTAATCTGATTAAATCTCTACTTATTCAAAACCTTTCAGTGGGTTAAATTTAAGCTCCTTAGCCTGTTATCCACTGCCCTTCTTGATCTGAGAATTATTTACCTCTCTTGACCCTCTTGAGGAGGCTAAAGCAGCTGGATTGTGATCCACTTCTCCTGGGGTCCAGTGCTAATGGAGTAAAGAAGAGAGACTCACCAGCCTTATCGTGTCCACATGATTACTGGACCTCCAGGTAAATGGTCAACTAATGCTTTTAAAGAGAAGGATTTTTATCTATGAAATGTTCTTAACAAGATGTCTTTGTTCAAAAATTGTTTATGGTTATTAGCACACTCAGAATCCATGATTTTAGGACTTATACTCCCTGGAAAATATCATAGAAGCTTTTTCATAATCTCACCTCTCCCCATGAAGTAGGTTAATAACCTATGTAGCTCATTTACTGACCTTATCTACACTGGGCCAGAAAGTGCCTGTCCAGTGTAAGGATGAAGAATTTGGGGTGCCACCATCAATATTCCGGGCCTTTGTACTTGACTTAATCTCTTGATAGCTTATGTCCTTGAAAGTATTGATAAAACTTGATAAGAGCCAACTCTAAGGGTCTGTTTCATATAGCAATAATTTTGCAAACCTGTCCATTATGGTAGTTTACAGGTCTTTGCTTAGTGGTGCTGTGACACTTGGCATATTGACACAGAAGATAAGATCTTTGCTATTTTTTTCATGGAACTTTAAGCTAGAGGAGGTGAAGATAAACAAGTAAATTAAAAAAAAAACATTAATGTAATTTCAAATAGTATTAAATACTAGAAGACAATTACACAGAGAGTACTTTTGGCAGGGAATATATTAGATAGGGAGAAAAGTAAATAGGCATTTTAAATGATGACTTCTGAGCAAAGATTTCAATAATTTTTATATGAAATACTTAAAATGATTTCAGTGAAGGATGAAAGAGGTGAAAATTAAAGGAGTGCTGTGAAGCTTTTTGATGAATTGAATATGGATATGAAAGAGAACTCAAGGCTAATTCCTGTGTTTGAGATTGAGTAATTGAGTAAATGGTAAGATTATTAATTGAAATGAGTAGAATTAAAGGGGAACAAGTTTGGGAGTGGGGTTGAAGTAGGGATTGCAAGTTATTTGACGTTAAGTTTGAAATACCTAACTGCCACAGAAGAGGAGATCTTGAGTAGGAAATTGAATGCATGTGCCTGGAGCTCAGGGGAGAATTCTCATTTGAAGTTATTAATTTAAGAGTCATCAGCATATAGATACCACTTAAAGCAAGGGGACCGGATAAAATTAACCAGGCAGAGTTTTCACATGAACAAGAGAGGAAGACCAAAGACTAAATCCTGGGTCACTCAGATATTTAAAGCACAAGGAAAGCCAAGAGATCATGGTATGCTGGAAGACAAATAAGAGAGACATGTTTTAAGAAGGAGGGAGATAAAACTTGACAAATTGCTGAAAATTTAAAATGAAGACCAGGAATCACTGGACTTGGCAAATTGGATATTGACCTTGCAGAAAGGTTTTATGAGTCCCAAGGAAAAGTGCCTAATTGGAATATGCTCAAGAGGACATAAACTGAGTGAGAAGGTGTCCCATATCTATAGTCCTTTAGCTGTAAAGGGCTGCAGAGAAGGGAGGTAGCGACTAGGGCAGCACCCGCATTTGCGGATGTGTTAACAGAAATGATCCACGTAAGTAACAATGCTGGTAGTTCTTAGGAAAGATAAGCATTAGGAGAATAAAAGAATCTTCTGTTCACAGACAAATTGGAGTGAGATCTGGAATACAAGTTAGGGTTTAGACTTGGAAAGAGAGGAAGCTGTTAGTCAGTTTTAACCAGAGAACACTTCAACAGAAGGAGAGACGTAGAGGCACATGAAGGGCCTCCCTGGTTGCTCAGTGGTAAAGAACCTGCTTGCAGTGCAGGAGACGCAGGTTCTATCCCTGTGTCTGGATGACCGCATGGAGAAGGAAATGGCAACCCACTCCATTATTCTTACCAGGAGAATCCCGTGCACAGAGGAGCCTGGTGGGCTACAGTTTATAGGGTCACACAGAGTCGGACATGACAGAGCATGCATGGGTACAAATGTACATTTACTGGTAGGAAGATGAGGTAGATATCTTTCAACCACCTTATTTTCTAAGATAATTAGGAAATAAAGCCATATTTGAGAGGAACAAGTAGACAGGGAGTATTGAAAGCTTAATGACATAAGAAAAGATATTTAAAATTTATTTTGGTTAGATAGCGGAGAAGGCAATGGCACCCCACTCCAGTACTCTTCCCTGGAAAATCCCGTGGGCGGAGGAGCCTGGGATTCAGTTCGTAAAGAATCCACCTGCAATGCAAGAGAGCCCGGTTCGATTCCTGGGTTGGGAAGATCCACTGGAGAAGGGATAGGCTACCCACTCTAGTATTCTCGGGCTTCCTTGTGGCTCAGCTGGTAAAGAATCCACCTGCAATGCAGGAGACCTGGGTTCAATCACTGGGTTGGGAAGATCCCCTGGAGAATGGAAAGGCTACCCTCCAGTATCCTGGCCTGGAGAGTTCCATGGCCTGTATAGTCCATGGGGTCCTAAAGAGTCAGACGTGACCGAATGACTTTCACTTTCACTTTGGTTAGATGCAGCATTTCCAGGGACACTCAACTAATATTGCCAACTAGTGCTGAGGACCAGTTTGAGATTAGGAAGGATAAAATAAAGTGAAAATCATCATTATATTTGTGTGTTCTTTAAATGGTGTGGGCAGAGAATCAGAGAAGAATCTGGTTAATCAAGAATTATCTTTGCTATCAGAGGACAGTTGAGAAAGAGACACGCAAGAAAGTGAAGTAAGCATATATGTAAAGGAAGGACTGAAATGAAAATTAATCAAGATAAGGAGGAAATGAGAACATTTTACTGGACAAAGAAAAAATTATGGTGTCATCAGATACTGATGAGGTCAAAGATTGGATATAATAGGGGCACTAAAATGATCTAAAAAATAAAGCTGTGGTCTAGAAGTGGGAGAATTATACTAATTTGAATATGGTACTCTCAGAAGAGATAACAAAGTCTGGAACAATGATTCTCAAGCAAGACACCACTGGTATTGTGGGGTGGAAAATTCTCCATTGTGTGTAATTTACCAGTCCATTAAAGAATATCTATCTTCTCTGGTGTCTACACGCTAAATACCAGAAGCTTCCTTCCATGACAATAGTTAAATATCCTAACATATTTTCAAAGATTGCTTGAGGTACCTCTCAGGTGAAAACCACAGGTGTCTATGGTAGATCCATGGATTCACTGCATGGAAATAGCAGACAGTCATTTGTAACTATTTCCCTTCTTAAGGAGGCCATACACACTTTTGCATCCATGTGAATTAACTGTTACCTTTAAAATGTTAAGGACCAAATCTGTCTTTTCTTTCCATGTCTAGCCCACAGAAATCATTCAAAGGTGTTTTGAATAAATACATAGAATGAGTGCATCTGTTTACCCTACTTTATTTCTAAGTTTGGCTGCATATTTTACAAATGCATTTTCTTGACTGATTGTGTTTACGTTCTTAATGAGGAATAATTATTGTATAATTTCCTTCTTAAATATTAAAAAGGTCTTTCCTATCTTTTTAACCAAAGTAGACCTCAAAGTATGTTGGTCTTAATTCACACAGTATTTGTAATTTTTATAAGGTTGAATGCTTTTGGATGGACACACACTTTCAAAACTTCTTCTGAGTCCCTGCTTTTTCTTTTTTTTTAAATTCATGTCAGTCTTGCTTCCTTCCTCTGTGGCCCTTGTAGGTATTTGAGTATGAGATTCTTGATATAATATAATAATTTCAGTTTAGATATTTATATTTGGCCTGANCAGGTTCTATCTTGCAGATTTATATTCTGAGTCCAAGATATTACACATGTAAAATAACCTACAAGAAAAACATTCTAGTTTAAGCCATAACCAGCTTCTATATTGACAATTTCTACTCTGAGTCCAAAATATTACATATGTAAAATAAACTACAAGAAAAAAGTCTAGTTTATATAATTCAGTATGTTGCCACTTAGTCATGTGTTCTGATATGTTTATTCAAAGAATAGGGTAATTTTTTCAATGCCCATCCCAACAATATTTCACAATATACATTTGATAAAGTAAACGGAGGTAAAAGGTCAAAAAGGAAGACTGGCAGAAGGCATTAGGTTTTAACTTGACTTCACACAATGTTTTAATTTGACCTCATTCAATGTTTTAATTTGACCTCATTGCTTTCCTGACATTATTTTAGGTGCTTTTTTATATGGTTAAATAGTTCTATTTCCAATCTAACTCTTTAATGCTTGAAATCAAAGATTTTTAAAGTCATAAAATTATTCTCTAATTAATTGATGGAAAAAATTAATAATATGATTTAAACCAATATGAACTTTTATGAAATTTCACTAATTATTGCAATAACTTTGGAGTGAAATAAAATTATCCATGCAGTAGGCAGTGAATTTATACTTAATATCACCATGACTTCACAGGTGTTAAATTAGCCACAAAGGAACTCTTGGGAGCAATCCAAACCTAATAAGAATGGACAGGAATGCTATTTTAAAGGAAACATGAAGCCAAATAACCCTGATTCAGCCTTCAAAAATGTGTCAGTATTTCTGTTAGTTTTGTAGATAGGAATTATAGCTTGCCTCTATTCTTAGTCTTCTTTCTCAAAGAAGGTTGAATTTAAAACTAGGTTAGTGTTTTATTTTTTCCTTTTCTTTTCCTCTCTTTCTAAAAACCAAACTATTTTTAGACCTCAGATATTTATATCATTAAAATCCATGTGACAAAGCACATTTTGAAAAGGAGCATGACTGATAAGATGGTTTTCAAACCAAGGATGTGGATGTTTTTCAAGCTAAGTATTTCTTTAATTCTGGAATAATAAAACAATCAGGTCTCAGAAACCTTCCAGAGTGGCGGCCTGCCAGCCTTCAGCACACAGCCCCTTTGCGAAGTCCCCCGATGGTCAGGGTTCACTGTCTGCCATAACATTGGGGTTCTTGGCAAAGGACTGTCTCAGTTTATGGGACTCTGGGAGCCACAGCCTTGGGCTCTGCTGGAGTGGTCCTTGAGCATCTGCCGTGCCAGAAAGCCCAGGATCCCACTGCCAGCAGTGTGTTCCCGCCTAGGCAAGCTTAGTGGAGCGCAGCAGGGCCAGAAGACTCCCGAAAGACTGGAGTCAGGACCTCAAGTGCCAGGCTGACAACTGCGGCTGCCAGAATCAGGCAGTCGCGGTTAAACCATGACTGCAGAGATACCTTAGGGAAATCTGAAAGAACGCTTGCATTTGAAATACCTTTGTAACATCAAGTAAGCTTGACATAATGTGGGGGTCATTGGTAGCCAGACGATCCCCAGAGAAATCACAGTACTGAGCATTAAGGTGGAGGACTAACTAGTCCCACACCAGAGCACCCCTGAATCTTTGTCATGTTGAAAGTGAAGGTGTTACTTCCTCAGTCGTGTCCAACTCTTTGCAACCCCAAGGACAGTAGTCTGCCAGGCTCCTCTGTCCGTGGAATTTTCCAGGCAAGAGAAATGGATTGGGTAGCCATTCCCTTCTCCAGGAGAATCTTCCAAAACCAGGGATCAAACCCAGATATCCTATATTGCAGGCAGATTCTTTATCTTCTGAGCAGCCAGGGAAGATTCTGTTACAATATTTCTATAATATCATACCACTATTATTGAGCATGTATCAAATGTCAGACACTGTTTTAAACGCTCTGCTGTTGCTGCTGCTGCTAAGTCCGACTCCTAGCGACCCCATGGATGGCAGCCCGCCAGGCTCCCCCATCCCTGGGATTCTCTAGACAAGAACACTGGAGTGGGTTGCCATTTCCTTCTCCAATGCATGAAAGTGAAAAGTGAAAGTGAAGCCGCTCAGTCGTGTCCGACTCCTAGCGACCCCATGGACTGCAGCCCAGCAGGCTCCTCCGCCCATGGGATTTGCCAGGCAAGAGTACTGGAGTGGGGTGCCATTGCCTTCTCTACACATTTCATTTTGTGTTCTTTACTATAATTTCCTATACAGGACACTGCAATACTCAGTATAAAAATTGTGAAGCTGACACTAAGACAAGTTAAGACATTTATTCCAGGTCAAGGTAAGTAGGTAAGAGAGCAAGGATTCTAATGCAGGCTTTCCTGATACCAAAGCTTCTGTGCCATCCTGAGTTTTTGGTGGCTTTGCAATTCCAACTCTCAGGTACCATTAGAGCAGAAAAAAGATCCAGGCTTATAAGACTTTATATTCTAGAATTTTGGGTCTATGTTTATTAAGGAGACTTGGACTAGTATCAAGATTAGTTCTGGTCAAATCTTTAATATTTTTTTAATATTATGGTGTTCAGCTTATATTACTTAAGATTTATTTTCTTTTCATTCTTTCACTGAAGTTCTGCTTAAATTTGGATAAGCTTGCCATTGCCTCTGTAATATATATGTCAGGATTACACATTAGAAAAATGAATTACTTAAAAGAACATGGTACAATTAACTATATCTGAACACTAGCTTTAACAGATGACATAAAAAGTGGAATAAATAATATGTGTGTATAATACTGTTACCCATGAAAAGTATTTACTATATATATATATATGGCATAACCTATATAATGAATGCATATTGTTGTTGTTAAGTCACTAAGACTTGCCCAAGTCTTTGAGACCTCATAGACTGCAGCATGCCAGCCTTCCCTNTGTGCATGCGCAGCAGTGGGATTGCTGGGTCATAAGGCAATTCTATTTGCAATTTTTTAAGGAATCTCCACACTGTTCTCCATAGTGGCTGTACTAGTTTGCATTCCCAACAACAATGTAAAAGGGTTAGTTTATTTTATTGTAGAAGTGATTTTTTATAAAGATATGATACTTTAACGCTTGTTCATTTGTTGAGCTAAAAAACATCTATTACAGTATATCTTTATTCATTATTAAATTACATGAAAATTAAACAATAAAGAGCATCTTGCATAGGAAACAAAAAATACAAAGCACCATCAGCTGTTTACTCAAAAGAATAAATATTCTACTTTTCAGACATTAATTGCATCCACATTANATCCACATTATGATGTTTACACATAAAGAGAAACACAAATACAAGAAGTATTTTCATGTTTCAAGACTCTAAATAAATCAGAATTCTACATTCCACTATCCTCCTAATCAATTGTTAAAATAAAGGCAATACCTGCTTTATTCAGAGTATGCCTTCTCTAAAAGCTTCATCCTGTGTTAACAATTGAGAGACCATGTGCATACCACTGAGAAGAAAGGAAAAAACTGAAAACAAAAAATAGGACATAAATGCCATAAAACAGAAACCTCCTTTTTCTTTACTTCCTTGTACCATTTCCAGGCATTTCTCAGTCCCATAGCTTTTGCATACCTTTCCTATCAGCTTTAAACTTTCCTTCTTCTCCAGTAAACTCTTCTGTATTTTTGCCTAAAATACCACTTCCTTGAGGCAGTTGTGCTGGCTGCCCCCAGCCTACACCAAATGCTCCATTTGCAAACTTTAATCAGTTCAGTGACTCTTTGCATCCCCATGGACTGCAGCACTCCAGGCCTTGCTCTCTGTCACCAACTCCTGGAGTTGCTCAAACTCATGTCCATCGAGTTGGTGATGCCATTCAACCACCTCTTTCTCTGTTGACCCTTCTCCTCCCGCCTTCAATCTTTCCCAGAATCAGGGTCTTTTCAAATGATTCAGTTCTTCACATCAGGTGGCCAAAGTATTGGAGTTTCAGCTTCAACATCAATCCTTCCAATGAATATTCAGTACTTATTTCCTTTAGGATGGACTGGTTGGATCTCCTTGCAGTCCAAGGGACTCCAAAGAGTCTTCTCCAACACCACAGTTCAAAAGCATCAATTCTTCAGCACTCAGCTTTTTTTATAGTCCGGTTCTCTGACATCCATATATGACTACTGGAAAAACCATAGCTTTGACTAGGCCAAAATTTGTTGGCAAAGTAATATCTCTGCTTTTTAATATGCTGTCTAGGTTGATCATAAATTTTCTTCCAAGGAGCAAGTGTCTTTTAATTTCTTGGCTGCAGGCCCCATCTGCAGTGATTTTGGAGCCCAAGAAAATAAAGTCTGTCACTGTTTCCACTGTTTCTCCATCAGTTTGCCATGAAGTGATGGGACCAGACGCCATGATCTTAGCTTTCTGAATGTTGAGCTTAAAACCAACTTTTTCATTCTTCTTTCACTTTCATCAAGAGTCTTTTTAGTTCTTCTTCACTTTCTGCCATAAAGATGTTGTCATCAGCATATCTGAGGTTACTGATATTTCTCCTGGAAATCTTGTATCCAGCTTGTGCTTCATCCAGTCCAACATTTCTTATGATGTACTCTGCATATAAGTTAAATAAGCAGGGTGACAATATATAGCCTAGAAGTACTCCTTTCCCAATTTGGAAACAGTCTGTAGTTTCATGTCCAGTTTTAACTGTTGCTCTTGCTGCTGCTGCTAAGTCGCTTCAGTTGTGTCAGTTGTGTATGACTCTGTGTGACCCCATAGACGGCAGCCCACCAGGCTCCCCCATCCCTGGGATTCTCCAGGCAAGAACACTGGAGTGGGTTGCCATTTCCTTCTCCAATGCATGAAAGTGAAAAGTGAAAGTCAAGTTGCTCAGTCATGTCTGACTCTTGACCTGCATACAGATTTCTCAGCAGGCAGGTCAGGTAGTCTGCTATTCTTATCTGTTTAAGAATTTTCCACAGTTTGTTTTGATCCACAAAATCAAAGTCTTTGGCCTAGTCAATAAAGGAGAAATATATGTTTCTCTGGAATTCCCTTTCTTTTTTGATGATCCGGTCGATGTTGGTGATTTGATCTTTGGTTCCTCTGCTTTTTTTAAAACCAGCTTGAACATCTGGAAGTTCATGGTTCACATATTGCTGAAGCCTGGCTTGGAGAATTTTGAGCATTACTTTGCTAGCATGTGAGATGAGTGCAATTGTGCAGTAGTTTGGAAATTCTTTGGCATTGCCAAACTTTCATTGAGCTGTGATAATCTCCCTACAGTATCTGAGTCTGTAATTGGATATTCTTTGATTTGATTATTTGATTATCTCCCTCACTACTCTATAATAAAGGACCATGGCTTTTCCATTTAACTCATATCATTAGCACACTGCCTGGCACATAATTGTCAATAAATCATTCTTGATTGAATTGATACATTAATGAATGGTTCAAAGTTTAAACTGGATACCTATTTGAACAATCAAGGAAAAACTATTCAAATAACTTGAGATAGTTCAGATACTCAAAGTTTTTAATACACTTTTTTTCTCTTTTTGGAATATTACTATACTTATTCTTAAAAATTCATATTAAATAGCATCTTCTATCATAAAGTCACTGAAAGTTTAGGATTGTTTGTTAAACAACATTATTGCAGAAACAGCTAACTAATGAAACTCTTAACTCTTTAGCCCAATCACATGACCAGGGGGTCAAAGTAACCAGATTTGGTCTCTAGGGATACTGATACATGTAAATAATTATTTGCCTATATTTCACAGTTACAGAAAATATTTTGCTGTGTATAATGGTGTATTCTCTAAAGGCATTTTTAAATGATTAGAACAAATTAAAAACTAAAAACTTTTTGAATATCGGATAAGTAGCTTTGTTTGCTCTTCCAATGCAACTTCAAAGCTAATTATTCAACCCCTTCTCCTAAACCGAAGAGCCAAGAAAGAAATCTTGTTTTTACAAGATTTCATATTTATTTTTAGTATTAAGCTACAGAAAATGACAGACATAAAGAATTATTAGTCACTGTATTCAAATCTATTTTGTATCACTTATTAACCAAAGTTCTGTATGATGTAGGTTTTGAATAACAGTTATATTTTTCTTTTAATCCAGTGAAGCATTTCTCTGCATAAAAAATAAACTGAATCTAAAGACCAGAAAGTAGCATAAAAATGGTATCAATGGGATATAACCAGTAGAATTATTCTGCTTTCCATCGATAATAAAAATCATTTTGTTAAGAAAGACCTGAGTTCTTGGTAGGTGTTAAATATCCATGATATGAAAAAGAATAATGCTGTTCATTGATGTAGATGAGATGTCAGTTGAGGGATCCCTAAGAAGTGACTGCTTGTCACATACTTTGGCTAAATTGTAATAGGGAATGTTTTTCCACTTCTTCTATCTTTGCATCACTAGCTGGGAGTCTGTAGCTATCAGACACAAAAGAATATAGGATTGTGCTATGAATCTTTCACAACAGACATTTATGACTTGTTTGTTCTGGCATAGTTTTTAATTCATTTAAATAAGTGAATATTTATAATATAAAAATACTAAACAATTATTTAAGATGCTTGCTCTTTGGAAGAAAAGCTAAGACCGACTTAGCATACTAAAAAAACAGAGACATTGCTTTGCCAACAAAGGTCTGTCTAGTCAAAGCTATGGTTTTTCCAGTAGTCATGTATGGATGTGAGAGTTGGGCTATAAAGAAAGCTGAACACCAAAGAATTGGTGCTTTTGAACTGTGGTGTTTCAGAAGACTCTTGAGATTCCCTTAGGCAGCAAGGAGATCCAACCAGTCCATCCTAAAGGAAATCAGTCCTGAGTATTCATTGGAAGGACTGATGCTGAAGCTGAAACTCCAATACTTTGGCCACCTGATACAAAGAACTGACTCATTTGAAAAGACCCTGATGCTGGGAAAGATTGAAGGCAGAAGGAGAAGAGGCCAACAGAGGATGAGATGGTTTGACGGCATCACCAACTCAACAGATATGAGTTTGAGTAAGTTCTGGAAATTGGTGACGGAGAGGGAGGCCTGGCATGCTGCAGTCCATGGGGTCACAAAGAGTTGGACATGACTGACTGACCGACTGAACTGAACTGATTATTTTAATTCATTTATTCATTTCTCATAGGCCTAGCACATCAGCAGTTTGATGACTAGCCAGTGTATTGTGCCTTATATCTGTCACATGACGATTTCTTTTAAGTGGTCAGATTGAAAAGGGACCAGCACTTGTTAAACACACTGTAGTGTGTCCGAGGGTCTGATTTTCCCATCACTGTCATGAGCTTGAGATGGAGGAAGGACTGAATTGAAGTAATGGTCATATGTCACTCCAGAATGAAAGCTCAGTTGCTGGGAAAGAACTTCAAATTCAAGTTGGTATCCAGTACAGTAGCTCCCTAGAGATTAGTAGTTAGGAAATCAGAGTATCAAAAGAGAGATACTCCATTAACTAGCTAATATTTTCCATGTTCACATTCAATAGGGATACAGAGTAGGACATTCATTTATTGGAGGAAGGAGGGTTATGTGAGAGGTGTGTGAGAAGGATGAGGGGAGAAATAGGGAAACTGAAAAATGGAAATGGTTTTCCAGGTCCTCCTGAGTACATTTTCCATAGGGCCTTTAGGAAATGTACAGGGTAATACATTTCTTCTCTGTTAGACAGTCATGTACATTTATAAATATTGTATATGTAAACAGTGAGTCCATAACAGAAAGATGTTTGAGATAAAGTAATTGTGTTTGTATTAACTATTCAGTGTCCATAATGCTTGTGCCTAGTCGCAAAGTCATGTCTGACTCGTTGAGACCCATTGGACAGCAACATGCCAGGCCTCCCTGTCCTTCCCTGTCTCCGGAAGCTTGCTCAAACTGATGTCCGTTGAATCGGGGATGCCATCCAACCATCTCATCCTCGGTTGTCCCCTTCTCCTCCTGCCTTCAATCTTTCCAGCGTCAGAGTCTTTTCCAGTGAGTCGGCTCTTCACATCAAGTGGCCAAAGTACTGCAGCTGCAGCTTCAGCATCAGTCTTTCCAATGAATATTCAGGATTGATTTTCTTTAGGATTGATTGGTTTCATCTTCTTGCAGTTCAAAGGACTCTCAAGAGTCTTCTCCAGAACAATAATTTGAAAGCATCAGTTCTTCAGTGCTCAGCCTGCTTTATGGTCCAAATCTCACCTCCATACATAACTACTTGAAAAACCATAGCTTTGACTATATGGAACTCTGTCAGCAAAATGATGTCACTGCTTTTTAATATACTGTCTCATTATCATAGTTTTCCATTCAAGGAGGAAGTGTCTTCTAATTTCGTGGCTAGAGTCAGTCTGCACTGATTTAGGAGCCCAAGAAAATAAAGTCTGTCCCTTCTTCCACTGTTTCCCCATCTATTTGCCATGAATTGATGAGACTGGATGCCATGATCCTAGTGTTTTAAATGTTGAGTTTTAAACCATCTTTTTCATTCTCCTCTTTCACCTTCATCAAGAGGCTCTTTATACCTCTTTACTTTCTGCCATTAGAGTGGTATCATCTGCATATCTGAGATTATTTATATTTCTCCCAGCAATTTTCATTCCAGCTCGTGATTCATCCAGCCTGACATTTCTCCTGATGTACTCTGCCTATAAGTTAAATATGCAAGGTGACAATATACAGCCTTGAGGTAATCCTTTCCCAGTGTAAACCAGTCTGTTGCTCCATGTCTGGTTCTAACTGCGGCTTCTTGACCTGCATACAGGTTTCTCAGGGGACAGGTAAGATGAAGTGTTATTCCCATCTCTTTAAGGATTTTCCGTAGTTTGTTGTCATCCGCATAGTCAAAGGCTTTAGTGTAGTCAATGACACAGATGTTTTTCTGAAATTCTGTGCTTTCTCTATGATCTAACAGATGTTAGCAATTTGATCTCTGGTTCCTCTGTCTTTTCTAAATCCGGTTTTTTTACACCTGGATTTACAGTCTTAACTAGATTTTATTTGAGAAATAAGTAGAAATGACCAGACTGACAATTGTTGGACAATTATACATATAAAAAATGCTGGATTTTCATGGTAATGTATATTTGAAAAAGTAACATAGTACATTCCTAGGTTTCTGGAAATGGAGGGTCTGATATACTTAAATATAAGTAGGGGAACATTATTTAGTATACATTCCACATAAATGCAGTGTCAGAATAATTTTCTTGAAATTTCTGAGATGTGTGTATTCTGTATCCATTTATAAGAAATGGTGACGTAGTAAGTAAAATGTGTTTCTAAGTTCTAGCTACTCTACCAAATTAATTGAACTCAAGGAAGATGTCATGGGGACCTTTATTCTACAGCTAGTCGGTCAAAAGCCCAGGTGTTGTCTGAAATGGGGAGTGGAGGCAGTAGAGTAGGAATGAAACTTAACCTGTGAAATCAGATGCTATTGCCAAGTAGATATGCTAGAACTGAGTTAAACTGTAGAACACCCAGTTAGTGTCCTGAGATTTGCTGGTCGATCCAGGGAAACCTCCACACCCCTCATATAGGAATTTGGTAGCTAGAACACAAAAGAGCTCCCTTACTTACAATTACCCAGTCATTTTCATTTTGCAGCTATTCATTGTAGACCACTCCATATAGAAGTCCCTTCTAGTGCTCTTTCAGTATTTAAACATGTTCTCTGGTGATTTTGGATAGGAATTACTTTAAAACTGAGAAAATATTGAGTCAAACTTTTCTCTGCTCTAGGACTTGCTTCAAGTTTGATACATAAAAGGAAGTCAAAACGTAAAAGTCCTGAGAAAGACTAGTCAAAGGATCTTGACTGTTCATTCATTTTCCATGCCTATGCTCTGCCACGTTTCAATGTCACCCGTACGACTTTTTTAACATTAATTAATTGATTTTAATGGAGGCTAATTACAATATCGTAGTGGTTTTCGCTGTACATCGACACGAACCCGCACAGCTTTCCATCAGTTTTTTGTCTTTTCTGTTTCTCCTTTCCTCCCTTTTTCCCTCCCACAAACATTTCATGTTCTTTGTTAGAAAATTCTGTTCTCTGTCTTCAAAATATACCCTCATATGATTATTATTCCTTACTGTTAATTTTCCTTTTTCTCTCTCCCTGGGATTCTCATAATATTCTCTTAACTAGTCTCCCTGCTCTCATATTTCCTCCACTGTTTAATGTCTACACAGAAACCAGATTATGAACTGTAACAGAAGTTAGATCATGCCTTTTTGTTTGAGACCTTATACGGTGCCTCACATTTATTTTTCTCAGCTTAAGTGCCAAAAGCCTTATAATGGCCCATAGAATCTCCATGATCCAGACAGAACTATTGAAAGTGGGTAATTTTGTCTGTTCCTTTCACTGTCTCTGCCTTTTCTTTAGTGCCTTACATAGCATGAGTAGCATAAATGCTAAAGGAATACTGACATATGAATAATGTTTGAATAGGTACTGAATCTTTGATTTATCTTGGATTGCTAGGTCAAATAGGTGACTTGGAGACTTCCAATGAGGAGAGTTGCTTTGACTTCATCTAGGGTGGAAATGATGGGCCTATGGGAATAGATAGTCTAAGTGTCCTTATATTATTGAAGTTAGTGTTAGTAGTTACCACTGATTCCTAATTTGCTAACTCTTTGGGCAACTGATGACCAAGTATCTCTATTCTCTAATAGAAGCATAATTCCATAAAAAACATCTACTTCTGCTTCATTGATTACACTAAAGCCTTTGACTGTGTGGATCACAACAAACTGTGGGAAATTCTTAAAGAGATGGGAATACCAGACCACCTTACCTGCCACCTGAAAAATCTATATGCAGGTCAAGAAGCAAAAGTTAGAACTCGATATGAAACAATGGACGGGTTCAAGTGGGAAAGGAGTTTGTCAAGGCTGAGTATTGTCACCCTGCTTATTTAACTCATATGCACAGTACATCATGATAAACACTGGGCTGGATGAAGGACAGATGAAATCAAGATTGCCAGGAGAAATATCAATAACCTCATATATGCAGATGACACCACCCTTGCAGCAGAAAGCAAAGAGGAACTAAAGAGCCTCTTGATGAAAATGAAAGAGGAGAGTGAAAAAGCTGGCTTAAAACACAACATTCAAAAAATGAAGATCATGGCATCTGGTCCTATCACATCATGGCAAATAAATGAGCAAACAATGGAAACAGTGACTAATTTTATTTTCTTGGGCTCCAAAATCACTGCAGATAGGGACTGTAGCCACAAAATTAAAAGAAACTCAAGGAAGTCAAGTTCAAGAAACTCAAGAAACAAAAGCCATAACAAACCCAAACAGCATATTAGAAAGCAGCGGCATCACTTTGCTGAGAAAGGTCTGTATAGTCAAAGCTTTGATTTTTCCAATAGTCATATATGGATGTAAGAGTTAGACCAGAAAGAAGGCTGAGCGCCCAAGAACTGATCCTCTCAAACTGTGGTGTTGGAGAAGACTCTTGAGAGTCCCTCAGACAGCAAGGAGATCAACTCAGTCAATCCTAAAGGACATCAACCCTGAATATTCACTGGAAAGACTAATGCTAAAACTGAAGCTCCAATACTTTGGCCACCTGATGTGAAGAGCCGACTCACTGGAAAAGATGCTCATGCTGGGAAAGACTGAAGGCAGGAGGAGAAGGGGACGACAGAGGATGAAATGATTGGATGGCATCATTGACTCAATGGACATGAGTCTGAGCAAATTCTGGGAGATAGAGAAGGACATGGAAGCCTGTCCTGCTCTAGTCCATGGGGTTGCAAAGAGTTGCACATGACTGAACAAATAAATAACAACAGCAAAGCCTGTAAACTTAGTTTCTGGAAAAAGAAACTTTTCACAGGAGTATGGCAGCTTGAAACATTCTTTATTTAAAATACAAAAAATTTTTTTAGTGCAAAAGAAAATCAGTTTTTGATACAACTTGCATAAGTCTCAGGTAATTCACATAAAAGAATATAAACAATCAATGGGCAGCTCTTCCCAGGTGGCACAGTGGTCAAGACTCCACCTGCCAGTGCAGGAGACAGAAGAGATGTGGGATCAGTCCCCGCATTGGGAAGATCCCCTGGAGGGGGAATGGCAACCCACTCCAGTATTCTTCCAGGCAAAACTCCATGGACAGAAGAGCCTGTGAGCTACAGCCTTCAGGGTTGTAAAGGTCTGTATGATTCAGCATCTCACATAATAGATCCACATTTTCCATGCTTCATTTTTCTTCACCTGAAAATTGTGAATTGGGCTATTATGAATAGCAATATTTCCATGTTTGAACTCTATTCATAATAACGAATTCTAAAAACAGCACAGATAAGGCCCTAAATGATGAGATTTTTATGTTTCAAAAGCTTTCAAGAAATTGGTGAAAAGATCAATCTGATTTAATATATTTAAATTAAAGCACAGTTGCAAAGACCTGGCCAAACAACTTTAATCATCAACTAAAATATTAGTTCTGGGATAAATTACTCTGTAGAGAGGGGTCAATTAAATGTATCCAGACATTTTGAAAAGCAAATTCATTGATCAAATTTCTTTTGTTATTTTTAGGTTAATTTTTATTTTCCAGTGGCAGATATTATCCCCTGAAGAAAAGTTATGACCAACCTAGATAGTATATTGAAAAGCAGAGACATTACTTTGCCGACTAAGGTCCGTCTAGTCAAGGCTATGGTTTTTCCTGTGGTCATGTATGGATGTGAGAGTTGGACTGTGAAGAAGGCTGAGCACCAAAGAATTGATGCGTTTGAACTGTGGTGTTGGAGAAGACTCTTGAGAGTCCCTTGGACTGCAAGGAGATCCAACCAGTCCATTCTGAAGGAGACCAACCCTGGGATTTCTTTGGAAGGAATGATGCTAAAGCTGAAGCTCCAGTACTTTGGCCACCTCATGCGAAGAGCTGACTCATTGGAAAAGACTCTGATGCTGGGAGGGATTGGGGGCAGGAAGAGAAGGGGACGACCGAGGATGAGATGGCTGGATGGCATCACGGACTCGATGGACATGAGTCTGAGTGAACTCTGGGACATGGTGATGGACAGGGAGGCCTGGCGTGCTGCAATTCATGGGATCGCAAAGAGTTGGACACGACTGAGCGACTGAACTGAACTGATACCAAGCCGAGGAAACTGAATATATCAAAATATAGTGTTACATCTTAAGAAAAACTAATGGTACTCTAAATACCTCAATAAGATACTATCCCTAAATTACTCCTAGGTAATGAGAAGATCAAATTGTCAACATCCATTGAATCAGAGAAAAAGCAAGAGAATTCCAGCAAAACATCTATTTCTGCTTCATTTGCTATGTGAAAGCCTTTGACTGTGTGGATCACACCAAACCATGGAAAATTCTTAAAGAGATAGGAATAGCAGACCACCTTATCTGCCTCCTACAAAACCTGTATACAGGTCAAGAAGCAGCAGTTAGAACCAGATATGGAACCATGTTTACTGTTTCCAAATTGGGAAAGAAGTCTATCAAGGCTGTATATTGTCATCCTGTTTGTTTAACTTATAGTTAAGACTTTCCTGGTGGCTCAGATGGTAAAGCCTCTGCCTACATTGTGGGAGACCCAGGTTCAATCCCTGTGTTGGAAAGATCCACTGGAGAAGGAAATGGCAACCCACTCCAGTATTCTTGCCTGGAGAATCCCATGGATGGAGGAGCCTGGCAGGCTGCAGTCCATGGAGACGCAAAGAGTCAGACCCAACTGAGCAAATTCACTTTCACTTTTTCTAAACTTATAAGCAGAGTACATACTCTGGGAGGGAAGGAATACATAAATGAATTTTGGAATACTAAATTATTATTCCAACATATTTTACCATTGAAAATATAGTTTATCTTATTCTTTGATATCCTTAGTTCCTATTCAGACTCCTTTTGGAAGCTAATCATGATGTCTAAGGTTAAATACCTAATCCCTTGAATCTATGTCAGGGATCCAACCAGTCAGTCCTAAAGGAGATCAGTCCTGAATATTCATTGGAAGGACTGATGCTGAAGCTGAAACTCCAATACTTTGGCCACCTGATGCAAGGAGCTGATTCATTGGAAAAGACCCTGATGTTGGAAAGATTGAAGGCAGGAGGAGAAGGGGACGACAGAGGACGAGATGGTTGAATGGCGTCACCGACTTGATGGACATGCATTTGAGTGAACTCCGGGAGCTGGTGAAGGACAAGGAGGCCTGGTGTGCTGCAGTTCAAGGGGTCACAAAGAGTCAAAAATGACTGAGAGACTGAGAAATAGCAACAAATGACTAGATGGTGGGGAAATTTAAAAAGTATAATAATAAAATTTTATGACAGTCACTGTTACAGTGTAAAATTATACAGAGTAGGAAAAGAGCTTTTTTAAGAGCAAAAATAATGCTATTTCCCTAAATCAAAAAAATACCTATATGCTGAATTTGTTCCTGCTGCTGCTGCTGCTGAGTTGCTTCAGTCATGTCTGACTCTGTGCGACCCCATAGATGGCAGCCCACCAGGCTCCCCCGTCCCTGGGATTCTCCAGGCAAGAACATTCGAGTGGGCTGTCATTTCCTTCTCCAAAGCATGAAAGTGAGAAGTGAAAGTGAAGTCGCTCAGTTGTGTCTGACTCTTCACGACCCCATGGACTGCAACCTACCAGGTTCCTCTGTCCATGGGATTTTCCAGGCAAGAGTACTGGAGTGGGTTGCCATTGCCTTTTCCAGAATTTCAGGAACTGGGGCGGTAAGGAGATACCCCTCGTCCAAGGTAAGGAACAGCAGCTGTGCTTTGCTGGAGCAGCCATGAAGAGATACCCCACGCCCAAGGTAAGAGAAACCCAAGTAAGATGGTAGGTGCTGCAAGAGGGCATCAGAGGGCAGACACGCTGAAACCATACTGACAGAAAACTAGTCAATCTAATCACACTAGGACCACAGCCTTGTCTAACTCAGTGAAACCAAGCCACGGCTGCGGGGCAACCCAAGACGGGCGAGTCACGATGGAGAGGTCTGACAGATTGTGGTCCACTGGAGAAGGGAATGGCAAGCCACTTCAGTATTCTTGCCTTGAAAACCCCATGAACAGTATGAGAAGGCAAAAAGATAGGATACTTAAAGAGGAACTCCCCAGGTCGGTAGGTATCCAATATGCTACTGGAGATCAGTGGAGAAATAACTCCAGAAAGAATAAAGGAATGTAGCCAAAGCAAAAATAATACCCAGCTGTGGATGTGACTGCTGATAGAAGCAAGGTCCCATGCTGTAAAGAGCAATATTGCATAGGAACCTGGAATGTCAGGTCCATGAATCAAGGCAAATTGGAAGTGGTCAAACCAGAGATGGCAAGGGTGAATGTCGACATTCTAGGAGTCAGCGAACTAAAATGGACAGGAATGGGTGAATTTAAACTCAGATGACCATTATATCTACTACTGCGGGCAGGAATCCCTCAGAAGAAATGGAATCGCCATCATGGTCAACAAAAGAGTCCGAAATGCAGTACTTGGATGCAATGTCAAAAACAACAGAATGATCTCCGTTCGTCTCCAAGGCAAACCATTCAGTATCACAGTAATCCAAGTCTATGCCCCAACCAGTAACGCTGAAGAAGCTGAAGTTGAATGGTTCTATGAAGACCTACAAGACCTTTTAGAACTAACACCCGAAAAAGATGTCCTTTTCATTATAAGGGACTGGAATGCAAAAGTAGGAAGTCAAGAAACACCTGGAGTAACAGGCAAATTTGGCCTTGGAATGCAGAATCAAGTAGGGCAAAGACTAATAGAGTTTTGCCAAGAAAATGCACTGGTCATAGCTAACACCCTCTTCGAACAACATGAGAGAAGACTCTACACATGGACAACACCAGATGGTCAACATTGAAATCAGACTGATCATATTCTTTGTAGCCAAAGATGGAGAAGCTCTATACAATCAACAAAAACAAGACCAGGAGCTGACTGTGGCTCAGATCATGAACTCCTTATTGCCAAATTCAGACTCAAATTGAAGAAAGTAGGGAAAACTGCTAGAGCATTCAGGTATGACCTAAATCAAATCCCTTATGATTATACAGTGGAAGTGAGAAATAGATTTAAGGGCCTAGATCTGATAGATAGAGTGCCTGATGAACTATGGAATGAGGTTGGTGACATTGTACAAGAGACAGAGATCAAGACCATCCCCACGGAAAAGAAATGCAAAAAAGCAAAATGGCTGTCTGGGGAGGCCTTACAAATAGCTGTGAAAGAAGAGAGGCGAAAAGCAAAGGAGAAAAGGAAAGATATAAGCATCTGAATGCAGAGTTCCAAAGAATAGCAAGAAG
>SJYQ01000413.1:637986-656927 GCA_006410935.1 Redunca redunca | reverse complement strand
GTTTGAACTGTGGTGTTGGAGAAGACTCTTGAGAGTCCCTTGGACTGCAAGGAGATCCAACCAGTCCATTCTGAAGGAGGTCAACCCTGGGATTTCTTTGGAAGGAATGATGGTAAAGCTGAAACTCCAGTACTTTGGTCACCTCATGGGAAGAGTTGACTCATTGGAAAAGACTCTGATGCTGGGAGAGATTAGGGGCAGGAGAAGGGGACGACCGAGGATGAGATGGCTGGATGGCAGCACAGACTCGATGGACGTGAGTCTGAGTGAACTCCAGGAAATGGTGATGAACAAGGAGGCCTGGCGTGCTGCGGTTCATGGGATCGCAAAGAGTCGGACACAACTGAGAGACTGAACTGAACTGAATCTTTAAGTTAGATAACTGAGTTTTAAATGGAATAATGCATATTATTCATTAAATCATAATGGTAATACCCCACTTATTTTAGGTCTCAGCTTGAAATTCCAAGTGACCTGTAGGCTAGGTGAATTACCTTTGTTTTCTCATCACACTGTGCACAGAACAGTAGACGCGGTGGTCTGCTTTGCTGCTCTATTGTTATTCAGGAACAGATGCTTATGTTCTTTCTTTCCATTCTGTTTCCCCAAAGTGCCTTTCCATTGTTCTGTAACAGCATAGTCTCTGAAATGTAAGTGAGTTTCTGGGTAGATTTAAAGGAGATTGCATCACGAGATCTCCCCCTTGGAAATATTTCCAGAATGTATGCTCTAAATTATCGGGAGTATATGGTAAATAGCTAACTCTAGTTCATCCATAGTATATCCATAGTGGAACGAAATCAGAGACACAAAGAGATTGTGTAAAAATGTAAATTTACCTAAAATGAAAGACACATATGAAGAGAATGTCTTTGAATGGCTTTGTAGGACACAGTTTTTCTTCCGTGCCAACCAAGTCTGTTTTCGAGTGCTGTTTTCACAGTGAAAATTGCATTTACCAAGACAAGAACATCTTATATTTGCATAGAATTTCATCTCCAAAATTTGTGTCTATTAATTGCTTAATTGTTCTATCCATTTTCACATTACATTTAAATCAATGAATGACATTTTTTAAAAGCCTAGATACTAATTTTATATCTTATGAATATGTAATATTTAAGCGTTTTTTAAGTTATCATTCTGGTTTGAAACATTACACACACACATACACATTCTTTTAGATTTCATTAAGTTCTTTTAATTTTTATTGGATTTACAATGTTATGATTCTGCTGTATAGGAAAGTTATACACATACATATATCCACTCTTTTTTAGATTCTTTTCCCATGTAGGTCATTACAGAACACTAGGTACAGATCACTGTGCTATACAGCAGGTCCTTATTAGATGTCTATTTTGTATGTAGTCGTATGTATATGTCAGTCCCTATCTCCCAGTTCATCCCTCACTCCCTTTCTTCCCTGGCAACCATAAGCTTGTTTTCCGCATCTATGACTCTATTTCTGTTTTGTAAACAAGTTCAATTTGTATCATTATTCAAGAGTCCACATGTAAGTGATATCATATGATATTTGTCTTTTTCTGTCTGACTTACTTCTCTTAGTACAATTATCTCTAAGTCCACCCATTGAGATCTATTTTTGACATCTTTCTAATGTATTTTCACTGTTTCTAGGACTGTTTGTAACAGCAGGTGCAATTACTGTGAACAGGTTACTTGTAGATATATCTTGGCATTATTTCTTCAACTTCATTCATATGCTTTTTGATTTCATTATTTTTAAAAAATGGTTCCCAATGTCATTTATGTGCTAAAAAAAACTGTGCCAGATGCTATGTATATACTCACAAATGATACAATACTGATTTCTACCATCACAGAGTTGGTTTCTGATTATTAAAATGGCATTGACTAGATACTTACACACATAGATTGTGGTATCATGATGGCAAAAACTATACAGTTTCATCAGAAAACGCAGTTATGACTAACCTAGCCTACAAGACATTTGAGGTTTTCAACTGAGACCTAAAATACGGTAGAATGTGATCATTATGATTTAACAGATGCTGATTATTTAAAATACGGTAGAATGTGATCTTTATGATTTAACAGATGCTGTTTATTTTGTTCACTTAGCATGTCTCAACCCTCAGTATACTGCATACCTGTCATATAGTGCCTGTGTGTTCAGTCACCTCAGTCGTGTCCAGCTCTTTGCAACGCCATGGCCTGTATCCCACCAGGCTCTCCTGCCCATGGATTGTCCATGGAAGAATACTGGAGTGGGTTGCCATGCCTTCTCCTGGGAGACCATCCCAAACCAGGGATCAAACCCACGTCTCCTGCATCTCCTGCCTTGCAGGCAGATTCTGTACCACTGAGCCACTGGGGAAGCCCTGTCATATGGTAGGAAGTCAAAAAACTACAAGATAAATGGTGGATGAATGACAGAGCTTGGCAGACAAAGTTTAACTGTTTTTGGTGCAACGTTATAGAGAGAAGAGAAATAAGAAGGATTGAAATG
The DNA here is from genome assembly GCA_006410935.1 of Redunca redunca. NCBI lineage: Eukaryota > Metazoa > Chordata > Mammalia > Artiodactyla > Bovidae > Redunca > Redunca redunca. Next base: position 654,433 of record SJYQ01000413.1, on the reverse strand, counting down.
TGAGAGAATGTAGAGGAAAAAGTTTCATCATTAGTAGGTGAAGATCATGACCAGAAAGAATTTCAAGGGTTTGTAAAGCAATTAGAACATGTTGAAATGATCTAAACAAAAGTTTCATATAATTACACCATCAAATTGCATTTCAGAAAAATCACTGGCTCCTCAGTGGAGGATAGCTTGGGTGGGCCAACTCTGGTAGAAGAGATTGTAGAACACTATAAAGGTTGCCTAGCTTAGTTCAAATGGTACTTCAGACAGGTAAGAAAGCAGGGTTTTTGTTTTGTTTTGTTTTTTTTTAGAAATATGGGTATATTCATAAACTCGTTAGACTGGAGACATGGTCAATGTTAGTTATTGATTAGAGGTGATGAATGTGGGAGATGGTGGCACCAAGAAGGATTCCTAGATGCCTAAAGAACTCTGATAAAAGTGGTGGTTTAGGGGAGAAATCGGCTTACACGTGAAGAATCTGAAGAATCTGAGATGCCTGTTTGATATCCATTTCCAGATGACAAATAGAAATAAGGAATACTAAGAGGGTATTAGTTTATTTCTCCTTAAAATGATAACATATATCTCCAAGATGTGAAGGGTAGAATTTATCTAGGGATTTTTAGGGAAGAGTTGTTTTAGTTGAGAAGTCATTTTTGAGGATTTTGCTCTCTAAGAGGCTGGGAAATTTAGGTGTTAGCACAGTACTGCTTGAAGAGTTGGATCCTGGGATCTACATTACAGAGCCATGAAAGTGAAGGCAGGAGGAAGTGGAGAAATGAGTAAACATCCTCGTGTCAAAAATAGGATATAGGAATATTTGGACCAATGATTTGAAGAAAGCATTGCTGTTAATCTAGGTTGGTGGGTGAGTTTTTATTTGTTTGTTTGTTTTAATGACAGTCCGTGTATGATCCTGTGTAAGAACCTATGGAGAACTATACTGGTACATGTAACTTAATTTCTTGGAAGAAACCAGGGTGCAAAGTAAGCCTTTTCTGCTTAGTCACTCAGTCATGTTCAACTCTTTGAGAGCCATTGGACTGTAGTCTGCCAGGATCCTCTGTCCATGGGATTTTTCAGGTAAAGTACTGGAATGGGCTGCCATTTCCTCCTCCAGTGGATCTTCCCAACCCAGGGATCGAACCCAAGTCTCCTGGACTGCAGGCAGATCCTTTACCTGCTGAGGCTTCAAGGAAGACCCGAAGCAAGCCTTGCTTTATTTTCTAAACTGCAAAGTTGAGACACGAATTCATCAACATATTGAGCTAACTCTGTTCAAAAATTAAGGTATTTGAGAAGTGACAGATATCCAGCATCTCTCCTTGAACTCATTTGATATTTAGGCCAGCCAGTTTGAGAGCAGTTTTCTGTATTTTCTCTTAAATCTGGGGCTTAAAAAAATTATATGGTTTTCTTGGTTTAATCAACCATAGACTTATTTTTATTTAGACAATAAAATAATTTCAGTGTATTATCTGTTCAAAAAAATATACTGGCAAATGTATTTTGTGGTCCACAAATTTTAGAAGTATGGTTGATATACAAGGGGACCAAAAATGCCTATTCTATGACAAAATTAAGTGGGGGCTATTTTATCTCCTAGCCAATCTTGCTTTTGAAAGATAGGTAGGATAGGTTTAAATAGACACCATTTTTATCTCAATCTGTTCACTGTTCTCCAGGAGAAATCCCTTGCTGAGATAAACGATTTCTATCTCCTTTAGAAAGATGGAAGTTTTAAGATAAATGTTTACATTCAGACATTTTCAGTGGTCAAATATTATTTAGAAATATACTTAATTTTCCTCAAAATAAACACAAGTTTAGAAATGCAAGTATCTTTTTTGCTAGGTAGATAATTGACTATTTTATTGAGAAATCAATTCCAAGGATTTAGTGACTGTGAGAATGAATATTCTAAAACAAATGAGATATGGAATAAAACCTTCTTAGCACTGTCAAAACAAAATGAATTGTGCAAATGCACAGTTAATTGGGGAAGTAGGGGATGAGTTTTCCGGCAATGTCCATGGGGATCTGAGTTCGCTATGCTAATTGCGTCTGTGCTCATTGTATCTGACTTTTTGCCACCCTTTGGACTGTAGCCCACCCAGCTTCTCTGTCCATGGGGTTTTTCAGGTATTTGAAGAATACTGGAGTGGGTTGCCATGCCCTCCTCTTGAGGATTTTCCCAACCCAAGAATCAGACCCTAGTCTCCTTTATCTCCTGCCTTGCAAGTGGGTTCTTCACTGCTGAGTTCACCAGGAAAGGCCCACGTGAGCTTTCTAAGTTTTATAGAGTATAGACAAAAACGAAGTCATGAAGAGGCCAATACATGATACAGGTAAACTCAGTCAAAAACCAATTTATTTTATTCCATTTTGAAACATATATGTGTATGTATAGAGAGACATGTTTACCTGTCCTCAAAACACTTCTTGTTGTCCTAGTCATTCAAAAATGTTGAGTCAGTAACATTGACTTTACCCTATCATGTCCAAGAAAAAAACTGTCTTCAAGCTTTGGATCACCCTGACGCATGACTTAACAGTACCATGTTGCTATTCTCTTCTTTTCCTTTTGATTAAAGAGAATCATGATGTCAAAATGGTATGACCCAATATGGTAACCCCTAACACCATCTGACTTCTAAAATTTAAGTTAATTAAAATTAGATACAATTAAAAACACTTTTCCACAGTCACACTTGCCAAAGTTCAAATGCTTAATAGCCACAGTTGGCCAGAGGCTGTACTATAGAATATCGGCATATATTCTATAGAATGGAGAAATTATATAACTATGTAACTCTAGTAGTCTTTTGAACTGTGCTTGCCGTCAATAGTAAGGCTTAAGTCCCTCTGGGGCTGATACATTTTTGGGGCAGAAATTTCTAACAAAGAGTGAGACCATATCCTCACTGGCCAATCTCTGAATTTAAAGCTATCTACCTGGTGGGCTACAGTCCATAGGGTCACAAACAGACAGGACTGAAGTAACTTAGCGCACATGCACATATAACAAAGCAAGAAACAACCCAACATATAATTCAGCCTGGTTCAATGTATGGATTTATTTACTAAACTAATTGTAACTAATAGGAGTGAAATCACCCAGAAGTTCAATAATTATAGTAAATTGTATTTTCAAATATGGTATTTCCAAAGGCAACAGTATTCACTATGTCTGCTTTTTTGTAATGTGATCTTTTTTTTTTTTACTCAATCAAAGGTGGAATATAGCTTCCCACCTTTGAATCTGGGCTATATAGGTTGACCTGCCTTCTGGATTGGCTTAGGAATGCCCTGATTTTAGCACCAAAACTCCTGTGTTCCAGGAAATATCTTGGGCCCAGGCAAAGAGAGTTGGTGAGTGACTCTAGCCATCCCTGTGATGTTTTGACCAATGGAAAATAGCAGAAGTCTCTGTAACTTCTGAAGCTGGGCTTTAAAAGACCTGTAACTTCTGCCTTCACTACTTGGAACACTCTTTCTTGGACCTAGCCACCACATGTGGGGATACCCAAGAAGCCATTTTAGGAGGCCCGCTTGGGAGAGAACAAGGGCCCCGGCCAGCAGCCTCTGCTAATCTCCCTTCCAGCACTAGATCGAGACTGACAGTCTTACAAATGAGGCCATTTTGGAAATTTCAGCCACTGTGCCCCAGATGACACCACATTAAGTATAAAGAGCAGCTTTGTCCACTCATGGAATCATGAGAGACAATTAATGGTGGTTGTTGCTTTAATTCTCCAAGTTTCGAGATAGTTTCTTATACAGCAGTAGCTAATTGAGACAATGAGTGACAAAAGGTCAGCAAGTACTCAGAAGTAAATGTCTAAAAATTAATACTGTCTGTGGTAGAACAAGTACTGGACTTGTAAATACCATGCCAATTTTAAGCTCCAGATCCTCAGTTCCTAGCTGAGAGATTTTTAGCAAATTACTTACTCTTATTTCCTTATCAATGGGAGATTACAATACCTTACACATTTGGTAAGGTAATCCATATGATAGATTTTTAAAACACAGAGTAATACATAAATACATAGCACTGTTACTATATTGATCATAAATGAATGGATCTATCCTGTTTTAAACTTTAAATATAACAATATGCTTGTTTCGAATATGAGTCTTATTACAGGAGCAGTTTAGATAGAGGTGAAAGCTGCATATGATAGTTAATTAGTAAAATCATTTGACTTCTATCCCAGTAGGAAAGAAAAGCAACAAATCCTATTATCCTAGCTAAAATACTTTGCACAATATCAAGAAAGATTATTTCACGTTCACTAAGAACCCATAAAATTATTTTATACCTTATGAGACTCCTCCATATTACCTTTCCCTGTGGATCTTTCATTTTACTGTTTTAAAGTTTCAAAGCTTACCTAGCTCTTTCTATTCACTTTGCCTTAATTTTCCTGGTGTTTTTGTTGTTGTTCATTTTCTCTGTAAGATCGTGTAAAGAGGATAACTTGGAAAGTAACACATGTCTTCTAGCTCTTTAGACAAGACAGGCAAAAAGTGTTTCCCTTGGCAGAAGGGTCTTGTGGAGAAGGGAATGTTGTGTATGAAAAGGATTTAATGAACATGAGATCTGAAATCAGCTGATTTTGGGGGAAAGTTGCTTATGAAAATTATTTCTTATTGTCTTTGGTTAATTTGCAGAAATACCCTGTCATGAAAATTTTAATTTAAAAAGGTTAACCTTCTCACTTCCAGGTCTTCCTATAGAAATGATAGTTAAAAACAAATCTCCATAAAAATCAAAGCCATAATGTTTGTGTATCAGAATACATTTCAGGTCATGGAAAAAATAAGGCTGAGTTTCTACAAGACAAAGATATTTTTTATCTTTTTCATGGCTAGTACAATACTGGGGCATTTTTAAACTTGTTATAAAGGATCCATTAAATTTTACTGCTGAAATTGAGGGAGGAAAATTACACACATGGGGTCTTTACCAGGTTTTGTATCTAACAGCTTTGACACTATCCCACTGATTTTTGTCCTGCCTTGATGGGTAGCCTTGAGAAGTGCCTGTTGTCTGGAGTCTAATGTCACAGCAATTAAATTCCCGCAGGAAGCAGCAGCTTTAGGAGATGTGATTAGATTGGAGACACTGATGCTTGTTTTGATTTTGAAAATGCATCATCGATCAAGGCTACTGATTTCAGCAACTGCTCCAGCTGAGGGAGGTATGGGCTTAACTTCTGTCTTTATATTTAACTTCAGGGAAAATGAAGTCTTACCCTGCCTGTCAAGCATTTACTCTGATACGTGGTCAATGCCTTTAGCAGATAATCCCCAAAAATGTCAAATAACCTTTATTTCCCAGAGGTCACGTTGATCTTTTTCTTCTCATTCTGACCTCAGAACAGACCTATTCATTTTACATCTGACATCAGACCAAGAGAAAACAGAGTTAAGTTTTAGCTTTTTTCTAGGGGCTTGTTGAGATGCTTTTATTTGTAGTTATTACTGTGCCTGCCCACCACCCCTCACCAAAACAGAATGTGTTTTTTCTGTGTGCGCCTGTGTGTTATCATCAATAGTTCAAGACATGTTGAAGAAATTCTAAGCACTTCATTTAAGTCAACTGATTTTGATGAACAAAGGATAACATCACTGATGTTAAATGGTCTCCAAATGAGACTAAAAATTCAAATTTTTAGTTAATAGCAAAGATTTTCTCCAGCCACCATTTTAGAACAGACTCCTCTCTCTCATAATTAACAACCTCCTAAATTCCATAAGATATTCCTCAGTGGCCTTGTGCATCTAAAAACTTAAATGAGTTCCATTCATTATATTGAATGCATGGTATTTTTATTCACACAAAATTGCGGCCTAATACAGATGCCTCTGCAAATTAGGTATCACATATTGCAATTAAATTGACCAGGTGACATTCACAATGAATATGCATACAGTGTGAATTGTGGAACCAAGCAAATATCTTACCAATTATATAAGTAAAGGTAACTAATCTAGTTAACCAGCTAAGCTAGTTAACCACCCCCCTGCCCCAGTTTTTCCCTAAAAGACCCTCAAAATTATTTTTTTTACTTCAGCTGCCTAATTATCTTGATGTGTATCTCAATACTATTTCAACATTATTTTTGTAACAGAAACTCAAAATTAAAAGCTACTTTTTTGTTATTTCCATAACAAAGAAAGTAGTAGTGTTATTCATTCAGTCACGTCCAACTCTTTGCTAAACCACGGCCTGTAGCTCGCCAGGCTCCTCTGTCCGTGATATTCTCCAGGCAAGAATATTGGAGTGGATAGCCATTTCCTTCTCCAGAGGATCTTCTTGACCCAGGGATTGAATCCAGGTCTCCTTCATGCAGGCAGATTCTTTACCATTTGAGCTACAGGGACTCAACAACGGATACAAGTATAGTGAGTATAATAAGCCCCTTGTAAGATATTTATATTGCATTGAAGTAGTCTTCCTTACAAGAAAACTACTTGGAAAATAAGGATAGTACAGTGATCAAGCATGTATCTTCTTGATCCACACAGCTATGACTTCAGCAGTGGACTCCACCTTCAAGTTTTATCACTTTAGGTTATACATAATCCTGTTAACCCTCAATTACTTTGACTGCACTTTGGAATTATAATAATACTTAGCTCACAGGGTTGTTGTGAGCACATAATTAAATAATGCATGTGAATCACTTTATTGAGCCCAATAGTATGTAACAAGAAGACAGTAAAAATTAGTGACTGCTTGGCTGGCTGTTCAAGAGTAATTTATAAGAAGTAATACTTGTAATGTCACTAGAATGTAGCAACTAACCCTTGTTCACTCACTCATAAATGTTTTCTTAGGTGCCTACTATGAGTCACTAATATGCTGGGTGCTTAGATTACAAAACGAAAGACCTTAGAAGCAGAGTTTGGGATGAGGTAAAGAAGAGTGATCCGTGCGCGCGCGCGCACACACACACCCCACTGGAGAGAGCGTCATTAGGTATTGTGGCAACATCAGGGAAGGACGCGCAAAGTGACCTGGGTCCCTAGCCCTTCTAGAGAGGATGAGTGCTTATGTATAGACGAATGTTCCAGACAGGCTATTGTCATGATCAAATGCACACAGGTGAGAAATGGCACCGTGTGGGGGCTGAAACTAAAAGCATGAGACAGAGAATGAAGGCAAAGGATGAGAGCTGGAGAGACACCCAAGGGCCAGTCACTGAGGACCCTAAGGTCTTTTTAAGATGCTCTAACATTGTTTTCTGACCCGTAGGCCACAGTAGGATGTGGTCAAACTTTGCCTTTTAAATTGATTCTTCTAGCAACAATGGAATGAATGCATTTACAAGGGTCTCTGAGACCATTTTAGACCTTCAACTTTGTAGCAGCAGATTTTAGGCCAAGAATCTGAGTCAAATAAAGTTAGCCTAGTGGGTCAGGACCATCATTTGAAGGGAGTTGGTGCAGGTACACTCTTTTCTCACAGTATACCTACCATAACCTCTCCACCCATCAGGTACTGTTACCGCTTCACCTCAGGCCACCTCCGTGATTAACTGGTTTCAGTGATGCTGCTGCAAAAAAAAGAAAGCTTTAAAAAATTTTTTCTTGGACTCTTGAAGTGCATTGATATTGCTGTGTTTTTAAACCTGAATCCCCCGGGCAGGAGGACTGTGCTGCCCGATCAGGAAGGGTTTCCTCTGTGTTCTCCTGTTACAGATACTGAATCCTTTGCAGCCACAGCTGGTTTCAGGGAGCAGATGTCAAGAGCAAAAGATGAGAAGGTTTCACTTTTGCTGGTTGGTTACAAATCAGATGTAGGAGATAAAAGGGAGGTTTATGTAGAAGAGGCAAAAACCACAGCGAATCATTGGAATGCTAAGTATGTGGAAACATCTGCTAAAATGAGAACTAATGTCCATAACGTATTTTTTTATTTAAGGAGAGAATTTCAAGCCAGAAAGATAGGAGAGATATATTTTGGTTTTTTTTTTTGGGGGGGTGAAATAGTATAATATTTACTGTGCCTCTGAGTATATATGTTAAGATGTGATTGGGCCGCTGGCTGGGTTCACACGGTTTGTACAACAAATACACCCAGGGGGCCGCTCTCTGAGGGTCAGAAAAGGGACTTGGGGGGAAGTGGCCTCACCCACAGTTCTGCACAGCTGTTTTGGTTCCAGTGTCCAGGGGCCCTTGGCCAGGTTTTTCTCAGCACTTTGCTCCACCATCTCCTGCGGATGCTCCTATGCTTCTTCTGGGCCAGCTTGGCTTCTGCTAATGGCTCTCCATCCCCAGCCCTCCTGCTGGTCATCACCCCAAGGAGTCTGGTCTCTGCTCATGATTCTAGAGAACATTGCTCACAACAGCGTAACACATGCACACAAGCATAAACACACGTGACACTTGTAAACAATGAAAATTCCAGCTAGAGAAAAAAAGGGGGCTAAGGATTTTGTGTCGTGAGGGGAAAAACAAAAGAATTAGGATGAAGTGATTTGATAATGGAAATCATTAACTGTGCACTGATACAGAAAATGAGACTCATTCATCAAAAACGCATAGAGAAGTCATTTTAGCATGTGGTCAGGAAGCTTTCATGAGTATGATATCAAATTTTGATCAATGCTAAACATTTATTTTTTTCAATCACTCAGTATACATTAGTTTCCAGTGATGCATAAGTACAATGCAGAGTTAGTTTGAATTAAGAGACATGGATTAATGATCTCAGGATGGATGGTCTTAGAATTCTATATGAACTTTACCTCCTGGTTTTAATAGAAATGTCAGGACATAAAATGCATATATAAAATTAAGTATACAGTCCTGGAATAGTGACAAAGTGAATTATGTGATATTCTTAACTATGTTTTCCATTATTAATATTCAGTAATACTACAGGCATCATTTCTGGCAGTGATTTGACTGTACCAAGCTAATTTTTCCAGAGTGTCTTTCATCTGATATACAATATTGAAAAATGATGAAACATCAGGTACACACATACAAACATACATATGAACATATATGTTTATATAAACATGTATACACAAATACATGCTCAATATGTAGCCATTTATATATACTGGAGCCTGGTGGGCTGCAGTCCATGGGGTCACTAAGAGTTGGACAGGACTAAGCAACTTCACTTTCACTTTTCACTTTCATGCTTTGGAGAAGGAAATGACAACCCACTCCAGTGTTCTTGCCTGGAGAAGCCCAGGGACGGGGGAGCCTGGTGGTTGCCGTCTATGGGGTTGCACAGAGTTGGACACGACTGAAGTGACTTAGCAGCAGCAGCACACATGTATATACACACATATATCTACATACTCAAGATGTTGGCACTTTTTTTTCAAGTAACAAGTATTTTCAAACATGTATATTCTGTAAACAAATTTTTTAAAAAGTGTAAAGTAAGCCAGAAAGAAAAACACCAATACAGTATACTAACACATATATATGGAATTTAGAAAGATGGTAATGATAACCCTATATGTGAGACAGCAAAAGATACACAGATGTATAGAACAGTCTTTTGGACTCTGTGGGAGAGGGCGAGGGTGGGATGATTTGGGAGAATGGCATTGAAACATGTATAATATCATATAAGAAACGAATCGCCAGTCTAGGTTCGATGCAGGATACAGGATGCTTGGGGCTGGTGCACTGGGATGACTCAGAGAGATGGTATGGGGAGGGAGGTGGGAGGGGGGTTCAGGATTGGGAACACATGTACACCTATGGCGGATTCATGTTGATGTATGGCAAAACCAATACAGTATTGTAAAGTAAAATAAAGTAAAAAAATAAAAAGAAAAAAGAAAATTTAACTGGTAGTTTCTAATAGAATGAAGAAGAAGCATAAGTGCATTAAAACTACTGGATTATTCCTCATGAAATTGGAATATTGATATTATTCATATATAGAAATAGATATAGTTCTGACAAGTTTAGGAGATGCGTATTAGAAAGCAGCAAAACATTTATTAATAGATAAAACTATTAAGTAGGGTGCATCTGCAAACCTAGAATGATTTCATTATGTTAACTAGAAACTTATACAAAAGTAAAGTCAATATTTCTTTCTGGGCATGTGGAGACAATTGATTCAAATATATAATTTGACATTTTAAAAATATTGGCTGCAGAAGACCCTGCCTCTTACTTTATTGTGGGCTAATTTTGATATAGTTTTGTTTTTATTGACAATTTTAGAAGATACTAATTTCTAGTTAAATTTAATAATTAAAAAAAAATAAATGTCTTTGTATCCATTAAAGATAAAGGAAGAGAGGAAGAAGGAAAAAAAGTAAGAAGAGGAGAGAGAGTGAAAAAGGAAAGAGAAATTGAAAGTAAAAGACAAAACGAAGAGATAGAAAAAATAAAATATGAAAATGACATTTTCCGATAAATAACATTTAATGGCAATACACATGTTTTCATGTAAGTACTGTGTAAGAGAAAAAATGCTGTAAGCATAAGAACAATCTCAAGATTGTCAGGAGAACTGATTAATTTTGCTCTCATTCCCATTTTCTCAACAATCTTTGTTTTCAGAGCGGATAAATGCAGTGTCACTCTGGGTTCGCTTGGCAATCTTAAAATTGTCACAAGAATGGATTGGGTGCCGTTTTCTCTTCTTGTTACAATCTTTGTCATGAGCTCTCCCAGACCTTTTAATGCTTGATATGCTCTCATTCTCATTACATATTCTCATTCCCATAACAAAGATTATAATGAAAGAAGAAAATGTCATAAAATTAATCCATTCTCATAACAGTCTGTAACGAGGGCAGAAAATTGAGCAAAATTAATCCGTTCTCATAACAATCTGAAGATTGTAATGAGAACAGAAAATGGCATGAAATTTATCCTTCTTGTGACAATCTTTAAATTTTAACAGGGCAGAAATGGGATACAAGATTAACAAGCCCTCGGGACAAAGGCTCTAACTAGAACTGAAAATCATACAAAATTAATTTGTGTGTGTGTGTGTGTGTTTGACAAAAGCCTGGAAGCCTGATATGATGCCTGGTTCCACTGGGATGTCTTATTAAAATCAGGAACTATTTTAATGTGCCTTAAAATATTAGAGCCTGATACTTTTGTTAAAATGGTGAATTAAAACAAATATGGATGTTGACTTCAAGTAGACCCTTGAGGGCAAAACTTTTTTAGTAAGTAGTATGCTAAAGAAAGTGGAACTTGTTATTGAATACATGAAGAACCCATTTGTTATCCAATAACTTTAATTTTAAAATATTTTTAAAGTGAATAACATCTTAATAAAGAGTAACAGCTTTGTGACTATGAATCTTAATACATTTGTATATGCAGCTGACCGATGTATTTGTCTGTGTGTTAACTACAGTTTACCTTATTGTGACTCATTTCTGCTGGCAAACACAAGTGATCTAATATCTAGCTATTTTGTTTGCACTAACTTTTAAAAAAATTTACCTAATATATGTATAATATCTTCAGTTAAGTCATGTAATGAATTGAATTTATAATTGCCTTTCAAAATGTTTTTGCTTTAAATATTCTCAATTTCTAAAAGGAAACTAAGGTCAGACAATACTTGCAAAGAGCTGCAAATCTATTCAAGCAGAACATGAACTGCTTTTTATTTGCCTTTATAATTGAAGTATAAACAATATAGTGAATTAATGTGCTAATTATTCTCACTTGTGAGGGCACACATATTTGTGCAAAAATTGGAATTTTAAAATACTTGCTTAGCACTTGTGATAAAAACAGCCATTATAAATGAATTTATGAATATATGCATACTCTATAACAGTTATAAACTTTTTTCTGTAAGTACAGGGATTATTACAAAGATGTGATAATTTTGATAGTTTGACAAAAGTCCATCATTTTAAAGATATATAATAGCAAAACCCTGATGATGTGAAAGATTGAGGGAAGAAGGAGAAAGGCATGACAGGGATGGTTGGATAGCATCACTGTCTCAATGGACATGAATTTAAGCAAACTCCAGGAGATAGTGAAGGACAGGGAAGCCTGGTGTGCTACAGTCCTTAGAGTCGTAAAGAGTTGGAAACAATTTAGCGACTAAATAACAACAACAATAATGAATGACAGTAATATTAATTTTAAAAGTTTTATTTTTATGAAATGTAAATGAAAAGCCACATTTATATTGTTGTTTTCCCTCTTTAAATCTCATACCTTCAAAGGCATTTCAGAAAACAGTATATCAGTGAAATTGTGGTACAAATTTAGTTTGTGGTATTTTCCTGAAACTTTCAAAGGAAATGTCTATTTGAAAAACTTCACTGTTACATATAATTATATCACTAGTTGAGAATATATTATTGAACATCAATTGTCTTAAACCTAAAAGACAGTATTAATATTTCAGTAAGTCAGAGGTATAGTTAGTATGTTTAAAAAATGTAGTTTTACTTGCAGCTATTTTCATATCTAGAGATTATATTTGAATGATGTATCTTCTACTGTTTCTTTTGACAAGAAAATATAACTATATCTACGATTAAGAGTGATTTTTTGATAAAAAAATATCATTAGAATCTTGATCAAAATAAGTAAATCTGGAGATGGTCATGGCTCCATATTTTGAGAAACATGCCAGGCCTGGGCTTAAATTGCCACCCATTTTTCTACATCTAGAGGGAAGATAAATATAGTGATTCATAGTACTTGTGAAACCTTCAGAAAGTAAACCTTTGCTTCACGGAAAAATGAGAAATTTGGGAGGTTGCACTTTTCATCATCAACAAAAGCTATTTTTGTAGACCAAAGAAGAAATGAAAAACTTTTCATTTATTTAGCTGTTCCTGGAAAGGTTGTAAAAGGTCCTATATCATGAAAGACGAAAAGGAAGAACTGTTCACAGAAAGCTTTTAAAGAACAAACATCATAAGCACAGATTCATATGGTAGGTGGAATATTGTAGGAAGGTGCAGGGGGCAAAAGCACCAGGATTTGTTCCCAGAAAGAGGAGCCTCTTCTCTGTACTTTTTCCATTGTTCCCACCTTTTATATACTAAGCTATAGGTATGTTCCAATTTAGTGCCTTATTCTGAGTGGAAATACAAGTTTTCCAAAAAATATAAATGAGTGTAAGTTATCTTTAAAGTCAGTTTTACTAAACTGTGCACCCATGGGCAGCTATAAAAAGTATGCTTCTATAATTTCAGTGTGATATGTACCATTATCAAGCTGTGTGCTTTATTCAAAGTTGGCTCTGCCTAATTTTATTGCTAAGGTATTCCAAAGTCATCTTATCTGAATCTATTGATAGAAGAACCAAATAACTTTAATTATTATTAGGAAGTAAAGATACCCATTTCTTACATAGGCAGAATGGAAGATTTTTATTATATTATAGCATAATTATTGAGTTGTACATGTCAGGAATGGAGGCAAGGTAATATTCAAAGGAAAAATAAAATGGTATTTGGTTAGTGTTCAGATTTTACTTAAATAGAGGCAGTTGGTCCTGGAATGCAGCTGTGTTGCCTTGGAATGTAGCTGTGTTGCTGTGTTGACAAGGATTATCCCTCCAAACTTGTCAGTCTTGGAATATAGCTATGATGTGAGGTAATGACAAGGTCATTAACCAGGGGGGTAATGAGAACTTTGCATCCAGTTTCTTAAGGACCTCTTACCCTTGAATATGCTCCAGTGGCTTCTACATTTCCTGTACATACGGAACATACAAACAGTTCATCCATCCCAAGAAGCCTCTGCCCAGTGAGTACATGCCCTCACATCATTGCAAACGGAAGGGGTCATTGTCTCCAGCTCTAGATATTTTTTGGAAATCACAGATGTTAACCCTCTACTGTGGAAACTGTGTTCCCTGAGAAACACAGTCTCTGTTCTCTAGTCTAGAACGATGGATAGCTTTGGCCATCTGCATCTTGTTTAACTTTTGGTGGTCATTCCATGTCTGTAATTTTTTGCTTGAATTACACAGATGTTTTTCAGAGACCTAGTCTGCTAAGGATAGGGTTCCAAGATGGAAGACTGTTTACTCATGTTATTTTATCATTTCTTTATGTTTCCCACACCATTTTGTTATCAAGTTTACTTGACAATGATGGCAGAAGTTTGCATTAAATTCCTGTAGTTTATCCTGTTCTGGCCCCCAAATTTATTTTAAAACTTTTCTGTTTATCAACCACATTTCCCAGATTATATTTAGGTTTTACACACCTCCAAAGGCTTTCAAACTGGGATATATAGACTTTATTATTTATATATTAAATCTCTAAACAGAATTAAATGCTGAATATGAATATGAATAGAAGTTCATTGAAAAGATATAATTGTACACTACTTCAAATAAAGCTCAGTATGTTCAGCCAGTAAAATGATCACTGTGGATTTTCTTCAGCATTACTAAAGTCCTAAAGTAATTCTGCAATGTGTCTTAAGCAGGATAGGTAATTTCCCCAGGATTTCATTGATGATGTGCAGCATTGCACAGTACTTCATTTTAGTAAGAAGAAGACAGGTGACACAGAGTTCAGCAATGAGAATGGAGAGAAAGTGCTTTGTTTAGACATAGCAGAAAAATACCACTTTATATGTAGGCATTTATTTAGCCTTTATTTCAGATGTTTTAACAATTGTACCCTGTCACTTCTGACAGCTACTTCTTAGAAGCGAAGCCTGTCTTAAAACTACTCCTGCGTCCTAATAGCTCTGACACTTCGTATAATGACTTTTAAGAGATAAGAAAATAACCGTGAGGACCAAAACTGGAGTTAGGGAGGGGAAAGTCTCCGTAGGATGGAGGCGAGTCACACTTTAGAAAAAATATCCAGAAGGATCACTTTTATTTCAGTCTCCAGATGTTTTCAGGTTCTGTAGTAAAGCCAAAGGTGTAACAGAGTGCTTCTTTGCTCTTATACTTTAGGATGGCTATCAGTCCAATTACCTTAAATTACCAAAATCAATTTATAGTCTACTTTCTCTTGTTAGTAGGCTATAAATCGATTTTTGCTTATTTAAGGTAACTGGACTAATACCATCTTAAAGTATATTTCTACTAATTATCAATAAAACCTTTATTTTTTGAACTGTGTTGAACATTTGTGACAAAATCTTTTTCTAGAAATTTGTTTTAAAGTCTATTAGCTGACAAATTAATAAAATATTTATTAATAAATATGTAGCACATATAAAGGAAATGTATAAACAATAAATGCAATCTGCTCATTTATTTACTTTTAAATATAAATGCCTTTGGGATAATAAAAGGAATTATTTTTTTCCATTTAATGATTTCTCTTCAGTGTCTAAGTAATTTTCTCTCTCTTCCAGAAACAGCGGAAGTCCAGTCTATTTTAGGGTCTGCTCCACCAAAGAAATAGAATGGAAGAGAAGGGAAAGCAGTGCATTTAATGTTTAAGTTTATAATAACTCACTCTTAGAGAGTGTATTGGAGAAGGAAATGACCACCCACTCCAGTGTTCTTGCCTGGAGAACCCCAGGGACGGAGGAGCCTGGTGGGCTGCCATCTATGGGGTCACACAGAGTCAGACACGACTGAAGCGACTTAGCAGCAGCAGCAGAGAGTGTGTATCTATGAACTGTTGTAAGTGGGGGCTTAGACATTCCATGTTACACATGAAATAATTAAGATATTTAGGTGAGCATGAATTACCTGAAGTGGTAGCTTTGGGGGAAAAAAAGAGAAGGATATCAGTTCAGTTCAGTCGCTCAGTCGTGTCCGATTCTTTGCAACCTCATGAACTGCAGCACGCCAGGCCTACCTGTCCATCACCAACTCCCGGAGTTCATTCAGACTCACGTCCATCGAGTCCGTGATGCCATCCAGCCATCTCATCCTGGGTCGGCCCCTTCTCTTCCTGCCCCCAATCCCTCCCAGCATCAGAGTCTTCTCCAATGAGAAGGATATCAAACCATGACAAATAGGCTGATCTCATTTACTTTTCGCTGCATACCTGAAAGCTTTTCAAAGCTGCGTATTTTCAATCTTATCTTTATTATTGTTTCCTTCTGGTTGTTCAGGTCCTCTTCCTCCTAGACTGGTCATTCATAGCAGAGGAACTGATGCTGGATTACCTCTGCATTTCCATAGACGTTCTTCTTACCCCAGAGCGTCCTTACATGAAAGCAAGAAGCAGAGACTAAGACTATATCCAGAATTTGGTCACTGTGTGGAGGCAACATCCCTCTGTGTTGTTTCTGAACATACATAGACATTCTACTGAAGCATTATAAAGTGTTCTTTAATAATATTCATAATATGCAAATGTATTAAAACAACGCTAAAGCACTTTAATATTAATGTATTAAATGTGAAACTGATAATTATGTAAATTATTACATTTAATATTTATGCAAAAGGATCTTGGAGTATGCACTTAAAAATCCACTATTAACTGTTTTTATCTTCTACTTTAATATTTCTCCAGTTTGAAGACTGTTGATT
>SJYQ01000413.1:619082-637731 GCA_006410935.1 Redunca redunca | reverse complement strand
AAAATCATGATGATTAACTACAAAGTAGTCATTTATTATTTTATTCTCATCAATCAAGAAAATATATCTTTAAGATGGAAATATTATTTTAACTTTTCTTTGTAAAGCCTTCTCTGTTGCTATAGATTCTATTTAATCTTTATGTGCAGTTTGCACCAAAATAGCCCCTTATCAAAACTGAGTTTATTTAAAATTATACAAATAACATATTTAAAATTTTAAATTAAACAATTGTGTGTTCAGGCCACTCAAGATGGCTGTTCTCTTGCTCTCTGTATATCCCCTACTTGACCAGGGCCTGCTCAACGCATACCCTACTCACCTCACTGATCTTCTACAGATTGCCCCAGACCAACATAGCNTTGTGTGTTCAGGCCACTCAAGATGGCTGTTCTCTTGCTCTCTGTATATCCCCTGCTTGACCAGGGCCTGCTCAACGCATACCCTACTCACCTCACTGATCTTCTACAGATTGCTCCAGACCAACATAGCAAATTTCATACAGAGGGGTAGTGATGGCCTTGCCCCTCCTGGTTTCCCTGGTAACCAATGAGCTCACCTGACTTCAATTCCCCTATAAATGGTAATCTCCCTTTACCCCAGGAAAGATGTTTTTCTATCCGAATTTGTTCTTTAGAAAATTTAGTGTGATTTTTGCTTGCATTTGTCTATGACTTTCTTTGTAGTTATCCAGTTTCATATTCATTGAACTGCTTGAAACTGTGATTTAAGTTTCTGATCTGATTCATCAGATTTAGAAAAAAGTTTAATCTTTTCTCCTCAATATTTTAATATTCTCCTCTTGTCTCCTTCTTATAAACCAACTACTTGTATTTCAAGTATTTTGAGCAGCTTCACCTGTATCTTCTATTCTTCTGTTTCTATTTTTTTCTATAAGTTTTTTATCAGTTTGGATATTTTCTGTGGACTCTTTGAAATCATGAATCCTCTCTTTGTTGGTTACAGGCTTGTGTTGAACACATCCATCAAGTCCTTAACTTAGGCATTGTATGTTGCATTTATAGAATGTTAATTAGATTCTTACTTTTATTGATTCTAAATGTATTTTGAAATTGTTTATCTTTGCAATCCATTTCCAACATAGTTTGTTCCATTTTATTTAATATATTAACCACATTATTTGGAAATATTTGTCTGATACATCCAATATATGGATTATCTCTGGTTCTGTTGGCAAATACATTGCCACATCTAAGTTTATCTTCTCTCATAGATTGTGGCCCTAAACCAGTTGCTTCTCATTGTCTACCAAGAGTTCCTTTTACATTTTTTCAGTTTTAAAATAGTGTTGGGTGTTCTTATTTATTTAGTTACTTTTTGGTTGCTGTGTATTGAGGGAATGAGCCTCATAACCTCTTCTAGATCATGACTGGAACTTTGTGTTATTGAAAGGATTTTCTTCTTTAATCAAGTAGAAAAGGCAGAATTATCCTTTTTACTCAGGATCAAAATCACAATCAAACATGGAAATTTCCTGTTTCTTAAAGGTATCTGTTGATTCAGCTGCTTCATTCCCTGTCAAGTAGCAGTAGGTTCAGTTCTTCTCCTCATGGAGTAAGACACTGTGCTAACAGTTTAAACATTCATTCTTTCATAGGAATGATAAGAAGCTCTGCCAAATGTTTTTCACTGGCTGCACACCTGCACCTTCTCTTCTGAGCTAAATACTTCCGATATATGTGGATCAGCCTCCAATGACCCGTCATAATCCCTTCTTTGCAGTGCATTAGAATAATCCACTTCTTCACTGATTTGTTGTTTTAGGTGGCCTTCCTGTTTTAGCTTTAAGTAATTATGATTCAAACATCCTGTAAGTATGACTAGAACAACAGTGGATTTTAGAGTAGATGATAGAATAAAGTCAAACATTCTGTTCAGCTCTCATATTTTACAATATTGCTACACAGTAGGTTAGTCGGTCACCAAAACACAGAAATCAATAGCAGACAAGATTTGTGTCAGTTCTGATGTACAAAGATCCTATTTTACATTACCTCTTCATCTGACAAGAAGATGTGTTTTCAGTTGTTTGTATACTTTTAATTGTGATACAAAATAATTGAGTGTCTATTGTGAAAGTTCTGTGGAGATCTAGGCATGAAAGCTCTGCATCTCAGGAACCTATAGATGGAGCCTTCAGGATCTCTGAGAAGCATACGTGCCATGGGAATTGGAATTTGAAAACTAAATATTTAACAGAAAGTATGCCAATAGTGAAGTATACAGTCAGCAAAGACAAGACCGGGAGCTGACTATGGCTCAGATTATGATCTCCTTATTGCCCAATTCAGACTTAAATTGAAGAAAGTAGGGAAAACCGCTAGACCATTCAGGTATGACCTAAATCAAATCCCTTATGATTATACAGTGGAAGTGAGAAATAGATTTAAGGGTCTAGATCTGATAGATAGAGTGCCTGATGAACTATGGAATGAGGTTCATGACATCAAGACCATCCCCATGGAAAAGAAATGCAGAAAAGAAAAATGGCTGTCTGGGGAGGCCTTGCAAATAGCTGTGAAAAGAAGAGAGGCAAAAAGCAAAGGAGAAAAGGAAAGATATAAGCATCTGAATGCAGAGTTCCAAAGAATAGCAAGAAGAGATAAGAAAGCCTTCTTCAGTGATCAATGCAAAGAAATAGAGGAAAAGAACAGAATGGAAAAGACTAGAGATCTCTTCAAGAAAATTAGAGATACCAAGGGAACATTTCATGCAAAGATGGGCTCAATAAAGGACAGAATGGACCTAACAGAAGCAGAAGATATTAAGAAGAGGTGGCAAGAATACACGGAACAACTGTACAACAAAGATCTTCACAACCCAGATAATATGATGATGTGATCACTAATCTAGAGCCAGACATCTTGGAAAGTGAAGTCAAGTGGGCCTTAGAAAGCATCACTACAAACAAAGCTAGTGGAGGTGATGGCATTCCAGTTGAGCTGTTTCAAATCCTGAAAGATGATGCTGTGAAAGTGCTGCACTCAATATGCCAGCAAATTTGGAAAACTCAGCAGTGGCCACAGGACTGGAAAAGGTCAGTTTTCTTTCACTTTCATCAAGAAGCTTTTTAGTTCCTCTTCACTTTTTGCCATAAGGGTGGTGTCATCTGCATATCTGAGGTGATTGATATTTCTCCTGGCAATCTTGATTCCAGCTTGTGTTTCTTCCAGTCCAGCATTTCTCATGATGTACTCTACCATATGTAAAATAGATAGCCAATAGGAATTCACTGTCTGGCTAAGGAAACTCGAACAGGGGCTCTGTATCAGCCTAGAGGGGTGGGATGAGGAGGAAGATGGGAGGGAGGTTCAAAAACGAGGGGATATATGTATACCTATGGCTGATTCATGTTGAGGTTTGACAGAAAACAGCAGAATTCTATAAATAATTATCCTTCAATAGAAAGTAAATTAATTAAAAGAAAATCTTAGATAGCTTTGTGGATCTACAGTGGGACTTTGGCTTTTAACATGAATGAGATAGAAAGTCATTAAAGTTTTTTGATCAAAGGAGTATTGTGATCCAACTTATGTTGTACCAGGCTTAATTATGGTGGTTTTTTTTTTTTTTTTTTTTTTGAGATTGGGCTTCCCTGAGAGTTCAGTTGGTGAAGAGTTTGCCTGCAATACAGGGGACTTTCGTTCGATTCCTGGGTTGGGAAGATCGGCTGGAGAAGGGATAGGCTACCCACTCTAGTATATTTGGGCTTTGTTCGTGGCTCAGCAGGTAAAGAATCTGCCTGCAATGTGGGAGACCTGGGTTCAATCCCTGATTGGGAAGATCCCCTGGAGAAGGAAAGGCTACCCACTCCAATATTCTGGCCTGGAGAATTCCATGGACTTTATAGTCCATAGAGTCACAATGAGTCGGACATGACTGAGTGGCTTTCATGTCACTTCACTTTTTGAGGGTAGTATGGGCAGAAATGAAATAGAAAGTTATTGAAATAAGAGATGTAAGTGACATATGGTAGCTTGTTACTTGTGGAGGTAGCAAGAAGGTATCAGATTCACTAACATGGAGGAAGAAAATAATTTTTGCCAATAGATTGGATATTGGGTTTGAATAAAGGAAGTCAAGAAGACTCCAACATCTTTCTCCTGTGTATCCAGAATGATGGACTATTAGGAAGATAAGGACAACCAGGGCACAATGTCTTTTTGAAGGGAGACTATAAATTCAGTTTGTAGTTTTTAAGTTTGAGATGTTTAGCAGACATTCAATTCTGTGTCCTAATTAGGACAATGGATTCAAGGAGACAATTAAGGGAAAGATTCAGGTTGAAATATTAAATCTGGGAGTCCTCAGCATATACTCAATGTCATGGCATTCATGAAACTAGATAAGGCCACCAGTGGAGCTCACACATAAAGCAGAGATGCCAGGACAGAAGTTGAGTAGAACCTTAGAAGATCTAAAAGGTAGATTACTCTGATGAGCATCTAGGGATATAGCAGTAAACCAGGTAAGTGCTTTTATACTGGATAGCAAGTGAAGAAGATGCTTTGAGGTCAAGAACATGATCAACCCTGTCAAATGCTTCATATCATGTGTTTAATCTACTGGTTGATTACCAATGTGAAAGTGCTCAGTGATCTTGCTAAGAACAGTTTTCACAGTATGAATAAGATATGTCATAAAAAGTCTGATCAAAGCAAGTTCAAGAAGGAATGATAGAATTTTAGACAGCAGATTTAATAAATTCATTAAAAGAACTTAGCTCTAAATGGAAGAAAAGAAAAAAAGTGATTTAAGAGAAAAGTAGTATACAGAAATTTTTTTTTTTTTTTAAATATTGAAGGAATGGAAGTGTGGCTGTATTCTGGTAAAAAATAAACAATGGAGAAAAACGTCTGATAACAAAGAGGAGAGTACTTCCTTTCTGGTCCAGTGGTTGAGAATTCACCTGCCAGTGGAGGGGACATGGGTTTGATCACTGGTCCGGGAAGATTCTACACGCTGTGGAACAAGTAAGCCCGTGTGCTCTAACGCCCATGATCTGAAACAAGAGAAACCGCCACAATGAAAAACCCACACACCACATCTAGCGCGTAGCCCCACTCGCAGCACCTAGGGAAAGCCTGTGGCCAGCAGTGAAGACCCAGCACAGCCAAAAGTAAAGAAAAAAGAAAAAAAAAAGGATATAGAGGAGAGAATTGCTAGATTATTTTCCTGAGAAGGATGGGAGCTAGCGCCCAGAGGGAGGCAAGGACTTCAAAACAAAGCAAAACAAAACAAAACAAAAAACCAGGCCGTTTATTCCTGATAACGGGGAAGTGAGGCAAGTGTTACTGGCCCTCCAGAGTCCATCCCTACGTAAGGTCCTTCTGCTGGAGTCCTCAGAGCCGACAGCAGCAAAGGAAACCTTTGTTGTTTGCTCAAAGGACAGAGAGGGGTGCGCAGGCTCTAGGCTGGGGGTCCCCAGACACGGGGATTGAATGCCTGACCTGAGGTGGAGCTAGGAAATAGTAATAGAGCTAATGTGCCCGGTAAAGGCAGTGCACGTGCGCACCATCCTGAAACCACCCCCACCCCCGGGGTCCTGGAAAGTGTGTCTTCCTCAGACCTGGACCCCGCTGCTGAGAAGTCGGGGACCACTGCTTTGGGGCGCATGCGCCCCTGAAAGGCCGCAGTGGGGGTTCTCGGCGCCGCTGCGGTCCGCTCCCCTCTCGCGAGACTGAAGCGCCCGGTGCGGCGTCTCTGCGAATGAATGGCCGCGCCCTGCAGAGCGGGGCCTGGCCGTAGCCGCTTCGCGCCGGGACCTCGGGCGTGAAGCCCCGGCGCGAGGCTCTGCACGTGGCATCCTAGGGGCAAGCAAAGCTGGGCCCAGCACAGAGGAAAAGGGAAAAAACAACACCACAGTTAGACTTCATGACCCGGATCTCCTTGCATTTCCTGAGAATTGTTGCTGAGCCTCGCAGGTGCCCCAGATAAGGTAGGGAAGCCGTTCTGTTCCGGAAGCTGGCGGGAATGGCTCTTTTGTTTTCTCAGTGATTCATGCAGCCAGGTTTTGAAGTGACTGGGAGGATGAGGGAGGAGGTGCTGGAGATTTGAACTGAGGAGAAATGAGGAGTGTGGGACTGTGACCGGATTATCAGCAGTGTAATGTGATTCTTCTGGGTCACTCGGAGCTTTGTTTTGCCGCAGGAATGTGAACTGAAGCCAGTCAGCAACTTGACGCTAAGTTGTCCCTCAGCTACTGTCCACACTGGTTCAGATCTTAGCTTCTTTCTCTAAGTCTTTACTGTATTTGTACGAGTCCTTCTTACGCCTGTGTCGGGTGTTAGTCTGCGATTTGTGGGAGTGGTTCTAACCAGAATCCAGAACTCTTAGCGTTTACTACCTCGGTTTCTGTGATGGTTCAGCAGGTAAATAATCCACTCGCAACACAGTAGACAGGGGTTTGATCCCTGGGTCGGGTAGATCCCCTGGAGGATGGCATGGCAACCTCCCCAGTATTCTTGCCTGGAGAATCCCATGGACAGAGGAGCCTGACTGTCCAGTGGGTCACAAAGAGTGGGAACCAGCTGAGCCATAAGCACAAACGCAGGGCATGAGTGGGTCATATACTGACTCAGGGGAGTGCTTTCCTGGGTTGGCTCCCCTCTGTGACTGTGTATGTCCATAGCCCACAGGGCCCCCATCACCCCAGGCTCCAGGCTGATGGAGTTTCTGTGAGTTTCATCTGCCTTACTTTTTTTTTTTTTTTTCATTATGTCTGTGACTAGGAATCCACTCAAGGCAAAGTCACAGGAAAGAAAAAAACCAAGATGAAACACAAATCTCTGCTTCACTCCTCCCACATTTAATTTTTCTGCACAGGTCTTACTTTTTTGGAGTGCTTAATTAGTAATTTTGGTTTTCGGTTTTGTATTTTATCCACAATCTTAATCCATGAGTTATGGGCTGTAGTGAATTATGGGCAGTATAGCCAAGAATCCAGAATTTCCAGCCTTGGTTTTGGTAGAAATAATAGAAAACTTGGTAAAGTCTGTCCTACATAGTGTTTCATATGTTTTCTATGATGTGAACTGGTTTGAGGAAAAAAAATTTTTTTACAGCATAAAAGATAAATAGAGCAGAGATACAGAGACATAGCCAGATAGAATACTTCTTAAATATCTTATAAACTTTACTTACTAGATTCATTCTTTTCTAAGGGACAGTCATATTCTTGCCCTTCAGTTTTGTGAAGCTTTTTTATGTACTTACAAAATATTACACGCTTTTACTCACTTGTACTCCGAGTGAGCTCTCTTATTTATAACCTGAGGAGAGTTACAAATGCAGAGATAGGATACAAGACTTTAAAGATTATTTATTTTAAATTCCAGGAGGTTTTAAGCCCTCTCCAAAGACAGGAGACTTTGAGATGGATCAAGTACAAATGGAATGCTTGGGGACACAAACTTGGGCTGTGGCTCTAAGGCTTGATGCTTGATGAGAAAAGGAAAGGTGTAGGACCATACACTACCCACTGAACACAAGCTTGAAGTTTCTCTGTGTTGTGCCTTTTTCCGCTAAAATGTCCAAAGAGACTAATCTTTTATGTTGTGTCCCTTGATTTTCTGTAAGATAGGAAACATTGCAGTGCTAAGGGCTTCACGAAGGAAGCTTTCTGTAACATATGCATATCTAACACAGTTTCACTTCTCTAAGAGGCATTCAGCTCAAACATTAGTGCCAATTTTCAGTCGAAAATGTTACTGGCCCTGAAAGTCAGCTTCTCTTGAGTGCTGTGATTTTGTCTGCTCATTTCTTTTTTGACATGTAGGGACTTCTCTTTTTCTAGCTGAACTTTCCTTTTCTTTTTTCTAACTTATCCTTGTTTTTTCATGGTAATATATGGAGTGTCAACTTATCAAAATCAGTTGAATTCATATGATCTTTTCTTTGAATATTCTATGAAAATTGACGTTTCTGGTTCCAAAATAAACACAGTGTGGATTAAAACCATCTGTGGGACAAACCTCCTGTCTTATAAACATTTTTTTTTTTTTTTGAGTTGGGGATCTTTGGGTTACCCTGGCTTGGGAATCTCAGCTGGAAATTAGTTCAGCTAGTAATCCATGGGAACTCCTCAGCACAAGTTCATGAAATTAAATCTAAAATTGTTCTGCTAAGTCCTTATGATGCTAAAAAAAAAAAAAAGTGGGAGTTTTTGTTTTATCTTTTTGTCCTTAAAAAAATGAAATTCAATTGCTTTGATATCACCTTTGCAAGATAATTCATGTTTTGGTTAAGTTTTGATAATATTAGTCAGTTTTGAACATATCAGAATGGAAGGGGAAATGATAATTAAATGAAAGCCATTATCTAATATTGTTAGAATCCACATAATGAGCTGGTCTCATTTATTAATCCTATGACTGCTTTCTGGAACGTGTAGTAGATTGAGGTTATTCAAATATTTGAAGTCATATATATATATACATTTCTCTTTCCCTTGACTTACAAGAATCTCAGTGGAAACTATTTGTCAGAAACACCAAGATGTTCATTCAAGCTCGTTTTTGCTTAACATGAAGCCATTACAAGATTTTGGATCACCAAAACTACTGTAAAGAAACTATAAAAATGAATATAAATAATTAGCCCTTAAACAAAAGAGTTCAGCTACTATTGGTGATGCTTGCTAACCACCCCTTCTTAACAGTGAATATCTCAAAGTTAGCTGCTCTGAGCAGACTGCCTTTTTTGGAGAAAAGATGGACGTTTGTAAAAGTGGAAGATAAAAGTCATATCTATGGAGAAGTAAAGCCAAGGCCTGATGTGGGCAGAATAGTGCAGAGGTTTGTAAAGAGTTGAGGTAAGGACGAGACTGTGCTCACTCAGTGCATTGCAGCCATTCTTACTATTACTGAGCCAAATAATCCTACCTTACATTGACAGTGCTTTTAATATTTATATAGTGATTTCACATACAGCAGTTGATTGATATCAGTTGGTAGATGCAACAAGAGGAAGTCTTGCTGTTTCTTTCTGTGTTACCACATGGTCTTCAGAATAGAAAAAAGATCTGGGAACTGAATCAGTTCCCTGATTTACAAAGTTGTTTTTTGCCTCCTGTCAAGGGTAGAACTTACCCTGGTGTAACCAGCCAGTGATTGCAGCAGGGAACAGGTAATAGGGATTCCCCAATTCAGCAAGAGAAACTGACAGGGAGATAGAGGGGTGGAATGCATGGTGAGAGAGGGAATATGAATGAACGAATTTCTTTCTTGGCTAGCTTTCTTCTGGAAGATAATGTTTGAAAACAAGAGGAAGAATTTCCATAACTTCTTTCCAACATAGCCTGAGGCCACATTCAGGTATTAGCTGAAGTATGATGTTATTAGTAAGTCCTTGGTGAATGGAAATTATTGTTGGAATACATGGAATTCCTAATGAACATTCTAGGCAGGTGAAGGGTACTTCACAATCTGTGTAAATTTACAGACACAGAAACTATTTCAGTTCTTTCTGGGAAGACGTCGAGGACCCAAAGCTAAACTCTGTGTATTTATACAAGATGATAAGATGATTTATTCAACTATACTAGATGCTGATACGGGACGTTTTCCATGTTCGGTTATATCTTAGATAAACACTGTTTGGGACCAAAAAAAAAACAACCAAACCCCAAACCCCTTAACTTTGTTCTCTCGGTTCTTGCTTGCCTCTTTTGCACCGCCTGCCTCCTCTCCACCCCTCTTGCCCTCAGACCTGGAAACGTTTAGTAGAGGAAATCTCTGGACTCTAAGCTGTATCACGCTGCCGCTGCTTAGTTGCTCAGTCGTGTCCGACTCTGTGCGACTCCATGGGCTGCAGCCCACCAGGCTCCTCTGTCCTCGGGATTTTCCAGACAAGAGCACTGGATTGGGTGCCTTTGCCTTCTCTGATCTATATCATGAGTCCTGTGTAAAGGTCTCTGTTCTCTTTGGTTTTGCTTTCAAGTAGGTCCATCTGCATTTCAGTTGGTTTTTTTTTTATATAATGTAAAACAGNTCTTTGGTTTTGCTTTCAAGTAGGTCCATCTGCATTTCAGTTGTTTTTTTTTTTTATATAATGTAAAACAGCTGATACTCTCTATACCTTATTATTTCTGCTTTTACTTATTTAAAGCTAGTTATTAGTTCATAAAAATGCAATATGTTTGGATGGCCAGTATATAAAACTACAAGTTTAAATAAGCAGCTTCTTATACTTTGTATACAATTAGTGTATTATCAAATATAAGAATATGAGACACAATGGTTACTTTTTTGTTTTCAGTTATGTATATTACTGAGAATTTTCCAAAACAAAGCACTTGTAAATTTAGTTTTCTAAAGACAGACTTGCGTTTCATGGTTTTGATGTACATAATTAAACAGAAATAATTCCTGGTATGCTGTTTCTAGGATTTTACAATAGAACAATGATATAATGATTTAACTTGTACATGTATCTTTGCATCAGTAGAAGTATATGTGGTGATAAATATATAAAGAATTACTAAGTCAAGAGTCAGATGCCTTTGAAATGTAATTAATTGCCCAGTTACCCTGTCAAGCCAGAGACATTCTTTCTCCTGGGGTGTATGCCAGTGTTTATTTCTTCATGCCCTTATTGGGCATTATAACTTTTTAGTAGTCATTAACGTGATAGGGCAAATCTGATTATAACATGTCTCTAATTTGAATCTCATTAATTATGTTGAGTGTTTTCTCATGAATGTATGTTTTGTATAAAACTTCCCATAGCTTTATTCATTTATGTTTTTGGTAGTTGCTCTATTTCTTTTATAAATTCACATTTGTTTATATTTTAAATAAGTATCTATTGGCTACAAATATTTGATGCAAATATTTTGTATATTTACTTTAATACAGCATTTTCACTTTGTAGGGATTTTTGTAGCATAAGAATTCTATTTTATTGTTGTCACATGTATCATATTAAGCAGATAAATTAAGCAGATGAAACTGTACCCCCTTGCTCCAGCTTCAACTGAGATGTCTCTAATATATCTTATTTTTCAGGGTTGCATATAAGATTTTGTTTGAAAACATGTATCTTCAGAAACATCAACAAAAGCAGAACTCTGACCCCTCCTATTTAGTTACATCATAACCTGTTGCTAAATTTTTTTCTGGAGTATGACCACAGGCTGTATTAGTCTCTAATTAATAGAAACATGTGTCATAAATCAAACCATATTTCCTGTTCCATGGTCGTTATTTCTTGCTCTTATTCTGTTTTTTTTCTGCTGGGAATGTCTTCCTTAGTCTTATTGTTTTTATGCAATCTTATCAGATTCCTTTTTTGAAGGGAATTCAACAAAAATTTTTGTTCTGAGTTGTCTTAGGTTGCTCTTACAGACTAATTTAGTGGTGTAGAGTGAAAAGATTTTGTGTGTCTTAACTTCATTACCAAAAGCAGTATGACTTTTGATAAAACTGAACCATCCTTCTGAGACAGTGACATTTTTAATTTTCATTTTTTTTAAATCTACAAAACAGATCATATGAGAATAGTGCCAGGTTCATGTGAGATTATATAATTTTAAAATAAGTAATGTTTGTAAAAGTACTTTTATATTAAAAATTTCAGTCTCAATTATTATTATTCTCACTTGAATTTAAAATTGCANTATGTTGTTCTAAGTCATTAGTAAACTTTAATAGGTCTTTCAAGAACAGAATCTATTCTGCCCCCTGAATGTTCCACTCTATTGAGTTATACTCAGAACTGATAAGCTCGAGTATTAAAGTCTGTCAATTAGCTACACAGGTCTAGTAATTATAATCTGAAACTATTTACACACTTTCCAGCTATCTAGACTTTAAACTTAAAATTATGAACATTTTAAGAAAAATATCTATGATATGTCCAGTTAATTAAATTCTAGCTCATTTTCCTTTTTTTTCTGTGAAGGATACGAATCTAAATTTGTGATAAACATTTATTGAATAAAGAATAGATGTGATTCTGGAAGCTTCACTTCTAGATTCAAAAGTTAACATTCATCTTCTCCCTCATCTGCCAAAATCTCTTCCTAAAGAATCAGAATATACTCCTTCATGCAAGAGAAAAATCTTAGAGTCACCTCCGTCACCTTTCTCACTCAACCTGTCACCAAATCCATCCGTTCTACTTCCCAAGTGAATCTACCTTCCATTTTCTATGCGGCCACTGTCTTATTTGAATTATCATCATGTATTTTAACTAGATAATTATAATGATTTTGTAATTGATGTAACTCCCTCTAACTTTTCCCTCTTACCCATTATTCACAGTGCCACTAAAAATACACATTGAATCACATTGCATTCCTTTGTTATATGCCCACATTTGCTTCTTATTCTCTACGTCCACATAACATCCATATTTCTCTGGAAGACCTTGTAAGGCTGCACAGAATCTTACCACAGCATATTTTTTCCAGTTTCAGCCTTACAAACGGCAAATTCTTTTAACAATCAGATTATTTGTTACTTATTGCTTTGGCTGAACCGTTTAGTTGGCATTTCCTTTCCCCACTTCTAACCTGACAAAACCCTTCTCCCATATGACAACTTTCCTGCTTAGGTCACTTTCTATGTGAGTGTTTTCCTGGTCTTCCTCCTACGTGTGTGGATCCCCCGCACATCACATTATTGGTGTTTCTACGTTTGCTTTGCAGTTGCTTAGTATTTATTTTTACATCAATTTTGGATCTTTCTAAGATCAGACATTATGGCTTTTGCATTACTGGACCTTTTAGTACTTGGCACATTTTTGGCCCTCTGTGAATATTTACTGTTGTTTGGAATAAGGAGTAATGAAAAAGAGAACTCAAATGATCTGTGAAGAAAGGGAAGGAGAATGGGCATGTGAAACGGTATCCTTCAAAATGTAGTGTATATATATATTTTTTTTAAATTTTTCTCCCACAGCACTCTTGCCATTTGCAATAAGTCTCATCATTCATGGGTTATTACTGAGGTCCTCACAGAAGAAATACTATTCCACCTCTGGCTGCTCTCTGCAGCACTTAGACATCGTTATTTCCCCATGGGTTTTGTGTCCTTTGGGGTTTTTTCACACTCCTTTTTTTCTTCAGTAGTATCTATGATGAGGGACTGATGCCAAATAATCAACTTTACTTCTTTTTTTGGGGGAAAAAAAAAAACCCTTAGTATGAACTGATGGTTTATTTTATAGACAAAAGCATCCTCCATATTGTCTGCAAAACCCTCGAAACATTTCAGCACAATGTGGTAGGGTATGCCAGTTGATGAAATGCCAAACCTCCATAATGGAAAAGGAAGAAAAGGATCAAAATTATTTTCACCTAAGAAATTGCTATTAGTTCAAGTAGCACTTAGCTAGTGAAATGAGCATGCCTTGGAGCAGAAATCTCATCTTTGGCAGCTGCAGTACCTAAGACCTACTGGCTGTCCTTTTGTTCCTGCTTATTTGGAAAGTCTCATTTTCAATGAGAGATGATTCAATTTGGATTAAATTCCACTTCTTTTTTTATTATTATTATAAAATGAGGTATTGGGTGGATCACATCGGGTGTTCTCCCACTTGCAAATTCCTCATTATTTAATGTAATGCCAATTTAGCTTACTGACAGTACCTTCTGTGATCTGCCACCCAGTTTAAAGTGCCTGAGTACATTTTTACAGCACAGAACAGAGAGGAAGCGAATGTGGGCACAAGGTTGAAGAGGCGAGAGAGACAAGATTGGCATATGATAATGATCCATCTAGTCGTATTCTCAGGGATACAGTGTAAAGGCATTAGTGTGTCATTGTACAAGGAGAAATGAGGCAGAGACTCTTCTGAGGTGGGGGAGGCATTGCAGCACCTAATACACAACAACTGAGGGAAGGTTTCAGGTGACACCTGATAAGGGAAAAGTTGGGTGATATGTATATACATCTTCTGTCCACTTCCACTCGAGTGAAGCATACTGAGTTCTGAAAGACAGGCTGTGGCCCCATTTATTGTACAGCTGGATTATATGATGCTGGATCAATAACCTCCGCTCCGAGCCTACCACTAAGTAGGGGGAATTCCTTTTTATTAGCAATCCAGTGGGTGGCTTATTTGCAGTGTTGCCTTAGCAAGTGAAAATAAGAACACTGAGTTAAATTTGAATTTCAGATGAAAAACAATTCAAAGTACAGTATGTCCCATGCAATATACTAAAATAACTCATTGCTTATCAGAAATCCTAATTTAACTGAATCCCCAATATTTTACCTAGCAATTCCTCATTAGGAGATCAGGAGTCCCTTAAATAGGCATAGATTTTCTCCTGATGTTGTATATTATATTATATTATATTATATATATTTTCTCCTAATGTTGAGGTATGCCTTAACACAAAATGAGCAACAAATACCAGACACATCAAGCGAAACCCCCAAACCAGAGGTCTTTAACTAGAAGGAGATATTATCAGCTATAGCCTTTTGATCTTTTTAATGCCCCATGTGGATTGGATATGTATGTACACTGAGACTTCCAAATAACCCACCTGAGCTTTTGTCTTGAAAAATCTCTTTTGTGGAAATCAGGAAACATATTCAAAGACACTTATTGCAACATTGTTTATGAAGGTAAAAAAAAATGGCATAACTGATTTGTCCATCAGTAGGAAAATAAACACAAACACATGGTCTATTCTTTGATTTTGAGCACAGGGAAATGTAGTTTATATATGGACTCTGGATGCAGACATCCTGATTTCAAATACCAGGTCTACCATGTATTAATAACTACCTATATAGTAGGTAGTACACTGTACAAGTTGTTTCTCTGTGCTCCTTTTAGATTGTCTACAAAGTAATAATATAAAATGTGTATATAATATTTATAATACAATGAATTATAACTTAATATAAAAAAATAAGTCTCTACAATGTAGAGGATTATACAAAGTCTCTACAAGGTAGGATGCAATGAATTAATACACATGAAATATTTAACACAGTAATTGACACCGAATTTACTAGGAAACCTGGCTTCCCTGGTTGCTCAGCTGATAAAGAAGCCCCCTGCAATGCAGGAGACCCCAGTTCAATTCCTGGGTCAGGAAGCTCCCCTGGAGAAGGGATAGCCTACCCACTCCAGGATTCTTGAACTTCCCTGGGGGCTCAGTCAGTAAAGAATCTGCCTGCAATGCAGGAGACCTGGGTTCAACCCCTGGGTTGGGAAGATCCCCTGGAGAAGGGAAAAGCTAACCACTCCAGTATTCTGGCCTGGAGAATTCCATGGACTGTGTAGTCCATGGGGTTGTAAAGAATGGGACACAACTGAGTGACTTTCACTTTACTAGGAAACCTGCAAAGGTTCAGTTAATACTAGTTTTTATCAAAATGAAATACTATATAAGTGAACGGAAAAATAGGGACAATTATTAATAGCATCTATGTGAAACAAAACAGGCATACATATCTGATGCTTATATGTAGTGAATATGTAAAACCATATGTTAAATGATATTAATATGACATTATGATGTCAATGTCTCTGAGAAATGAAGTTGTAGGAAATAGAATAAAGTTATTTTAAACTTTGTAATTATTTTATTTAGAAAACATGAGGGAAAAATCACAAAATGGCACTCACAAGTGGCAAAATGGTAATTCTTGATTTATGTGTATTTGTTATTATGTCCCTTGTAGTTTGCTATATTTGTTCAGACAAATTCAAAAGTAGGTGGTGTATAGAGACAAAGCTTTGTGGCCTACAGACGTTCTTTGGTAAAGTCTTGCTTTTTATATGATATCTGCTGAATTCATGTGCCAATGTCATACTGATGAACTATATAAAATATCTAAAAACTTATTGAAAGTCTAATAAATGCTGCTGCTGCTAAGTCGCTTCAGTCGTGTCCGACTCTGTGCGACCCCATAGACGGAAGCCCACCAGGCACCCCTGTCCCTGGGATTCTCCAGGCAAGAACACTGGAGTGGGTTGCCATTTCCTTCCCCAGTGCATGAAAGTGAAAAGTGAAAGTGAAGTCAGTCAGTCGCGTCCAACTCTTAGCGACCCCATGGACAGCAGCCTACCAGGCTCCTCCATCCATGGGATTTTCCAGGCAAGAGTGCCGGAGTGGGTTGCCATTGCCTTCTCCTAGGTACATTTTAAATACAAACATCAGGTAACGTGGAATTCCTTCTTCCAAGAGGAGGCTAAAAGAGGGTAACTTGCTGATCAGTACCTTGCTAATCAGGCTAGGAAGCTGCAGCGCTGGGAATCAGGCCCATGTCTGCCTTGTCATTGTGCTTCAGCTGCTCAGTCACGACCAACTGTTTTGAGACACGTGGACCATAGCCCACCAGTCTCCTCTGTCCATGGGATTTCCCAGCAAGAATACTGGAGTGGGTTGCCATTTCCTTCTCTAGGGGCTCTTCCCCTCCCAGGGATTGAACCTGTGTCTCCTGCATTGGCCAGTGGATTCTTTTCCAGAGACACCACGGGAAAGCCCATGTCTGCCTTACTTCTGACTTAACTCTTTTTGTTTCACTTAGTGCAACCCAGTTTTACAAATATCTTTTTTTCCCAGTTATAATAGTTTGGTGATTTACTTTCAGAAATTTTATTCTCTTATATTTAGAACTTTGTTGAAACTGTATATATTCTGTATGATAAATTTTTTTCTTCACTTCTATCCAAGGTATTAGCATATTGTTTTAATAAATGATCTGTCAGGCAGTGAGGGGTAAAAAACATAATTTGAAACATATAGGGGGTGGGTAATTCAGCTTAGCCTAGAATTTGGGATCAGGATCTTTCTAGCATATAGTATTTCTGAGGAAATTATCATATGAACTACTATTTTTAAATAGAAAAAAGTATAAACGTATTCTATAGATATATTTTGACCAGGTGTTGTTAGTTTTAGTCTTTAGGGTTTGTTTCTGAAGTAGGTGTTTCCGATGTTGCATAACAATGTTCTAGTTAACGAAGACTAGGTTAGTTTGTGACATGACTCATATATGCACTGCGTGCATCGATAAAATGCAAAGAATGTGGCTTATTCACGAAGGCTGGATGAGGAAATTTAAATATATTTTATTTATTTCAGTATATACAAAGCTTACATTTCTCATCACATACAAAGCACATAACCATAAAATTTAATGTTGACAATAAAATAAATTTATCATAATTCAGAAAAAATTCTAAATAAACTTCATATGGACTGTGATATGAGATGATAACAACATGCAGCTAGGAGAGGAATTACTTATATAATCATTTGAAACTGAAGGTTAAAAAAATGACAGAAATGTTCAATCCCTTGGCTAGTTTTGAATGCTGGAGATAAGTGGAAATTTAATAATGTAACAAGTAATAGATAATGTTTTCTGACATGAATTATTTCCAAATGCTTTCCAAAAAGCTTATTAACAGTGAGTTAAAGTTTTAGAACAGGACAAGTCCCAAAAAGAACTGAAAATGCAGTAATTTTTAACATAGCCTAATGTTTTATATTTTTAAAAGAGTCAAATTCTCTCTTCACATAAAATTATTGAAGATATCCTTGAGATATTTCTTCTTATAAGGAAGAAATATATGATTTAATATAATAACGAATGAGAACAAAATAAGATTGTGTAAAAAGTGAAAGAATGATTATGTTACATTTTGTAGAGGTAATTTTTTAAATAAGTAAAAATTCTGTATCATATCAGACACACAGAATATAATAGTTGAAGATTAGAAGAACTCACCTGCCAATGCAGGAGACGTAAGAGACACGAGTTCTATCCCTGGGTCAGGAAGGTCCTCCGTAAGAGGGCCTGGCAACCCACTCCAGTATTCTTGCCTGGAGAATTCCATGGACAGAAGAACCTCGCAGATTACAGTACATGGAGTCACAGAGAGTCTGACACGACTGAAGCGACTTGAAAAAGGTCAAAGTGAAAGTCGCTCAGTCATGTCGACTCTTTGCGACCCCACGGACCGTACAGTCCATGGGATTCTGCAGGCCAGATTACTGGAGTGGCTGGCTGTTCCCTTCTCCAGGGGAGCTTCTCAACCCAGGGATCGAACCCAGGTTCCCCACACTGCAGGTGGATTCTTTAGCATGCAGGTAAATAAAACCATTCAGTGACAGGTTTTTTTAAGAAAGTTATTAAAACTTACCTTTAGTTTCTGTGTTATTGTAACTGAAATTTCATTTTGATTATTTACTTATATAAAATTTGTGTGTACATGTGCTTGGACGCTCAGTCCAGTTTGACTCTTGGCAACCCCACAGACTGTAGCCCCCCAGGCTCTTTATCCATGGGATTTTCCAGGAAAGAATACTGGAGTGGGCTGCCATTCTCTTCTCCAGGAGATCTTCCCGACCCAGGAATTGAACCCAGCTCTCCTACATTGCAGGCAGATTCTTTACCATCTGAGCCACGAGGGAAGCCTTACTTATATACAACTTATAAAGCTCAATATCAAAATATTAAAGAGATTGAATAAGAAAGATAAAATATGTATATTCTTTGATGTGAAGGAAATTGACATTTATCCATCAATATATTTCATTTCTTCTGTCAAGAAAAAAAATTCTTATAATTCATTTGAAGTAGAAGGGCACTCAGTGATAAAACTTTTCATTCATCTATCTATTATATCCTTTAAAAGTGAAATTGTGAGTAAT
>SJYQ01000413.1:586833-617841 GCA_006410935.1 Redunca redunca | reverse complement strand
ATCTATTTAATTACAATTCTAAATTAGTTTCATTGATGAAATATATCTGTACATCGTATCCCTGTTCTTAGGCGGTGATTGTCCATCACCATTCTTTTACCAGCTTTGTGAATTATTGAGTTTGGCTAATTAAATTTCGTGTTGTGAGGTGTACATTGGTATGGGGAACAGTGCATCTTCTTTTTTTGTAGAGATAATTTCTTGATTATTTGTTCAGTGCCTAGTTAACAAACACTCAATACACAAGCATCACAAAATATTGTTTGCTTTCAGAAACAAGCATTCAACAGAACCAGAGCATAACCTAGAAATGAATTTCCCTCAAAAAGCCGACTCATATTCGTGACAGTATCCAACTGATCTCTGATTTACTGTCTGTTGCTTTTTTTTTTGTTTGTTTGTTT
Organism: Redunca redunca; assembly: GCA_006410935.1. Classification (NCBI taxonomy): domain Eukaryota; kingdom Metazoa; phylum Chordata; class Mammalia; order Artiodactyla; family Bovidae; genus Redunca; species Redunca redunca. The sequence continues at coordinate 617,437 of SJYQ01000413.1, read as the reverse complement.
TTTTTTTTTTACTTTAAAAATTTTATTTTAACTTTAGTTTACTTTACATTACTTTATTGGTTTTGCCAAACATTGACATGAATTCACCACGAGTGTACAAGCATTCCCAAACATGAATCCCCTCCCACCTCCCACCCCATGCCATCCCTCTGGGTCCTCTCCTTGCACCAGTCCCAAGCATCCTGCATTCTGCATCTGACATCAACTGGCGATTCGTTTCTTGCTTGATAGTATACATGTTTCAATGCCATTCTCCCTTCTCATCCCACCCTCTCCCTCCCTCTCTCCCCCAGAGTCCAACAGTTCACTCTATAGATCTGAGTCTCTTTTTAATAGAAGACAAATTTATTACTGAAAGATCAGAGACCACAGTAACAACTACATTCATTATTGTGTTAATAACCCGAAAGTGTGATTTGCAAGGAAAAGTGAAAGATCAGTGGAAAAAATTCCTGGATAATGACTCTTCACCATAGTCGAGTATAATTTAGTATCTTTATATTAATTTCAGGAATTCCAAAGCCAGAACTTTAAACATTTAAATATTGACTTTTCTTAATTTGATCTTTTGTGATTCTCTATAATACATAATGTCCAGATCACAAATTCAGGGGATTGTTCACTTTTTTGTAAAAAAGCCTTCTCCATGTTTTTATTCCTAATATTTTCTCACAGGGGTGTCGGGAAAAACCAGGGCAGAATTAGAAGGGACTGATATGTTACATTCTCTCTGATCAGCAGGCCCTTGTAGGTAATGGGTGACACAGCTCCCGTTTTCTAACAATTATAGTCTAGGCGTCGATTCCCCTTTTAAGCTTGCTTTTGATCTAAGGTCCCGGTGGTTGTGACGCACAGGGTATGCAAACACAAAATAAATAAATAAGAAACATCAAAATGAAGAAATACAAGTAAATATTGCTATTTGGTATAAAGACGGTATTAAATTTACACCTTTAACCTTTTCCTCAAGGAGAAACGTTTAGAAAGGGTCATTTAGTTCAGCTGTGCCGAGGGTGTTTTCTGAGTTAGCCAGATAACTGTAGGGTTCTCAACATCCATTTTATTTCTGTCTTACATGCATTTTATGTTAAATGAGCAATATTTTCAACTGCACTAATACATCAAAGTTATTGATTCTTTCAAAGTGAATTGCATAAATGTTTCACTTCAAAGCATTTTAATACATACATAATACTTCTCCATCTCCACTCCATGAATAACTAGTGATCTTTATGCTCCTGCTTGTTCCAATATTGCTTTCACTTGGCAATTAGGTCCAATTCCAGAGAGGGCTACTGTGAGCGTGTAGGGCCCAATCTTTGGCAAGTATACACACAATTAAAGTCAGGGCCACCTCCCTGTCATCCGAGGTACAGAGAGATGCATTAAAACTAACAAAGCGATAAAAGGGACCTGAAATTGAAGCAGTTTAAGAAGTGACAGTTTAATGAAAGCAGTGTAAAAATACTATCACTGTGATGGAAAACATCTGTTCTCCACGAACCTTGAGTGATGGAAGTTTGTGAGGCTCTTGAGGAATGTGTTGCCAGCCTATGGTTATATCAACAGCAGGTCAGGCATGGCCTGTCCCTTTTAATATCATAGTTATGACTGTCCAAACATATGCCCTCCGAGCCAATGCTTTGTCTCCAGCATTGCAATAGGTTGCCTTAAAGCTCCTTTCTTTTCACTGCTTGTAGGGCCTTTTCATCAGTTTGTGGAAATAATACTACTGAACTGTAAGGAGAAAGAAGATAATGTATATCACTGAGAGTTGTTTGTAATGCAAAAAGTTCACAAGTATAATTCTAGCTATTATAATAATCAAAAGGATATTTTTGATTTAAGATCTTTGTTTTAAAATTATGGTTGCAGTCAACAGTTCATGATTTGTTCTTATTCAAGGAGTTTTTGCTCCTCCCACCACCAAATCATTTATTCCAGAGAGCAAAAATATATGACAGCAGGTAAATATTTTTAACAGCAGTGCATTGAAGACCATCACTGTGCGACAAGAGTTAAAGTGTTTTCCGGTGGCATTTGAATTTCTATGACAGACTTTCACAAGAGAGGACAAAAGTTTATTTATGTTCCACATTGATGATATGCAAGTGGATTAGTCTCATGCCCCAAATTTGAAAGAAATTAGAACCTAATTTTTTCATTTAAAAATCATTCTTTTTTCCCCCCTTATTTCTTATTCATCAGGTAATTTTTGAAATGAAATTTTACAGGTGAAAAATCTAAACTATGATATAAATAATTTTCTTGGAGGTAAAAAAATGAATCATTTCTTAGCAAAAGTAGTTAAATCAGGTGTTATTCAGACATGCTGATTAGTGATATGTGAGTTTAAGACAAGTAACGAAAATTTAAGTTGCTTAAGGAGTTCATCTCTGTGTTTATTCCACTGATGGAAACGTTTCCCCATCCCCCACCCAAGGACTTACCAGGTCTGTCACGGCAGGTGTAACCGTTTAGTCTTGTCTGCTGCTTCTGTAGTATCCCATCAATTAAGTGTTCATGAATTGAGGGGTGGGACGGGTGAGGACAGACGCATACGTATAGCTACTGTGTGCAAAAGCTGACTTCCTTATTTGTGCTCTCAGTACCTTGTTTTCTTGTTTTTTAGCAGATCTTGAGACAGTGGTTATTTGGAGACGTCTTAATATTTCTGTGTAGTAGAAATGTTTTTTGTATAGCTTGTATGCTTCTGTGTGTGTGTGCTTGGTCACTGAGTCGTGCCCAACTCTTTGCAACTCGATGGACTGTAGCCCACCAGGCCTCTCTGTCCATGCAATTTTTAAAAAATATTGGAGGGGGTTGCCATTTCTTTCTCCAAGGGATCTTCCCAACCCAGGGATCAAAGCAGCATTTCCTGCATTGCAGGAGAATTCTTTACCCACTGAGCCATTAGAGAAGCACGATATGCTTATGACGAGTGGAATAATCCAAATGTGAAACCAGGTCAGAATTTTTATCAACAGTTTTTAGTACATGTCTGTAATCCTGCCCAACCATATATTTTCCAAAACAAATCAATTGTGAGGAAAAAGTTACCCTTCATATTTAGGAAAGAAAATTTCTGTGGAGGGAGAAAAATATATAATAATTTTTGATAAACACAGTTAAGAATAGCTTTTATACCACACTTTTCCATTTCCAATGATACTTAAATTTTTAAGAATATCTTGAAGAAAAATTTAGCTAGGTGTTAAATGTCTTTAACAATACTGTTTAATATCTGACCTTTAGGTCAGGCAGCTTATAGGATTTGTCAATTCAAGCACAATGGGTTTTCTGAAAGCATTTCAAATAGTAATAGAGTAGATCTAGTTTATAAATCAGCTATCAGTTTTACAAAGCTATATTTAAACCTAAATAGTAGTCAATAAAAATCTAAGAATTGGTTGATAAATGATTTTCTGTGGATGCCATATCTGTATGACAATATTAAATATAAAAAATGATAGTTAATATATCCTGAAATCCTATTATCCCATCTCTGCCTCAGTTATATTAACATTTCCATCAGAATTATTCTTACATATTTCATTTCTCTTGCATCTATAAGTAAAAAAATTTGCTTCTTTCCTCTGCTGGTAAAATGATGTTCAACAGTCTGTCACTTGACTGTTACTCTTTAGCATTCCTTTTTACATAATTAAGGATTCATAATTTCAAGTTAGCTCAATATACAATTTTTCATTCTAAGAAAACTGTAGTTTAGACTTGTTACTAAGATGTTAGCCTTTTCTGTGGTAATCTCTCTTTAAATCTTTCAATTGACTCAAAAATAGAGAAGTGTTTTATACGAATGCCCCCATCTTCACACACATGAAGCGTGGGGCAGAGTGTGTAGTTTTACTTCAGGACGCCTGGCTTAGAATCCTTGCTAAATGTTGGTGCAGGACCTACTATTCAGTAGCCTCAGATGTTTCTTTTTTTTTTTTTCCTGTACTTTCACTTTGGGCTTCCAAGGTGAGTCAGTGTTAAAGAATCCGCCTGCCAATGAAGGAGACACAAGAGACGTGGATTCGATCCCTGGTTTGGGAAGATCCCCTGGAGGAGGAAACGGCAACCCACTCCAGCATTCTTGCCTGGGAAATCCCATGGACAGAGGAGCCTGTCGGTCTCCAGTCCATGGGGTCGCTGAGTCAAACACTACTGAGCGACAGAGCACGGAGCACGTGCAGCCACTTTATCCCCTTTTGCTATTTGCAGGGTTAGGGAGTCTTAGGGAGGTCAGCATATTCTAAACAACCCCTTATGGCATTGTGATTTCACTGCCATCAAAATAAAAAACTGAAAGACAACAGATGGCAGATTTAATTTTTATTGTACCGTTAATACAAGCAATACAAAGTATCAGTCTGCAATTCCAGTTTTTCTTTGAATTCTAAAAATCTGGTCATTGTGTGAGGCTTTAGCCATGCCCCTAACAAGGTCAAAATAATAACCTGCTTCTTAAGGTTATTATGGTGGTGACTTTCAGAGTTCGCTCTGAAACTAGTAAATAAGCAATTTTCGTAGGCATTATTATGCTTAGCTTCCAGGGACCAGATGCCCTATGGGGTGCCCTCTTCTTAATCTAGGGAGATGAAGATAGTGACAGGCACGTTGCTTGTTGCCCGTCTGGAATCCCTTAGACCCATCAATTATTTACAGCCAACAAATGTACAGAAAACACCTTGTGTGAGATCCTAAAACGGAAGTGCTCATCAACTTGAGTGAGCTTGCGAAATATTCCCTGAAGCTGAGATGGGAGAGCATGCACAGGGAAGGGAGAGCATGTTAGGACTCTGAGAGGCAGTAATAGCAGTTGTGAGGACATTTTAATTTGTTTTAATTAGTTGTTAATACTTTCACGATAATGTTTAAAAACCCCAGTTTTAAAAATAAACTCTAAGTCAAATTTCACAGTAAATAATCCTACCTCTAACACAACTGGCTGTCCAAAGAAAAGTGGGAATGCAAATTAAATTAAACATGTTTGCTTTTGTGCTCAGTTGTGTCTGACTCTTTGCGACCCCATGGACTGTAGCTGCCAGGCTCCTCTGTCCATGGAAGTCTCCAGGCAAGAATGCTAGAGTGGGTGCCATTTCATACTCCAAAATTAAACATATAGACTAGAATAATTGCCATTGCAGTTGTACTTTAAACTAGGGGTAACTAACTGAGAAATTATGTTTAATGTCTGCACTTGCTATTGGGGAATAATAACTCTGGTTTTAAATGTATAGAACTTTCTCTGTTTCTTTATATAGATTTTTTAAAACAATTGTTATGGTGTGTAGTTCTTGATATTGCATTTTCCTTTTCAATACATTTTTTCATGTTTGCATATCATGAAAAGATAAATATAATCTCCTTTAAGCAATAAAGTCAAAATACACCTGGAAATCTTAGCTACCAGAAAGAGATATAGTCAGTTTTTGGAATCAGTCGCACATTTTATGGCAGGAAAATGTTGCTCACTATAGACACATTGTATTCCTTAATTTATCTGATTACCTCTTCCTGAATGATTAATATTCCCACACTATTTAAGTCCCTCTTAACTAATTATACCCTGTGTATATAGTTACACATTATTTTTGGAATTTTCTTCTGACTTGGAAAATATTATGATATTTGGTGCATAAATGTTCTATGAGCAATCTGGGATAATCTTCACATCTTTTGGGGCAATAGATGTTTGTCAAATCAAAATCTCACATTTTCTTTAACCAATCTAAATCTGTATAAATGTAACTAGCCTTATTCAAAATATAAATCTCAAGTGCAGTCTAAGCCATGTGATTTATTTGTTGTTTGGTCTACAATGAACAAAGCATCTCACAAAAGCTACATAATTAAATATTTTCAACCAGTTTGTTGATACGGGTCTTATATGTTTTTAAAACACAGACTTTACTTTGTAAAACTCTTACATGTCTGAAGACAGTGGTCATGCAAAACGTGGGATGCACCACTATCAAAATTTGGTTATCTGACCACCTAGTGATTTTATCTAATCATTTATAAACCTATAATGTTTAATAATATTTAATATATTTTGTTATTAAATAAAGCCACACTCTGGTAAGCATTCTGACAAAGAAGAAAATATACTTTCCATTTTAGAGAGTTAGCTTGAGAGAGAAAATTCTAAGATATAATTAAATTTCCTTTTTTCTGATTTTCAGTATCAAAGCATTAGACTAAGATCAGGAAACTATAGAGTTACTTTTTTATCAGAATGTGTCCGTGTATAATTTGAGCACAAATCACCTAGAAAGCTAGTCTTTTTCTGTAGAGAAATGTATTTATTTGTTTCTGATAGTATTTCATTAGTGTTAAATATTAAATTTAAGGGCCCCCCAAAAGATGTTTTTCCTCATTTGGCCTGTTTTAATAAATCAGTGTGGGCCTTTCTAATTGGGAGGGAAAGAGAGTAAGCCCGAGACTGGGAACTAAAGTGAAAGTCAGAGGGAAAGAGAGAATAAGTAACTGTGCAGTTCGTTCCCACTGAAACTGGGTATCATTATTTTTTGTGTTTAATAGAATATAAAAATTATTGTGGTGATATAACTACATATTCTTTCTGGAAATATTTTTATGAGTAATACAGTTAAAATTATTTGTGGGCAAAAGACCAAGAATAACCAACACAATGTTGAAACAGAATAAAGTTGAGAGACTGATATGATACAGCTTTCAGACTCACTATAAAGCTACAGTAATTAAGACAGTATGGTTGTGGTGAAGGAGTAGGCAGCTAGACCAGCGGAATAGAATAGAGAGCCCAGATTGAGACCTCTATAAATATAATCGGCTGGTCTTTGTCAAAGAAGCAAAAACAGTGCAGTGGAACAAAGATAGTCTCTTCAACAAATGATGCTGGGATAACTGAATATCCATGTGCGAGGGAAAAAAAAAAAAAGAATCTAGACACTGACTTTACATCCTTCACAAAAGTTAACTGAAAAGGAATCAGAGATCTAAATGGAAAACACAAGAAGTATAAAACTCCTACAAGATCGAGTGAAGTCACTCAGCCATGTCCAGCTCTTTGCTACCCCGTGGACCAGGCTCCTCTGTCCATGGCATTTTCCAGGCAAGAACACTGGAGTGGGTTGCCATTTCCTTCTCCAGGGGATTTTCCCAACCCAGGGATCGAACCCGGGTCTCCCACATTGTAGACAGATGCTTTTACCATCTGAGCCACCAGAGGAGTCTACAAGATAGCATAAGCCTACAAGATAACATAAGAGAAAACCTAGGTGACCTTAAACATGGTGATAGATTTTTTAGAAATAATGCCAAAGGCAGGATCTATGAAAGAAAGAACCAATAGCTTGAATTTTACTAACATTTTTAAAAACTTTGCAAAACCAATACAATATTGTAAAGTAATTAGCCTCTAACTAAAATAAATAAATTTAAATCAAAAAAATAAAAATAAAAACTTCTCTGAAAAAGGGAATGTCATTAGAATGAAATGACAAGCTACAAACTGGAAGAAATATTTGCAAAACACTTATCTGATAAAGCTCTGTTATCCAAAATACACAGAAAACTCTTAAAGCTCAATAATGAGGAAACAACATAGTTGAAAAATGGGTCAAAGACCCAAGAACCACGACTGAAGACTGGAGGGCTTCCCAGGTGGCTCGGTGATCCGCCTGCTAGTGCAGGAGCCTCACGCTCGATCCCTGGGTGGGGAGATGCCCTGGAGAAGGAAATGGCAACCCACTTTGGTATTCTTACACAGAGGATGGACAGAGGAGTCTGGCGGGCTATGGTTCATGGGGTCACAAAGAGTCGGACTGAATTTAGCAACTGAGTGCATGCTATAGGCTGAACGTGTCCTCTCCAGAGTGATATGTTGAAAGCTAACCCTCAATGTGGTGGTATCAGAAGGTGAGGCTTTTGGAAGCTGATTAGGCTTTGAGGGTGGAGTCTTTATGAATGGAACTAGTGCCCTTGTCAAGGGTCCCCAGAGAGCTGCCTCTCCCATTCCACCATCTGAGGAGACAGTAAGAAGAGAGGTATGAGCCAGCACATGGGCCCTCATTTGACACTGGGTTGTCTAGAACCTTGTTCTTAGACTTTCCAGTCTCCAGAATTATGCAAAATACATGCTTGTCGTTTACACAACCTAGAGATTTTTCCCAGTAGCAGCCTGAACAGACTGAGAAACTTCCCCTCAAAAGATACACAGATGGCAGATGAACATATGAAAAGATGCCTCACACCATACTCACCAAGGAGATACACATTAACACAACAATGAAATGCCAGCACGCAGCATAAGAATCCCCAAACCCAGAGCCCCGAGAACACCCAAGGCTGATTTTGTTGTGAACCAACAGGAACTCTCATCCACTGTTACCAGGATGTATCAAGGGGTATCAGAGAAGGGCATGGCACCCCACTCCAGTACTCTTGCCTGGCAAGTCCCATGGATGGAGGAGCCTGGTAGGCTGCAGTCCATTGGGTTGTGAAGAGTCGGACACGACTGAGCGACTTCCCTTTGAGTTTCATGCATTGGAGAAGGAAATGGCAACCCACATGTGTTCTTGCCTGGAGAATCCCAGGGACGGGGGAGCCTGGTGGGCTGCCGTCTGTGGGGTCGCACAGAGTCGGACAAGACTGAAGCGACTTAGCAGCAGCAGCAGATCAGGGGGTATAGCCACCTTGGAAGAGTTTTGTTGTTTCTTGAAAAACTAAAGGTACTGTTGCCATAAGATCCAACTCTCACTCTCCTTTATATTTACCTAAAGTAGTTTAAAACTTATGTCCACATAAAAATTTGCACGTGAATGTTTGTAGTAGCTTGATTCATAACGGCCAAATCCTCAGTTCAGGTCAGTCGCTCAGTTGTGTCTGACTCTTTGCACCCCATGGACTGTAGCATGCCAGGTTTCCCTGTCCGTCACCAACTCCCAGAGTTTACTCAAACTCGTGTCTATCGCGTTGGTGATGACATCCAACCATCTCATCCTCTGTCATCCCCTTCTCGTCCTGCAAGCCACCAAAATGTACTTCAGTATGTGAATAGATAAACTGTGGTACATCTAGACAGTGGAATATTAAATCCAAAAAATTAAGCTGTGAAACCATGAAAAGACATGGAAGAACCTTAAATATGTATTATTAAATGAAAGAAACTAATCTCTGGAAAAGACTACATAATGCGTGACTCCAAATATATGGCATTCTGGAAGGCAAATTGTAGAGACTGACAAAAAAAAAAAAAAGAGGTTGCTAGAGATTGTATAGGGGCAAAGAAGATAAATAGGCAGAATGCAGAGGCAGGGTTTTAAAGCTGTGAAAATGGTCCCGTGGTGGAGGTTTAGCCACTCAGTGGTGGCTGACTCTTGGCGACCCCACGGACTGCAGCCCGCCAGGCTCCCACCAGGCTCCTCTGTCCACGGGGATTTTCCAGGCAAGAACACTGGAGGGGGTGGCCATGCCCTCCTCCAGGGGATCTTCCCGACCCAGGGATCGAACCTGCATCTCTTGCATCTCTTGCATTGCAGGCAGATTCTCCACCGCTGACACTGGGGGCGGCTCCTAAAAAGGTGATACAAATAGCTCCTATTTTGAAGATGAGAAAACTGAGTCACAGAAAGAATGTCGCCCAGCTAGCACATGGCAAAACTTGGATTTGACCCTGAGTATTGTGAACAGTCCATTCTCTTCACAGAAATGGTTTGGAATCATTTCTAAAATCCAACATATGTTTAGAGTCTCATCGTTTTTCCCTTGGGATAAAACCCATGAGCAGCATCAAACAGTATCTAACACTGCTTTGGTATTTACATCTGTGAATTCACAGTTACCTTAGTTCTCTAAGGAAACATTTTTCAGTCATCTAAGTGTTACAAAGGGGCTTTCCTGATAGCTCAGTTGGTAAAGAATCCACCTGCAATGCAGGAGACCCCAGTTCAATTCCTGTGTTAGGAAGATCTGCTGGAGAAGGGTTAGGCTACCCACTCCAGTATTCTTGGGCTTTCCTTGTGGCTCAGCTGGTAAAGAATCTTCCTGTAATGCGGGAGACCTGGGTTTGATCCCTGAGTTGGGCAGGTCCCCTGGAGAATGGAAAGGCCACCCACTCCAGTGTTCTGGGCTGGAGAATTCCATGGACTGTATAGTCCACAGGGTCGCAAAGAGTCGGATATGACTGAATGACTTTCACTTCCTTCACTTGCATTTAGCCTTACAAAAAGGTACTTCTAATCATCATTTGACCATATATGTAACAAGAGATTTGTAGTCATTAACTTTTAACTAATTATACTAGAGTAGGATATACTACATATTTTCAAGTGAAAGTAATATCAAAAATTACCACAATTTTATGATTATAATCCTCCTGAGTCATACTTATTTACATGTAGCATATTAATCATATTTTTTCTAGTTGCTTTTAAATATTTTTTCTACATTTTCATTTCAAAGTAATTATGTAAACACTTTTCTAAAATGGTATCAAGCCCATAAATACTATATAATGANGTCCAACTTGTCAATAATTTTTGCCATGGATTGTGTTTTTGATATTTTATCTAAAACTCATCATCAAACCCAAGGTTAGGAAGACTTTTCTTTCAGAAGTTTTTGTTTTGCACTTTATGTACAAGTCTACAATCTATTCTAATTTAATTTTTGTGAAAGGTGTAAGATCACTGTGTTCTTTTTGCATGCAGAAATTCAAACATTGCTTCACCATTTCTTGTAAAGATTATCATTTCTTCTTTGCACCTTTGTTGAAAATCTGTTGACTTCATTTGTGTGTATCTTTTTCTGGGTTTTTGATTTTGCTCCATTGATCTGTATGTCTTTTCTTTAGACACATCACACCATCTTAATTACTGTACCTTTACAGTTACTCTTGAAATCAGGTCAGGAACTCCAGTTTTTTCTTCTTTTTCAGTGTTGTGTTGGCTCTGTAAGCATTTTGCCTTTCCATATAAGCTTTAAATTTAATCTGTCATAGCTATAAAATAGCTTAATGAGACTTTGGAATTACGTTGGATCAATAGATCAAGATTTGACATCCTAACAATACTGAGGCTTCCAATTAATGAACTGATGTCTTGAAGAATATATATTTGTCTTTCATTAAATTTTGACATCAAAATGTGCATGTACATTATAAAAATCAACATTTGTTGAAGAACTTTAATTTAAAAATAAACTATTTTTTGTATATTTAAGGTAATAACTGAGTAGCTTAAATGTTACCAAAATTTTTCCCTTTAATTAATTTATTGATTTTCATACAATTTTCAGGTTGATTTTTAGAGCTTTAAGATATTTTTATTCCTGACTCTTGCCTATTACCCAATAAATATTTTAATGTTAAAATGAAATTTGTTAAAAATAGATTTAGCTGGTTAGTTGTAAGAAAAGTGACATGAAAATCAGTCTGTTTCAGCCAATGATTATTTTAGATCACACTTTGCTGATTCAAACCAATTGAATCAGAGTGAGACCACTGAATAAATTACTTCTATTAATAGCATCCATTTCATGATTCAGGCCAAAAAGTGATTAAAATATCTCCAGTAACACCATAATTTTCATATATAATTCTTGCTAAATGTCAAAGTTATTTTTCTTCCTTAAACTAAGCAAAGCATGAGGCATCCTTAATCTTTAGAAACTAACATTACCAAAGAAACCTCTTTTCGTAAAGAATCTCACTTTTAATATTCTCCAGGTTATAATCTTAACATATGGCTACAGTTAAAACTTTCTTTTTCCATAATCAGAGTATTTGAAAATTCATTTTTAACTTAAATAGATCAATCTTAGTGATTAGAACTTTGATCAATGATCTATGAAGTAAGTACCAGCTTGTAAAGTACAATTTATCTTAAATTAAAATGCTCCCTTATTTGACAAGACAATACAGTGTTCTGTGTCATGCCATGAATTATATGGGTATACTTGTCAGTATAAATTTTCTGGCAACGGTAATAAAGAATGCTGTCACTCATTTTACTGCTGGAGAGAATCAGCGTTTCTTATTCACACTAATGCAGCATTTCCATTACTTCTTACAAAAGCCTTGGCAGTACTTCAAAATGAGTATTATTACAAAATATTCTATTATAGCACGGTAAATATATGACTTTCTCTTCTATTATGTTCACAACTGTCCAAACAGGACTTTACTCTGATTATACTGCTCTACCGTCAAGTGAGAAAAACTGACTTTCAGATCTTTGCCTTACTGAAAGGATGAATGGCTTTATTCCGGGAAGTCCTCTGGTACACCAGGGTGCATTGTCCCATTGCAGGCTTTGTTACTGACTTCCTTGCTTTTGCTTTAGCTCTTGAATGTAAAACTTTTTTGGGAAGGTATACAGAGGAGACCTTGACATACTGTGATACATTTGGAAATTAAAAGCAATAATTAACATGTATCACATATTTTGGTGAAAATACAAATCTGAAACTCATTCTATTGAGGTATGGTTGATGTACAATGTCATTTTGTCAGGTATGTGCAGCATAGTGAATCAGAGTTGTTAAAGGTTATACTCCATTTATAGTCTTAATAAAATGTTGACTGTATGCTATGTTGTACAACATATCCTTACAGTTTATTTATTTCACATGTTACAGTAGTATGTGACGATGTAGCTCTTACCCCACGCACCTATCGTGCCTACCCTTCTAACACTCTCTCCACTGGTAATCACTAGTTTGTTCTCTATGTCTGAGTCTATTACCTATTTACCCTATTTATTATTTATATGGGAAGTATAGTAGATTTACAGTGTTGTGTTAGTTCCAGGTGTACAACAAAGTGATTCAGTTAAATATACATAGATATCTGGTTTTTCCAGATTCTTTTTTCTGTAGGTTAGTATAAAATATTGAGTGGAGCTCCTGTGCCATATGGCAGGTCCTTGTTGATTGTTTACCTTGTATGTAGTAGTGTGTGTATGGTAATCCCAAAACCTAATGTATCCCCCTCCCACTTTCCCTTTTGGTAACCATAAGTTTCTTTTCTATGTTTGTGGGCCTGTTTCTGCTTTGTGTATTAGTTCATTTTAAAAATAATTCACATGAAAGCAGGGTCATATGTTCCTTGTGTTTCTCTGTCTGGCTTGCTTCATTTAGTAAGATAATCTGTGGGTTCATCTATGTTGCTACAAAGAGCATTATTCCATGTTTTTTTATGGCTGAAGAATATTCCATTATTTAAAATGACACATCTTTATCCACTCATGTGTTAATGCACACTTAGTTTGTTTCCGTATCCTGACTATTATAAACAATGTTGCTATGAACACTGGGATGTATCTTTTCAAATCAATGTTTTCAAGTTCTTTTAACTTCCAAGAATGGAATTGCTGGATGATATGATAGCTCTGTTGTTAGCATTTTGAANTTTGTAACATGCAGAAGGATAAAATGATAACTAAAAGATTCAATAGGGTCTTAGAGATTGTGATTTACTTTTCTTAGTTTGAGTTTTCATACTCAACCTTGCTTATTTCCAAGTTTTTCTGTTTATCACTCTGATTACATTTTCTTGATCTTCAAGGTAATGGTTAGTTATCTGATTTACCTCCCCCAGTAATTAATCTTTTAAAACTCTGTACACACTGCAGATTGTTTGCTTTCATTTTCTGAATGGGAGACAAAAGTAGATATTCATGGAGTTCCATTCAAATAACTCCAAAATGTACAGTCCTTACCAGTTTGACAATCCCCAATCTTGAATTATTTCCATCATCAACTTTCTCCATTTGCCATTTTAAATTATTTATATTTCTTTGCAAATGACTTTTTCCTCTTCCTTTTTTTTTTAATGAAATTAAACAGTTTGTTACATATACAGAGAAACAAGATCAGCATGGCGTCAGCTCCCCACATCCCTAGTCCCACGGAATGACACTAAACCGGATGATCCAGGAGACAGGAGACATGAGCAGTGGGTCATTTTAACATTGACCAGTTAGTGTTAGATTATAGCCAAGCAGCTCTACACCCCAAAGAGAGATGGGACATGAAGGGAAGGGAAGTCAAAGGGAAGTATGCTGTGGCAGCTGTCCGCAAGACAGAACGTCTGCAAGATAGGGAGGCAGCCGGGACATTGCTCCCACCATGTTCCAAAGAGGATCATGAAACAACAGAATGTCAAGACTTGGATCAATCTGTAGTAAGCCTCGCCTGTGTCTGGCTTATGTGGAAAAATGCAGATTGCCAGGGCTCCCCAGTGGATCTGTTCTGCTGTATTCACACAGACCGTCTACTCTTCATTTTTCATTTCAGTCCAAAGCTGGGCTTTCATTGTTTCCTGCTTATGCCCAGTACTGTTTCTCCAGCGATTCCCAGAACTAAGAGCACCCTCCAATCTCAAACCATTATTCCTTTTGTTCCTAAAGATAGGCAGTGATCAAATCTAAGGATAAATTAATCTAACAAAAGTCTATTTAATGGCAGCCCACTCTAGTACTCTTGCCTGGAAAATCTCATGGACAGAGGGGTTGGTCCATGGGGTTGCAAAGAGTTGGACATGACTGAGCAGCTTCAATTCTTCACTTACTGTTTTTGGATTAAAGTAATGCAGCATCCATGTTTTTTTAGGATTTCACAGTCTATCTCCAGATCTTTTCCAATTACTTCCAAACAACTGTGTTATTCCAGTTAATCTGATTTGAGTCACCAGTTCCTGAGGATCTGTTATGATTTGGCACTTTTATGTATACCACTCCCCCTGCATACAGCAATTTTGCATGTCAATATTCTTTCCAGCAACAAAAATCTTTATAAATGATTCTTTCTTTACCATACTTTCTTTGAACATTAACTGAACTTTCCCAGTTTTGACTTCCAAGTGTCTAGTTATATCCTTTATGATATATTACTGCTAACTTGTTTTATTGATATTTTCACATACAGAACTTATGTCTCTACTGCATGAAATATAAGGATTGTTACTCTCTATTTCTTATAACAAAGGTTATACTTGATAAAAATATGTTCAGAGAATTCCAAATGATTTACCATTGTTTCAAATTCAGGCAATATTTGCTACATTTGCTATTTAAGCATATGATTTCATGATCAAGAGAACAGTAAATATTAGATAACTAACTTACAGAGAAATGTTATATATGAACTCAATTGTATATTTTAACCATACTTGCTTTATAATTGCTTATTTACCCTTAACTACATCTCTTTTCTTCATTCAAAATTGGTAAGAGGCAAAGTATTAGCTTTGTTACTTATTTGGATTCCTCATTTGTTATGGTTTGAACATAGAACATTCATGAACCAAGGACATCCTTATATGTGTAACTAGTATGTTACTGACTCTTTCTTTACCCTGATGAGGAATTCTAACCCTCATTTAGGTTCTCTGGAGCATATATCATTTGTTAAAGGATAATCTCAGAAAGTTTACATGAAGGAACATCGAGAGCTAGGTAGTGATCAAGGAATACATAGGGAATTGGATACATGATTGCCTTATTACTCCTCTGGGTGACTAGGAATCTTTTATGAAGAGGAACCTCTGAGGAGCCACGTGTACTGCACTTCAGAATGGTTCCTCTGAAAGCTGAGACTTGTACACTGCTGCTGCTGCGGCTGCTGCTAAGTCACTTCAGTCGTGTCTGACTCTGTGCGACCCCATAGACGGCAGCCCACCGGGCTCCCCCGTCCCTGGGATTCTCCAGGCAAGAACACTGGAGTGGGCTGCCATTTCCTTCTCCAATGCATGAAAGTGAAAAGTGAAAGGGAAGTCGCTCAGTTGTATCCGACTCCCAGCGACCCCATGGACTGCAGCCCACCAGGCTCCTTCGTTCATAGGATTTCCTAGACAAGAGTACTGGAGTGGGGTGCCATTGCCTTCACTGGGGGATATAAACATTTTCTAAATTCTAGGGAGAGCTGGACAAGCTTCCACAATTCCATGGCCCAGAGGCAGAAAGTTGAGTGCACAAAGGGTGTCTGCAATCACAGAATTTATTCACGGTTGCTTTAGCTAAAGTCAGTTGTGAGCCAAGATAATGTGCAGTAGTTTCCGATCATGGTGCAATACCACAGGCGCTTCTGGGTAGTTTTGGGAAGCTCCAAACAATCTTTAGCATGTGTTTCCAAAACGTATGAGTTATCTGGTAGTATCCGACTTCATGAAACTTCTACTTTATCTTCACAGTTTGTTACCACTCTGATTCATGGGCACTGCTGGGTTTATGAAACAGAAAGTCGTTGCAGTTCTGCTCTGTGGTGAAAATTCTCTTTGTTAGGCACTTCTTCTGTTAATTTATTGATAAATTCATGAAGAACATTTGCCTGGCAATTTCCATGTTTTCACTGAGTGTAATAAAACTTGCAACAAATCACTGTGTCTAACAAGAGCAAAGCACTTGTGCTTCCTGGTGTCTACCAAAATATTGAAACTGTTTTGTGTCCCTATAGAATTGAAAAATTCGTGCCTTGTCTTCCTTAGTGTTGCTTTTCCTTCATGTGGCTATCAAAAAATGACTGTTTTATGATGTCATGAGTGTCATTTTAAAGAGAGAAAGAATTCTTCTTTTTGTTCACTGCTACATCACCAACATGTAGAGAAGTACATGGTGTATACACTATTTTGAATGAATGAATAATTGTCTTACATAATTTTTAGTTAAATAGCTCCTTTACATTTTTTCCTTACAAGTGTCTTTATCCCCTGAGATCCATATAGACAAGAATGAGGAGGTATGAAAGAAGGGGTTATACCAAGACACAAGTATAAGTAATACATATAATATTTAAGCTCTGAAATTCACCATCTCTGGCATTAAAATGTAGAGATCCTTGCATAAGAAAATCTATCATACATGGCTGTGACAATAATTGGCCATATATGCCATGTCTGTTTAAATTTCATTTGGCATGAACCAAATCTGATGCATTTAAAACACATTTATTTTTTGCCATGGTTGTAGTTTTGCTACTTTATATTAAAAAGAGAGAGAGAGAGAAAATTACCTTTGAAGAAAAGATTCAAGTCCTCTCTGTGAAAATTATTTTATTTATTATAAATGGAATCATACATTTTGTGGGTTTTAAGGATGATTGCAACCTCTGAAATTTTTAAATTAAAAAACATATGGCACCAAAATTCTGTCTTCCAAGGGCATATCACTGAGAAGTAATGTGATCCAGTACCTAAATTCCAATTTAATGCTTTTTTACTTAATATTTTCACTTAAATTCTCATTGTTGTTGTCTCTAAGTAATGTCCAAGGCCTTGTGATGCCATAAGCTACAGCATGCCAGGATTCACTGTCCTTAACTGTCTCCCAGCATTTTCTCAAATTCATGTTCATTGAGTCGGTGAGGCCATCCAATCAGATCCTCTGATGCTATCCAATCAGATCCTCTGCTGCTGGCTTCTCTTCCTGCCTTCAGTCTTTCCCAGCATTAGGGTCTTCTCCAATGAGTAGGCTCTTCACAACAGGTGGCCAAAGTACTGGAGCTTCCACTTCCTCATCAGTCCTTCCAATGAATATTCAGGGTTGATTTCCTTTGGGATTAACCACTTGATTCTGCCCAAGGGACTCTCAGGAGTATTCTCTGCACCACAATTTGACAGCATCAACTCTTCATCATCCTATTACGGTCCAACTCTTAGATCTGTGCATGACTGCTGGAAAAACTATACTTTGACTATATGGATCTTTGTTGGCAAAGTGATGTCTCTGCTTTTTAATATGCTAAGTTTGTCATAGTTTTTTTTTTTTTTTTTTTTCCCAAAGAGCAGGAATCTTTTAATTTTGTGACTGCAGTCACTGTCCTCAGTGATTTTGGAGCACAAGGAAATAAAATGTGCCACTGTTTCCATTGTTTCCCCATCAATTTGCCAGGAAGTGATGGGGCCAGATGCCATTACCTTAATTTTCTGAATGTTGAGTTTTGAGCCAGCTTTTTCACTCTCCTCTTTCATCAACACGCTCATTAGTTCCCCCTCAGTTCAGTTCAGTTCAGTTGCTCAGTCGTGTCCGACTCTTTGCGACCCCATGAATTGCAGCACGCCAGGCCTCCCTGTCCAGCACCAACTCTCGGAGTTCACTCAGACTCACGTGCATCAAGTCAGTGATGCCATCCAGCCATCTCATCCTCTGTCGTCCCCTTCTCCTCTGCCCCCAACCCCTCCCAGCTTCAGAGTCTTTCCCAATAAGTCAACTCTTCGCATGAGGTGGCCAAAGTACTGGAGTTTCAGCTTTAGCATCATTCCTCCAAAGAAACCCCAGGGATGATCTCCTTCAGTTCCCCTTCACTTTCTGCCATAAGGGTGGTGTCATCTGAAGTTGTTTATATTTCTCCCAGCATTCATGATTCCAGCTTGTGCTTCATCCAGCCCAGCGTTTCTCATGATGTACTTGGCATATAAGTTAACAGGGTGAAAATATACAGCCTTGATGTGCTCTCTTCCCTATTTGGAACCAGTCTGCTCTTCCATGTTAGGTACTAATTGTTGGTTCTTGACCTGAATACAGGTTTCTCAGGAAACAGGTAAGGTGGTCTGGTATTTCCATCTCTTCAAGAATTTTCGGCAGCTTGTTGTAATCCACATAGTCAAAAGCTTTAGCATAGTCAATAAAGCAAAAGTAGACTTAAAAAAAAAAGTTTCCTTACTTGTTTTACGATCCAACAGCTGTTGGTGATTTGATCTCCGGTTCTTCTCCTATTCTAAACCCAGTTTGTACATCTAGAAGTTGTTGGTTCACATACTGTTGAAGCCTAGTTAGAAGGGTTTAGAGCATTATGATGCTAGGATGTGAAATGAGCACAGTCGTATGGTAGTTTGAACGTTCTTCATTATTGCCTTTCTTGGGGATTGGAATGAAAACTGACCTTTTCCAAAATGTAAACAATGGGGAACTTTTATTAAATAAGGAATATCAGTTGACAAATCTATAGTGATAGATAATCTAAAAACTAACTTAACAGTAAAATTTAGGAGAAAATGGATTCCATATACTGAGAGCACAGTGATATAAAATACTATTGCTGCTTTAGAAGCTTAGCTTTTCTTTCAGATATTTCTATCCTTAGGAAGTTTGTAAAAATTGATGTTAAAATTGTAGAAACGAAGAACAGATTAGTGCTTTCCAGAGAGTAGAGACAAGGTAGAAGGTATATCGGTGTGCTGTAAAAGGACAATAGAAAAAATCTTGGTAGTGATGGAAATTCTGTGTCTTGACTGTAATGTAAACCCAGTTCTAAGAATGTATGTATTTTGTAAGACACTGCCATTGTTGGAACTGAGCAAAGGATACATGCGGCTTCCTAGGAGATTCAGCAGCAAAGAATCTGCCTGCCAGTTCTGGATATTCAGGTTCAACCTTGGATGGGGAAGATCCCCTGGAGAAGGAAATGACAACCCACTCCAGTATTTTTGCCTGGGAAATCCCATGGAGAGTGGAGCCTAGTGGGCTATAGTCCATAGGGTCACAGAGAGTCAGGTACAACTCAGTAAACAACAGCAATGGAGGATACATAGGATCTTTATTAATTTTGTACAGTTTCATGTGAATTCTGCAAGTTCATGTGAATTGCAGTTAGCTCAATTGATTTAAATTGTAAACCTATTAAATACAGGGGCAACTTAGGGTTTTGTCATTTGGGGAGTATGCTATAACAGAAATAAAAATATAATTGGTATTCAGAGTGTTAAGTTTCCATGTGTTTAACATGTTTGGGGGAAAATATTGAATTTATTTATGGAAGTTAAGATAGTTTATAGTGACAGTATACTTGTTGGGATAGTGTATTATAATAGGAAGCCTGATATTTTTATTGCTAGTTTGGTGTTTCCTATTTTTTCAATTACCTATAGATTTAGGGTAAATTTTGTAATCCTCATGTTAGTCTTTCTATATCATTTCTTAGGCCAGTGTATATTTCAGTGATTTTAATGTGCATATAAATACCAGTATCATTTCATTACATTATTTTCTTATTTTACTGTAAAGCCAGGGTAAATAAAACCAGAAAAATTATGATAATAATTCTGTGATATACCTATGTTGTGTATTAACTAAGAATATTAAAATGTTACTCCTGGCATTTTTGTAACACTATTTGACTATTAGACCATCCTCCTGGCCTAACTGACCTGTTTGCAAAATGTGGGTGTGGGGTTGGATGAAATGTATCACCTCTTTTTAATCTAAATGCAGTGACTTTCTAAATTAGCTTCTTGTGTAAATTTTCAGATGCACAAGGCATCTGGAATAGAGTGGAAGCTTTCAAAGTGCACGAGACGTGTCAGACTCTAGTGGTTAAGAAATGCTCTTGGAGGAGATTTAGTTAGAGAGACTGAGAGTCACATGTTTAAACCCCCTTACATACCATCATGCTATAATTATCTGAATTGTAGGCTATCAGTGATATCTTGGCAGCAATTACTGTGGGTTATGACATGATATTTATATTCACGGAGAATTAGGAGGCATATCCTAGCATTGCATAGCTAACCCTTTTATTTGTGTATTTATCTATTTAATTTTTGTGTCCAGATATAAAGGTGGAAATGTTACTTACCATTTGACTATGTTTTGTTTTAAAGAGTGAACATTTTCATCATTGTATGCAGAGGGAGAAAAAAACATAAAGAACAAATTCTTTATTCAGGATCTAGAAATATGTTCTGAAGGAAAAAAAAAAGAAAAAGAAAAAGAGGCGTGTTTTGAAGCAAAGAGATGTACAAGAAATTTTGACAGAAAGGATTCTCATTCATATGCCTAAAGGGTAAAGTCCCTTTGCCACTTTGTTCATTAAAAATGATTCTGAAGGTCTACTCTGTCTCCAGCCACTTCAGATTAGCTCTTTTCCATGTCAAGGACTCACCTGCTGAAATGACTTTTTCTTTACTCACGTATTTTTTTCTCTCTTTGCAGTGTCTCTCATATCTAGAGTACCTTTAGCTCTTAGGAAAGAAAGCTTCATACACTGTTACTACAGTATTCAAGCTCTCCCCAGTTTAACCATTTTAAGACTCACAAGAACAAACCTTCTTCCTCAGGTTTAGATATTGATTTTTTTTTTTTTTTCCTGTCAAGAATGCTACTTATTCCAGATATACCACAGTTAGAATAACTTCCTCCCTGGACAGTGATAATCTACAAGGCATAGAGATCAATATAAATTATCTCAATTCAGATGTGAATAATAAATCAGTAAGCCCTAAAGCAAACAAAATCTCTCTAAGCTTTTAAAGGTAATAACAAGATAGAAGAAACTGTGAATGCAAAATCTAGGGGAATTACCTCTTGCTTACTCAGAATACCTTTTTTTTTTCTTGATGCTTTGTGTATCTGTGTGTTCGGATGTACAGATAATTAGAAATGTCTCAAAAGGCAAAACAGCTACAATCACAGAAATACTAGATTACTAGTGAGAAAGTAAACAATTGAAATCTTTTAAATGGCCTAAAATGGTAAAGATGGTAATATAATTAAGCATTTTAAACAAAGAGTGATGGTGACTGTCTGCATGTTCAGTCATGTCCAATTATTTGCAGCCCTTTGGACTGTAGCCCACCAGGCTCCTCTGTCCATGGGACTCTCCAGGCAGGAATACTGGAATGGGTTGCCATTTCCTCCTCCAGGGGGTCTTCCCAACCCAGGGGTCGAACCTATGTATTTTGCAGCTCCTGTATTACAGGTGGACTCTTTACCCACTTAGCCATCGTGGAAGCCCTTGACAAAGAGGGTGACTTCTTGTTTCATTTTATTTATAAACAACCACATTTTTAGAGAAGGCCTGACTCTGTGAGGTAAGATTGTCCAAAGTGTGAGCAATTCTCTCATTTCGTCCAAATGTATTTTATTTAAAAGTATTTAGTATCCTGTCATTAAACATATTTCCAGGTTTATAGACATCACTTTGTTAGTCTGGTTGAAATTAAATTTGAAACAGTAAAACATAAAAATGCAAAGTGACAATGACATGAAAAAATTTCTTGAATTAAAAAGAAAAAACAGGTACTTGTATTTATGACACTGAAATAGGGCAAGCTTGCAAATCCAGCTTTATTCAAGGTCTTATGCAATTAAATCTGGGTTGTATTTGATGTCAAATATTACAAATTCAGTTTGCCTAGAAATGCAGCCCTATTTACCAACTGTTTATTGAGTTAAACATAAAAATATTAAACACTTTTCCTCTACGACTATTAAAAGTCGTAATAAAATCTGAGAAAGCATCCTGTTATCATGAACTCTTGAGCACCGACTTGTGGAGCAGATTAATTATAGAAGACAAGAGGCAATATTTTCCGGATGTGAAGCTGTAGGTAGTCTAACCATATTCACAGCTGAAAATTAATATTATCTAGAACTCATACTGATGTAATCATATTGAACTTGCTACTTCAAGTATGGGGTAAATAATTTGCACAGATAGAGGAAATAAGAAATCATCAGTCATTGCAGAATTTAGGATCTTAAAAAAAAATAAGACATTTGCTGAGTTGAAAAAAAGTTTGAATGTTTTATATTCTTTGAACAAAGGTAAACTTTAACATAGCTTCTTAAGTCTTTTGGACCACTGTCAGAATTCTCCAGTTTAATCAAATTCCCACCACCTGACAAAGTGCCATGGTAGCTGATCAGACCACGTATATCTGCTATGAGCATCCTCAGTACAAGCAAGAGGCACTGCCGGTGATCGCTACTGATTTTTTTTTCTTCATATGCTTTCTTTAATCTCCCTTCCTTCTAATGCAACCCTTTGAATAAATGTGTTGTTATGACCAAGAATGGCTATGGCACACAGCATCCTGTATTTTCATGCATGCTGCTTTGAACTATGAATGGAAACTTACTTTGCAGCAATCACCTAACTAGCCAACTAATCAGGTGCTCCTCCGACTTACTTTCAAGTTATTTGATGTTGAAATAGAAACACTCATCCAATGGTCAATGGAATAATAAGCACAGAGAGGTTGTACTTCAGTGTTTCTTGGTCCAAAAGCTATTTTTCCAGACTCGCTATTGAGTTTATAATCTCTCATGAACGTCATGAAAGAGAACCTAAATATTTAAATGATCTAAAAATAGAATTGGTGCTTCCCTGGTGACTCAGTGGTAAAGGATCTGCCAACCAAAGCCCATCTGCCTAACTCAGGTTAGGAAGATCCCCTGGAGAAGGAAATGAAAACACACTCCAGTATTGTTGCCTGGGAAATCCCATGGACAGAGGAGCCTGGCAGGCTGTATAGTCCATGGAGTCACAAAGAGTCAGACATGACTTAGCAACTAAATAACAACAAAAATAGAATTATTTGTCCTGCAAATAAAAAATGAAAAGTTCGTGTGCTTCTGACAAGCCCTAGGTTGTATTCTGCTAATGTGACCCTGACTGTAGATGAGGATGGATGCTTTCCGTGAGTTACCTAGCACGCCCTCACTCATTCTCCCCTGATTCTCCACAGATGCTGGCTTCGACACCTGGGTATTTTGCTGTGGTTCAGGAAGAGTCAGGGAGAATGACTACCAAATGGGGACTTGAAAATAAAATTGGCTTTAAACTACTACCTGTGTTCTTTCAAGTCTAATGTCTTCTTTCATGTCCTAATGTTACAATTGCCACAGAGGAAAAAGCAAAGTACCTGTGTGCACATCCAAAACATGACTTCAAGGCAAATAACTAAGAATTAAATAGATCAATGAAAGGAAAGACACCTTGGACAAGGTCACTTAGATTTGATTAAATATATTAAATTGCTTAATGCTGTTTTGTGAATTTAACTTATCAAAGTCATTCCTTTGATCATCACACTTAAAAAGTAAAAAATATGCCATGAATACTTCTAACAAAATAACATTAAATCAGAAGGCACAAAAACTTTTAAGTCTAATTGGTCACTAGTAAACCTTGTTTTCTCCTGCAAATAATGCATATTCTCCAAACTCCCACCTAACTCCTACGTGCAAGACACTTTTGTGCTCTTTGATTGCAATACAAGGGAATGAAATGATCATATTAGAAAAATAGAAACAGCCATTCCTTACTTTCCAAGTGCTATAATTCAACTCAGTTATGAATATTTCTTGATATTTTCCCTTTTCTTTCCATTCACAAGTTAATGGCTTAGTTTCCACCCCAATGATGTAGCACCTGGATACATTTCTAACATGTAACCATATCTTTGTTTCTGCTCAACTTTTAATTAGATCTCTATGCTATTGTCATCATGGTCTTTCATAGATATAAATGCTATCTAGTTTAAAAATCGTAATGACTTACTTTAACCTCAAAATAAAACCCTTTGAGTGGCTGGGGGGCTTTTCATGGTTGATTCCTGCTTACATGAATCAGTTATGCATCAGTCAGTGCTCTTCTGGAAATTTCAGGAGTCACTTATATTAAACATTTAAACATTGTCCTGTAAAAGTTGGCTTAAAACTCAAACTTAAAACATTCAAAAAACTAAAATCATAGCACCTGGTCCCATCACTTCATGGCAAATAGATGGGAAAACAGTGGAAACAGTGTCAGACTTTATTTTTGGGGGCTCCAGAATCACTGCAGATGGTGACTGCAGTCATGAAATTAAAAGATGCTTACTCCTTGGAAGAAAAGTTATGACCAACCTAGACAGCACATTAAAAAGCAGAGACATTACTTTGCCAACAAAGGTCCATCCAGTCAAAGCTATGGATTTTCCAGTAGTCATGTATGGATGGGAGAGTTGGACTATAAAGAAAGCTGAGCGCCTACGATTTGATGCTTTTGAACTGTGGTTTGGAGGAGACTCTTGAGAGTCCCTTGGACTGCAAGGAGATCCAACCAGTCCGTCCTAAAGGAAGTCAGTCTTGAATATTCATTGCAAGGACTGATGCTGAAGCTGAAACCCCATTACTTGGGTCACCTGATGCGAAGAACTGTTTCATTTGAAAAGACTGTTGTTGGGAAGGATTGAGGGAGGGAGAAGAAGGGGACGACAGAGGATGAGATCGTTGGATGGCATCACTGACTCAATGGACATGAGTTTGACAGAGAGGCCTGGCGTGCTGCAGTCCATGGGGTTGCAGAGTCAGACTCGACTGAGCAACTGAACTGAACTGAACTATAGTTGATTTAATTAGGCATAAAGTACTTAAAAAATTTTTTTTGACTTAAGCTATTTCAGATTGGGTTTTATTTTGCTGACTATATCTTGCTCTTTTTAATTTAATATGTAATTGGTAGCCAAATTTCTGAAAGGAGTTTTCTTTCTTTCTTTTTTGTCCTATTATTTCTAAGTGTTTTAGCATGGATTATTATATCTACAGATGTTCTTTAACCTCAATTTATAGAAGGACTGTTGTGGTAATTTTTTGTTTTATCTATTTCATCTTTTCTATTGGAAATCACCCTATCTAGTTCACAGATGAGGAAATTTCTGTTAGATTAATTTATCTACCACAAGCTCTTAAGTGATGGAACTAAGATTCTAGACTGTGTAAACCCAGGGAACATAAGTGCAGTGAAATATTTCTAATACACGCTTACATATGATAATCCACATGACAAAGTAGGGTAGACCTCAGATGGGTGCAGCAGAAATATAAGGAAGAGAGAGATGACTGTCCATTGACGGTATTGCCTGGTCATTTCCATCCAAAAGCACCAAGAAGCTAGGTCAAGTTTAGTTTGGATCTGAAAGCTCAAATTTGCTTTAGAGAAATAAGCAGGCCTGTTAGGAAGACAAGGCTTAAAACTACTTTCTTTATCTCCGAATGGAATCTAATATCCAGTCCATCCTTTTCTGTTTGAAGTTTAGATTTCTTGATATTCTGAAAACAATCCAACATGCCTTGGCTCCTCTGGGCAGAGTTTTTCAAGACGCTCCATCAATCCAGTTGCTGAGCTGCAGCCAGCAGCCAGGCTTGGCTTTGGAGGGCCACCCTTTGATGTAAATATGAAATGTATGTTATCACAATATTTTCTGAGAATACTATCTACCAAAGATTGTTCTGTAGAAAAAGATCTTTGGAGGAAAAGGTTTGAGGAATTTGAGAAACACTGCATACAGTATCTTCATTTTGGAAAGTATAGTGGTCATTAAAAAATTATAGGCACTTCAAACTTATTCATTTAATGTATTTTTTCTAAATGAATTTAACAATAATATTTTCCTCTGAAATATCTTAGTTTATGCTAAGAAACTTTGACTCAAAACTCAATATGAAATTTTAAATCATACCACTTTTGTCATTTCTTGACAATTTATTTCTTAATAAAAAATCACAACCTCAAGGTTGTGATAAGCAAAAGCATTAAAATACAAATATGAAATTAACATTTTAACATTCTTATTGTTAGTACTATGAAGTGTTATTGATTGCATTTAACAAAATTTGCATATTCTGTCATTAGAAGTCTAACTTGATCAATGCATAACTGTATAAAATTTCTATGTTTGTTCTAAAGGTCACATAGTTGTCCTTCCTGATAACTCATACACAGTCATTTATCATATGTATATCTGAGAAGTATCCATCTTTCTGTCAAAATAGCCTTGACTCAGAGTTCCAAGTTTTCCAAGCAGCAAGAACACTGATTACATACAATTAGAGCAGTGTGAAAAGCTAAGCTCTATTATACTCCTCAGTGTGAGTTACATGCAGACCTTCCCAGGTTTCATTTTCACGAGCTCCATTCTGTTCAGCTACTGTATCAAAAGAGGATTAAAACCTGAAAGAGACTACAGATGGAACAGAACAGTGTTCAGGGAGCTCTGAACACTTAACATTTGAGAATATTTGGCCATGATAAAGATGATTGTCAGATTTTTAGAAACCTTGAGCCTTGAAGTGATAGAAACCTGAGTTTACTTCTAATTGGAAAAAGGAAGAAATCACAAAAATGGGCTTTTCTGTTTGAATTTGCTTTAACTTTGGTCCGTTAAATTGTACTAACCTGTGCCTTGCCAGTCATTGCTTTACATACAAAGAAATGAGATGTTCAAGATGCTATGAGAATCCTATCATTTCTAATAATTATTTGTAAACCAATATATAAATGTATTTTATTGCATTTATAAACACATTTCTAAAAATGCAAATATTTTGTAATATGCTTTGAATAAAATTATATCATATCTCCCCTTGCTTATAGAGTCAATTTTAAAACTTAAGGGTACACAAGGGCATGCTGCCTCTACTAATAAAATAAAACCTATATTTTCAGATGTTTAATGCTGGTTGCCTGGTAAATCCCATGGATGGAGGAGTCTTGTAGGCTGCAGTCCATGGAGTCCCTGAGTCGGACACTACTGAGTGACTTCATTTTGATGCATTGGAGAAAGAAATGGCAACCCACTCCAGTGTTCTTGCCTGGAGAATCCCAGGGATGGGGGAGCCTGGTGGGCTGCCGTCTCTGGGGTCGCACAGAGTCGGACACGACTGAAGTGACTTAGCAGCAGCAGCAACAATGCTGGATGAGTATTGTTAGAGATGAAGTGACAGGAACAAGCGGCATTACCCCTGTCACTCTGAATTTTATTTTCCCTTGAGGTCATTTCATTTGCTTTCTCTGCCATTAACAAGCACACTATATGGGAACCACAGCTAGGCCTTTAACCATCTGCCTCAAAACTACTTTGTTTAGTAGGAGATACCTGAAACTTCCAAAGGACTTCATTAAAGACAACAAAGAAAAAATTAGGCACAAGTGATATATCTGTAAAATAGAGGAATTCCAAAACTGACCATATCAAGCTTGCTCCCTAGATACATAAGAGCCACCCAAATTCAACTTGCTCTCTAAATCACTCATTTCTGTGATCACAAGCTTTCAGCTGTGACATGAACTTAGAGTTCTCTTGCCCAGATTTGTCCAAATCTAAGCCTATCTTCCAACAAAGGTCCATCTAGTCAAAGCTATGGTTTTTCCAGTAGTCTTGTATGGATGTGAGATTTGGACTATAAAGAAAGCTGAGCGCCAAAGAATTGATGCTTTTGAACTGTGGTGTTGGAGAAGATTCTTGAGAGTCCCTTTGACTGCAAGGAGATCCAACCAGTCCATCCTAATAATCCTGAATATTCATTGGGAGGACTGATGCTGAATGAAGCTCTAACACTTTGACCACCTGATGCAAAAACTGACTTATTTGAAAAGATCCTGATGCTGGGAAGGATTGAAGGTGGGAGGAGAAGGGGATGACAGAGAATGAGATGGTTGGATGGCATCACCGACTCAATGGACATGAGTGTGACTCCGGGAGTTGGTGATGGACAGGGAGGCCTGGTGTGCTGCCGTCCATGGGGTCGCAAAGAGTCGGACACGACTGAGCGACTGAACTGCTCTGAACTGAAGCCTTTTGTTATGTCTAGGCTGTTATCCTGCTGGGCACTGATCAGGACTTACTTCCTAGACAGCTTGGCACCTTCAAGGTTTTGGAAGACCGTATTATTTCCCTCAAATATTTCTGTCCTTCCTGTGAAAGAATTTCACTTCCCCACCCTGCTGATGTCAAGTCTGGCCTTGTTACCATTTATACTGCCTTTCCCTGCGAGGATAATGCTTGGCCACACCAGTGATATCAGTTTTGTCCATGTGACTTATGTAGGCCAGTGAAATATGCAATATAGAAGGGATATTTGCTACTTCTGAACAGGGTGTTTACGAGTTTTCAATTCCTTTTTATCATTTTTTTTTGTTTGTTTTACAATGACATAGATAAGATTATTTTAAAGCTCTTGATTCCAGAGTAGAGAACATACAGCTGATCAATGAGAAATATGTAACATGAGAGAGAAAAACAAAACTATGTATTATCAAATTCCACTAAAGTTGTAGAGCCATTTATTCCCACAACATAACATCTCACCAGACCCATGGTCAAGAAAAAGGGAAGACGTTTCTACCCTGGAGGCTGTCCGTTCAGACTTTTACAATGCGTTTTGCGTTTCCATTAGGAGAAGTTTCGGTGCTATGTCTTCACGATAGGAGAAACTGATGACTTTCTTTTATTATACATCAGATTGCTATAATGAGATAAAAGATAATACTCTTCCCATGCTCTTCACATTCCGCAAAGCTGAAAAAAAGATTTTAATAGTCCTGAGAATCGTTATGGGTCAAAATATTATTTTTTACACGAGAACAGATTGATTTCACAATTGAATCGCTAGGTTTTGTTTGTAGAAGGCAAAGGCATGCATTGGAAGGACTAACAGATCATTTTGAGGATGCTCAGCTTAGAAACAGAACTAGAAAGCCTCCTGGCTCTCCTGAACATCTTAGCCTGGCAAGGCATCCTGGGAAGCGTCCTGCTTGAACTGGTCAGTCTGTTCACAGGGAGGCCAGGCTTCCTGCCGATACGTCTGATTGCTCTCTGATAGCTGATGCAGATGCGAAGGGGATTGATACAGCTTTTTGCTGGCAGTCAAAGGCTGCCTGTGGGTATTGGACATGCCCAGCTCTGACAGCGTTTTTAATCTTCTGCACATGATAACAGAGCAGCAATGGCAGCAGTAAGGATATAGTGGTTTCACCACAGGGATTGAACTGAAAAGTCAGAAGACTTAGGACAAGTGTAATACAAGTGGGGTTTACTTCCACCATCAGCCCCTGTCACCAATACGAATCAGGCTTGTTCTGGTCTCCTAACACCTTTCACCTCCACTCCCTCTGATGAATGACAGGGTCTTCCTTCATGATGACATGTTCCACTCTGAGGACTTCCACACGACTTTTTTCCAGCCCTGCTCGGTATACTAACTCCTCAAGATGCATACACAGACAGACACAGACATAACACAGACATACACATACACGCTTTTCTTGTAAGCCACTGTATTTGTTTTCAGTATGGAATTACAAAGAAATCATTTTAAAGATATTTCTGCTTCAGTAAAAATATGAATCTTGATTTATTTGTGATAGAATTATGTAGATAACAGCAGAAATGACAGGAGATTTTTTTTTTTCCAGACGAGTTGCAATAGTCTTTATGCTTAATCTTGCAATAAAAAATAAAGCAAGCATTTATAAAATATTTAGTCCTCAACATACAGTTATAGATTTCTAATAAGTATTTATTAAATTGATTAACATTGAATTTATATATGTGAATAAGAAAAATATTTAAAAAGGAATATTGATGGGTCATTGANATGGGTCATTGAAAACTCACATTAAGTCAATGTGTTAAAATCTTAAAGGGAAGGATGAGACTAAAGTGGTTTCTGGTTTTTAACCAGCATAATAATATATTGCAGAGTTTGGAAAATTTCAGTATCATGAGTGTTCATAGATTGCCTCTCTTCAAAACTGCTTCCTGCTTCTGATAAATACAAGGATGGATTATAGCAACTCAGTGCTGAGTACAATGCTTTGCTAATGCTTATTTATTGACTAAAATGTGTTGATTTCTTTTAAATATTTCTCATTCAAAATTAACACATGCTACAGGAAAAAAAACTAGTTTAAAGGATAAATTGTATTCAGGTTTATTCTGTCTGTTTTATTAGAAATAAAGCCAATAGCAAACATCACGTTATAATCTATCCCCTTTCAAAATTTGTGAGTTTACATGATTATATTTTTATCTTAGCATTTATACTTCATGCATCATCTTAATAATGATGTTTCCTTT
>SJYQ01000413.1:544821-586803 GCA_006410935.1 Redunca redunca | reverse complement strand
ACCTATGAGCCATATACTTTTATTTAGATGGCTAAGGCTTGAAAATTAAGGTCTTGAATTCAGTTTTATAAATAAGACATAAAAAATGAAAAAGTGTTTTTTTCCTCAATGACCTACTTCAAGAAAAATCATAAAAATGTACTGACAAACATAGGTGCTCAATCTCAGACTTTATAAAATTTACAATATGATTTTCTCAGACCATTAAACAAAATCAATATTTTCATTGATTATGGAGCAGAGTCAAATGAAACATTGATTGTCTAATAATCTTTAACCAATCAGTCTCTTCATTCTGGTTGTTCTGTGTGTGGGGCATGTGTGTGTGTGTGTCTCCACTTAAGGACTATAAGAACAAATTTCTACTAATTCAGGAAAAGTTTGATTCTCTCTAGATTTTTATTTATGTTTATTTGTCTTAAGGGGGCAGCAAAGGCACACAAAGCCTCTGATAGTATACCATTCATCTGCTATGTCCTAGTCTAAGATTAAATGCAAACATTTGTGTAATAATAGAAGTTAAGGACAATGTAGTGATGTTTCTCATTTCAGATCTTTATGAAAACAAAGTCTAGTATTTTCGTAGGCTGTAAACACCTTGCAGAGGCACAATTTACCCATTCGTTGAAGTATTTCCTTCATTCACTTGTAGCTTAGCTGGGCAGGTATAAGACAATTGTTGCTATTGTGAACTATGATTACTTAAGAATTTTCATAAGCCTAATTCATGTGAGGGCTTCCCTGGTGGCTCAGAAGGTAAAAAATCTGCATGCAATACAGGCGACCTGGGTTCAATGCCTGGGTCAGGAAGATCCCCTGGAGAAGCGAATGGCTAACTCACTCCAGCCTTTTTGTCTGGAGAATCCCATGAACAGAGGAGCCTGGTGGGCTACAGTCCCTGGGGTCACAAAAAGTTGGGCACAATTGAGTGACTAACACTTTGACAGCACTCACAACTAACCTGAAGTTTCTTTCTTTAGTCATTAGCTAAGCCCAGGGATGTAAGATATTAAAAATAGATGCAAATTTCATACCTGATTTGCTAAGAAGTACAGAGTTCTATAGGGCTTCCCTGGTGGTTCAGAGGTTAAAGCATCTGCCTCCAATGCGGGAGACCAGGGTTCGATCCCTGGGTCGGGAAGATCCCTGGAGAAGGAAATGGTAACCCACTCCAGTATTCTTGCCTGGAGAATCCCATGGACAGAGAAGGCTGGTAGGCTACAGCCCATGGGGTCGCAAAGAGTCGGACACGACTGAGCGACTTCACCTACAGAGTTCTACGGTGGCTCAGAAGGTAAAGGATCCCCCTGCAATGTGGGAGACCTAGGGTCGATCCCTGGGTCGGGAAGATCCCCAGAAGAAGGGCATGGCAACCCGCTCCAGTACTCTTCCCTGGAGAATCTCATGGACAGCAGAACCTGGAGAGCTACTGTCTGGGCTGGCAAAGAGTTGGACACGACTGAGCGACTAACACACACACACATGTGTTCTACACACACACACACACACACACACACACGTTCTATGGGGATTCCCAGGTGACCAGGTGGTAAAGAATCTGCCTGCCAATGCAGGAAATGGAGGAAATGCTGGTTCAATCCCTGGATTGAGAAGGTTCCCTGGAGTAGGACATGGCAACCCACTCCAGTCTTCTTGCTTGGAAATCCCATGAATGGAGGAGCCTGGCAGCTGCAGTTCACAGGGTCACAGAGTCGGACATGACTGAGCAGGAGCATAGTGTTCTGTACTGACATGCTGATTCATTAAATGACTTAAATACAGTTCAGTTGATCTAACACAATTTAACTTTTCAATAACTTTCAGATTTTACTCAAAGTAATGTCAAGTGTGTTTTGAGGACTAAATAGCAGCAGTCACAAAGCAATCCATACCATTTCAAGAACAAGAACTTTACCTTTGGGAAATTACTCAATTCTCTTGAAATAGCTATTTATTTATTTACTTGATAGCTATTTATAGTAGCCTACACAGTAGTTCTAAACATGCATTATAATGAATGCACATTTAAATGGAGGTTGTAGACTTTTCCAGTCAACTCATATGCAATGCTTCTCAAAGTGTACAAAATTGATGCAAATGCCTTGAGAATTCATGTAATGTATCTATATGTGTATATCTGTATTTATATGTGCAAAGTATTGAGTAAAAGCTTGAAGGTCATACCAGTACTTGAATCAGATAATTAATTTATGTTTCTATGTATTTCTAGCAAGCCTAGTGTTCTGGCTTCTAAACTTTCAGTGATTTAGAAGCAATGAATTAAAAATTGTAGACAGGTACACAGGAAAACATGAAGTGATCTCATTTATATTATGTGTTGAGTCAAAGAAACTATAAAAAAAAAATCACAGTAGAGACTTGAACAAATTTTTGACCCAAAAATGTANCTATACTAGCTTAAAATAAAAGTATGCATTATATTAAAGTGCAGATTATATTCAATATGATACTTTTTTGGGTAAAATATATTTTATATTTAACAATTCATTAGAACAAAAATATTTTATTGATTATAGAAATATCTGTCCTGAGACTATATACAGATGCTTTAAAGAACAGAATTTGAGCTGCAATTTCATAAAATGGTATTAATTTAAAAAATACTAGAACTTAAGATCCATTGATACAATCTGACTTATCAAATACATGTCACTCATTCTTTCTTTTGTGTTTTCAACAAACATCTGTTGAATACCCACTATGTACTTATGTACTGTAATAGGTCATGGGGATTTCTACTGAGAAACACAGTCCTCTGTTGTTCAGTGGGTAAGTTGTGTCTGATTCTCAGCAACTCCATGGACTGCTGCACACCAGGCTCCCCTGTCTTTGACTCTCTCCTGGAGTTTTCTCAGATTCATGTTCATTGAGTTGATGATACTAACATCTCATCCTCCACCACCACCTTCTCCTTTTGCTTTTAGTCTTTCCCAGTATTAGAGTCTTTCCCAATGAGTTGGCTCTTTGCAACAAGTGGCCAAAGTATCAGAGCTTCAGCTGCAACATCAGTCCTCTAAGTGCTTATAATTATTGATAAAGACAAATATGCTGACTTATCATTGCATCCAGGTGGGAATGTCCCTTCCAACAGGTATTGCATGGAGCAGTAGCCCTGCATAGGAGAAGCAAGAAGAACCACATGAATCATGAAAAAATAGCTTCCCGTATTTAGTCCCAGGTGAGAAGGTGAGAATGATGACTAGAAGTTACAGATATGAAAGAGAGCAGGACAAGGGAAAGGGTAACTCTCATGAGAGTCCACAGAGGGACATGGTGTGAATGGAGAAGAAGGAAAAGTTTGCATCTCTTAATCAAACAGGGTCTAAGAGGGAAGAGGTAAGACATGACAAGAGCCCTGTAAACTTTAATACTACCTTTGGGTTTTAACTAAAGGCAAATTTAAGCAGTCAAATGACATGATTTCATTTGGAATGCAGATTTCTGAATCTCACTGTGGTGTATAAAATAGATGGAAAGGGGACATGCATGGAACCAGGGCACTCGTTGCAGTGATGGAAGTGTTGGCATTATTTAGGTCAGAATACAAGTGCCTATAGCAATCCCACTCTACTCTTCTTGACTGAAGAATTCCATGGTCAGAGGAGGCTGGCGGGCTACAGTTCATGGGCCGCAGAGTCAGACAGAACTAAGTGACTAACACACACACACACACGTGCCTAGACTGGAATTATCACAGTGCAGGATTTCCAAAACTGAGGACATACATGTAATAAAAGAATTGAGACGTTGAATATTCCTTGGAGAAAATGACTAAACTGAGTTTCAGTACTGGAAAAGGCAGGTACAGACGATGTTATTCACTGACCCCAGCCTGTTGGATACTAGCTGAATAGCCTCCTAGATTTCCTTCCTTCTTTACTTTTCAAAATCCAACTCTGGCTCTTTTTAATGCTCCAGAACAGAGGTTAAGTCAGGGGTTCATATTTCTAGCTGATGTTGCCTTCACAGGGTGATTCAGGGAAGCCAGCTGGCCAGATGCAGGCCTCTTTGCACTCCTTCGCCTCTAATAACAGAAAGCTGCAGAATTCTCAGCTGAGTGCATAGAGTGAGCTCGCTCACAGGGTGTCACTGGTCACGTACACACACTGTTTGTGGCAAGCTTCCCGTTCTCCAGCTACAGAGGATGGATAGTCTTCCTAACTGGCTTCGTACAGATGGCAGCAGCCTGGCAGGAAGACCTGGGGAAGCGTACATAGAGTATTAGCGCTTCTTGAGTTTCAGTTTTAAGGTTTGTTAAAATGTACTAACTGACCCTAAACTAATAGGGTTTATATAGGGTTTCTGCTTTATAGAAACATGGGGGCTGGGGGAATGTCTTTCAAATATTGCTGCAGGTCCATTAAACTGGCCAGTTTCTGTATATTTGAAAGAGTAGAAGACCATTTATTTGAATATGAGTTGTTTCATTATGTTATTGCTGTGACATAATTTTTTTTGGAGGTGTCTGATATCTTTTAAACCCATACTGAGAATGGATGCTTAAAGTTTGAAGAAATATCACTTTATTTTCTATTAAGTTAAAGAAATAGGAATAATAAAAATGAAGAATTCTTAGTGAGGAAAACAAATTAATAGATAAATGGGTCAATTTTAAAATGTACTTTGCAGTAACCATTAACAGAGTAAATCGTTTCTTAGATGTTTTTATTCAGCAATATATAAACATTGCCTTTCACCTTATACTGTACATAACTGGTGGCACATGGATAATAATAGAGTGTTACTTCACTTGTTAATAATCCAACAAAGAGAATGTGACTTAGTGATCAATGGCAATTACATTAGAATTGCAACATATGGTAAATTGAATCTTTTTGTACAGTGGCATTTAGTTGTTTGGGACCACGTACCAAATAAATGGGAACATCAGGTAAATTCAACATCTTTACTGCTTTAATTGATCCTAAAGTCGGTAATTATGTTATCTATAAAGTCAATTTGTCCTTTTTCCATTATTTATGATATGCACTTGTACATCAGGCATACACCAGGCACAATGCAATTGCAACAGATATGGTTGGAGCCTGCTCCAAATGCAGTGCACAGCATGAAAGAGGAATGACCTAGAAGTTTTGATATTGCACTGAAAGGTTGTCTAATTACTTCTGCTTTAGTTGTCATAGAGATGAAATAAATATAGCATTGCATTAATCTTTTAAAATTTCTAATAACTGGAGAATTTTCTAAAGAAAGAACTAAAGAGGTTTTCTTTTGGATTGATTTGTTTTAAAGTTGTTCAGACTGTTCTGAGTCTTCGGTATCCCAAGGTCTATCTCGGTAAACTCAAAGCTGTTGAATAATTAACCATGGCTGAAGTTTCTTGATTACGCCTTGGAAGGAAAAGCAGTCTTTTCAATTGTCCCTTCATCAGCAGTTCTCAGCTCTGGCAGCACGTTTGGATTAACTGTGGAGATAAAAACAAGTAACAACTCCAGACTCTCCCCCTCTGATTGGTCAGGGAGAGGTATTATGATCTCTCCAGATGATTGTGATACACAGTGAGAGTTGGGAACCATAACTCTAAATAAGGCCTTACTATAACACAACAGGAAAAGATGAAATAAATTCAATTCATAATGTTGTGTATGACCATATTGACAGTAAAGTAGACTCACCAGGGTGGGGGAGAAAGGCATACAATTTGCCAACGTTTGGAAACACAGATTCAAATTGAGCAAGATGAGCAGTTAGCAAAATACTGTTGAATAATATTATGAGTTTTGACAAAGTTTCAATTTTACAACAGAAAAAAAAAAAGAAAGCAAAATGATGGCATTTGGGTCACTGTAGAAGCAGCTGAGACAAGGAAGTAAAAAAAAAAAAAAACCCACCCACATTCTAGTACTTCGTGTTTACATACTCAGATGATATTCTCTGCTTGGAACTGGCAAATAATACTGATACTCAGTGAGTACTTTTCTTGGTGGTCATATTCTACAGATTTATGTTTTTACTTCTTAGAGTAATTTTACAAAATGAGTAATATGAATGAGAGTTGGACTATAAAGAAAGCTGAGCGCCGAAGAATTGATGCTTTTGAACTGTGGTGTTGGAGAAGAGTCTATAGAGTCCCTTGGCCTGCAAGGAGATCCAACCAGTCCATCCTAAAGGAGATCAGTCCTGGTTGTTCATTGGAAGGACTGATGCTGAAGCTGAAACTCCAATACTTTGACCACCTGATGCAAAGAGCTGACTCATTTGCAAAGATCCTGATGCTGGGAAAGATTGAAGATAGGAGGAAAAGGGTGCAACAGAGGATGAGATGGGCTGGATGGCATCATCAACTCAACGGATATGAGTTTGAGCAAGCTTCGGGAGTTGGTGATGGACTGGGAGTCCTGGCGTGCTGCAGTCCATAGGGTCAGACAAAGAGTCAGACATGACTGAGTAACTGAACTGAACTGAATATGAATATTCTCATTCTGTAGAGCAGAATGGAAACTAAAGCCCAGAGAGATTCGATGATGTTGACAAGTTGGCAAAGCTGCTGAGGGTAGGTAAGTCCATCCAGCTCAGTTAGATTCCAGAGCCTAAATGCCAGACCCCTGCATCAGCCTCTGAGTTATATGATGAGTGGTCCAGATAAATTACACTATGATCAAATGGCCAAGGCCTGGATTTGATGTGATCTAGGAGAAGGAACTGACCCCCCCTCTCTGTGTTGCAAATCTGTCTCAGCTTTTCTGTGTACATCTTGTACTGATCTTACCTTATATCAAACCCATAGTTAGCCTCCAAGGCTGCATGCCCTTGCAGAGAACTCTGGTGGTCGGAAGGGATAAAGACAGATGATCAAAAGATAAGCATTGGAAAACATGTGGCCTTTTGTTTCCACTTTGTGGAAAATAGAAAATTTTATTTGATATTTGCCTAATTAGACTAGACGATAATATATTTTCTTGTGAGATAATTGGTATTGCAAGAATTCAGAATCACAGTGAAATTAAGTTTTCATAATTGTGGGCTTCCCAGATGGTGCTAGTGGTAAAGAATCCACTTGTCAATGCAGGAGACACAGTTTGAT
Organism: Redunca redunca; assembly: GCA_006410935.1. Taxonomy (NCBI): domain Eukaryota; kingdom Metazoa; phylum Chordata; class Mammalia; order Artiodactyla; family Bovidae; genus Redunca; species Redunca redunca. The sequence continues at coordinate 579,737 of SJYQ01000413.1, read as the reverse complement.
TACTGGGTTAGGGAGATCTCCTGGGGTAGGAAATGGCATCCTACTGCAATATTCTTGCCTGAAAAATTTCATGGGCAGAGGAGCCTGGCGGGCTACAATGCTACAGTCCACAGGGCCACAAAGAATCGGACATGACTGAGTGACTGAACACAGTCTTACATAATTGTAGTTATTAAGGGTGAAATAATAGGGACAAGGAAACATAAAATTATTTTTTTTAACATAGCTTTTTTCTGTCCTTTAGTTTCTGTATGCCAAAATATAAACACGATTTAATCTATGAGTTCTATCCATTTGAAATTAGGGAAAGAGTTCAAAGTCATGCATGCATTCAGGCCAAAGACTATGTAAAGCATTCATTAGACTTCGTGGCAACAGGTATCATGTGACGAGTAAACTTAGTTATATAACAAAAGGAGACTTGATGCAGGCATTCTTTCCATTTTGTGTTTTTGTAAAGATACATAATAAAGAAGTGTGGACTTAGATCATGAGTGAAGTCGAGTTTTGGTAAGGATATCTAGTTTGAGTCTTACGTGGGTCTAAAGGAAGTTGAACTTCATGGTAAATGGTTAGAAACACTAAATAAGACCGTTTCCCCGGTGACTCGAAGACAACGGAGAAGAGAGACATGGACAGAAAAGAAACAAACAGAGAAGCAGAGAGAGAGAAGAATCCAGAGAGAAGTGAGTTGGAGTCTGCCCATGCAGGTAGCTTCCAAGGGAACTACTGAAGAGGACAACGCAGGAAGAGCCAGAACCGGTAACCCAGGCGAGCCTGTGACTCCGAAAACTGCAGAGAGTGGCAGGGATGTCATAACTGCTGACAGTTCTCCTGACTTGCACAACAGGATTAGAAGAACCCATGGGAAAAAGCTACAGAGTGCTTTCATTGAACTCTGAGATTCTTGGAAGAAAAGTGTGATAGCTTTGAACGGAAGAGTTGTTTTGAGTTTCTCAGGATATCAGATGGTGTTATAATCAAGAAAATATATTTAAAGCAGATGGATATACTTTAGGGAGGATATCAGATTCAGTTCCTATGGATGCAGTAAATAAAAACAGGCTGATTTTTTTTTCCCCCTTCTGTGTTTTTTTGAATTAACCATGCTATTTTCCACTTACAAAACTTGTTTTATTTCTCTAAGCTCTTTACCACATTATATCAAAAGAGGATTATACAGTATAATGAAAAGTAAATTTCCTAAGTGCTTGTAAGGTTTGATCTTTTTTAATATTTGTTAAATCAACCACTATAATATGTTGATGAATAAATAGAAACAGCAGTATCTATTAAAATATAACTGCTTCATTTATTATCATTTCTCTGTAACATCGTCTTACGGATTAACTTTGAAGACAATAAGTTGTGTTCAAAAGTTTAAATAAAGTTAAATGGATCGTTAAAGCTGCTTTGTTATTTGTTGTTCAATCACTAAGTCATGTCTGACTCTTTGTGACCCATGAACTGCAGCATTCCAGGCTGCCCTGTACTTCATTATCTCTTGGAGTTTACTCGAACTCATGTCCATTGAGTCAGTGAAGCCATCCAACCATCTCATCCTCTGTCATCCCCTTCTCCTCCCGCCTTCAATCTTTCCCAGCATCAGGGTCTTTTCCAATGAGTCAACTGTTCACATCAGATGGCCAAAGTATTGGAGTTTCAGCTTCAGCATCAGCCTTTCCAGTGAATATTCAGGGTTGATTTCCAAAGCTGCTTTACACAGTACATTAAAACCCTACAATTAAAATTGTAAAATAATATCTGACATGGAACAATATTCATGATATATTTTGTTTAAAATTATAAGTTGGAAGCAATTTTCTTTAAAAATACACATATATAATTGAGAGAGATCTCTCAAAAACTATACTATAATGTTAATGTTATTTATCTCTGGATGATAAAGTTATGATTTTATGGGAGATTTTTCTTCTTTTTATGTATCAGCTATTTCTAAATTATATACAGTAAAGGTTTAACATGACAAAAAGTTTTAGGTTTTAAATGATGTCAGATGGATGATTAAATTCCCTTTCGAGGAGGAATATAAAGTTAGCGATGGATACAAGGAACTTTGTAAATGATGTGGGTTGGTGTGTTTATCTCCTTTGAGGATTAAATTACCACATTACTCCAAAGTTTATATATTTGTAAATGGATACATAAAAAAATATGAAATATGCTGTTAAAAGCAGAACTATTTTTTTAATAGTCATACTTTAATCTCTTCACTGTGATTTTCTGCCAGTATGATGAAAGCAGATCACTGTCCTTGGGTCTGTGCACAATAGAGCATTTTCCAGACTGTAGAGATGGATTTCAAGCTACCTCTGACCAGTACTTATCTTAAATGTGAGTTGCATTATTCTTAGCTCCAAATATCCTTTGATCTTTTTTAACAATGGGATGAGGAAGCTAACAATATCTCCATTCAAAATCTTTTTTGGAAAAAGTACCTTGACTAATATTGTCCTTTTCATGTACCTGCAAAAGTAAACCTAAAAGTATTTTGGTAAGCAGACATCTTTTAAAAATTAGTTAACATTTATTTATCACAAAGTAAATTCTCATAAGGAGTTACGTTTATTTTCTTTTTATTAAGGAAAGTCAAAATCATCTATTAAATCAAAAATTGATTTATTTGGATGAAGTATAAGGATGAAGTATTTGACTTATTAGGATGAGGTAATTGTAAATAAAATCTGTCTTCAAAAAAGGTGGCAACAACAGAAAACTGTTTCACCATGTGAAACTTTGATGTTTCCTGACAATGTCTATAGAGCATTAAAAAGTAAAAAAGTAATTCTAGCCAATCTTGTCTGTCCATGGAGACTCAACTAAGTTTTTAAAAAATTGGTGCAAAAATCACCAATGTAGTCTAAACAGTCAGTCCTCTAGCCCCATGAGGATACAACCTGAGTGTGCCTATTTGAAGATCAAAGGTAGGCTAAGACAGTTTGCAACTTTGATCTTCACATGACTGTGGAGTTTCAAGTAGCACTAGAGGGTCTAGTTTTTTCATCACCACTTTCCCCATGAACCTGTGTTATCTGTTGAGCTGCAAGGGAAGAGATGCATGGTTGGGAAGAGGACGAAAATTATGTGAGAAGCCCAGGGCAAGGACAGCTCTGGGGGAAACTCATGTTTTACTATATATATAAGTGATTTTCCAACATAGAGATGGGATATTCTAAAATGCTTGTGCTCAGTTAAAGAGCATTCAAAAATACAGATTTTCATTTTAAAAGTAAGTTTTAAGATGCATAAAATAAATTCAAAAAGAAAACGTTAATCAGAATGTTATTAGTGCAAAGTTGTTCTACATTAATAATCATAGATATCTAGATATCAACCAAAGTCTTTTTCAGCACATCAGTTCAGTTCAGTTCAGGTGCTCAGTCCTGTCCGACTCTTTGCGACCCCATGAATCGCAGCATGCCAGGCCTCCCTGTCCATCACCAGCTCCTGGACTTTACTCAAACTCATGTCCGTTGAGTCGGTGATGCCATCCAGCCATCTCATCCTCTGTCATCCCCTTCTCCTCCTGCCCCCAATCCCTCCCAGCATCAGGGTCTTTTCCAGTGAGTCAACTCTTCGCATCAGGTGGCCAAAGTATTGGAGTTTCAGCTCCAGCATCAGTCCTTCCAATGAACACCCAGGACTGATCTCCTCTAGAATGGACTGGTTGGATCTCCTTGCAGTCCAAGGGACTCTCAAGAGTCTTCTCCAACACCACAGTTCAAAAGCATCAATTCCTCGGGGCTCAGCTTTCTTCATAGTCCAACTCTCACATCCATACATGACCACTGGAAAAACCATAGCCTTGACTAGACAGACCTTTGTTGGCAAAGTAATGTCTCTGCTTTTGAGTATGCCATCTAGGTTGGTCATAACTTTTCTTCCAAGGAGTAAGCATCTTTTAATTTCATTGCTGCAATCATCATCTGCAGTGATTTTGGAGCCCCCCAAAATAAAGTCTGACACTGTTTCCACTGTTTCCCCATCTATTTCCCATGAGGTGATGTGACCAGATGCCGTGATCTTCATTTTCTGAATGTTGAGCTTTAAGCCAACTTTTTCACTCTCCTCTTTTACTTTCATCAAGAGACTTTTTAGTTCCTCTTCACTTTATGCCATAAGGGTGGAGTCATCTGCATATCTGAGGTTATTGATATTTCTCCCAGCAATCTTGATTCCAGCTTGTGTATCTTCCAGTCCAGCGTTTCTCATGATGTACTCTGCATATACATTAAATAAGCAGGGTGACAATATACAGCCTTGACGTACTCCTTTTCCTATTTGCAACCAGTCTGTTGTTCCATGTCCAGTTCTAACTGTTGCTTTCTGACCTGCATACAGATTTCTCAAGAGGCGGGTCAGGTGGTCTGGTATTCCCATCTCTTTCAGAATTTTCCACAGTCTATTGTGATCCACACATAATACATACCATTTAGTGATTAAATAACTGTTATATCACAAAATGTAAAGAAAGCAATTATTTTGTAAATCCTGTTTTGCCAGCAAAATAAGGAATCTCTCTTATCAGACATTTTTTAGGCATTTTCTTCTTGCGCGGAGATGTACTATTATTCATAACTTGGTAGATCACGCTCACTTTGCTTCCCAGTCTGTTCTATTATGGTGCAGATTACAATAGTACAGAGCATAGGCAGTCCTTCTGGAAGAATTTTGAAATTGAAATGACCTCAGTTTGTACTTTCATATCCACAATGATCTACTGTCTTTGTTTGTTAATGTTAAAACTTTTACATTTTAGTCTTAACCATTTTATGTTTCCTTCTATTTTCTTTCAAAGTGATTTTCAGACTGAAAAAAGGCATAACTAGTGAGGTCACTATGGAAATGATGATCAAGTCAAGTAAGCAAGCTTTTAAGTTAGCTTTTCACTGCTTCAAATGAATATTAGATAAATTCTACCTTGTTTTTATGATGCAGTTTTATGGAGGAGGCTGATAAATCACCCAGTCAAGTTTACTAAGTCTTAGAAAAATGAGGAAGATAAATTCAGGGGAGGAAAGAGCTGATATACTCTTGATTTATTAAAATATAGGCCATTCTCTTGGTCCCAGTGCTAAAAAGTATTTGAACATATATTGTTTTGGAACATTTAAAAGAAGAAGGATCACTGTTTTGTGGGAGGCATCATAGATTCAATGTGAATAGTGTTTTCAGGATTTCCTCATCAAAAACATATTCAGAACTCAATAACTCATTTGGAAAAGTCTTCCATACTCCTCTTGTGATTAGCAAGGGAAAATGAGTTGAATGACATTCATAATAATTTGAAGTAGTTTATTAGTGTTCTGATAATTAGTTTCATTTCACTCTGAAAGTGAGTTTTGAGGGAAATGTATCTTTTGGCTATGTATATAATTTGATATATTCAAAATTACATTAACTATTAGGGAGAAAAAAGATAGATTTCATGTTACTAAATTTGCATAGGATATGAAAAAAAAAAGAATTTTCGTTGATAATTTGGATGATGGGACCAGAATCAAAAGAATTTGATCAGCTGAAGTTACATGCTTTTCTTCTTGCCAGATGAAATTTAATTGAGATAAGTATAAAATGCTATATTCAACAAATAAGCAAATAAAACATGTAAAAAGCAGGTGATCATGGATAATAGCGGGTATGCAGAAGTCTGTGATAGATCTGCCAAAATTTGCCTTCAGGTAAACCAGTATGTAGCTGGACTAAAGCTGGGCTGAGTTGTGGCCATCTGAAGTTTCTCCCAGATATGCTGTGTGCCCTCCAAATCCCTGATTATAGCAGCTCCATTTTAAATGGATCTTTTCTGTTATTCCTGAAAATTCGCTCTTCTAATACTTTATTACTGAACCCCTTGTTTTCTACGTGAGAGTCTCTTACCTCCTTTATTTCAGCTTGAGTATTACTATATATCACCGTATGAGAATATATTTCCTAACAAGTATATGACCCAGTCCTAGACCCATTTCTCCTATTTTTTAAAAAAAGTAAAGCCTGCCATTTTCTATTTATTCATGGCGTTTATCATTTCTAACATATTTTTATCTGTCCACTCTAGAGGATGACTTCCATAACTATTTGTTGAAAAGAATGCTGGTTAAGTCCTCTGAGCTGAAATTCTGATTTATATTTTTTGGAAAACTCATTTTGCCATTGTAAGATCTAAATAGACTAGACTACTTATGGGGTTTCTTTTTTTATATGTTCACTTCTGACTGTACTTGGGCCTCAAAATCATAGTTTCCTATAAATGGGAGAGAAGAAAATTTCATGGAAGGACATTTTATCCATTGCTTTCCCAATAATAATTTCCTCCTCTGATTCTTGATTTTCCTAAAATTTATGTTTTAAACCCAGAGTTCCATTTTTTCCATTGGTGCTTGCTTGAAAGAGTTCCCTTGAGTTTACACTTAAACAAGAAAAGGAGTTTAGGACCAATCCACTGCAACATACTGGAAAATTTGTTAAAGTTGCCCAGTTCTGTCCAACTCTTTGTGACCCCATGGACTTGTACAGTCCATGGAATTCCCTAGGCCAAAATACTGGCGTGGGTAGCCTTTCCCTTCTCCAGGGGATCTTCCCAACCCAGGAATAGAACTCAGGTCTCCTGCATTCAGGCGGATTCTTTCCTAACTGAGCTATCAGGGAAGCCTGGAAAATTTGTTAAGTGTTATGTATTTTATATTATTCAAAACTTATGTGAGAATTGCTTTAAGTTCAGGGCATCATGTTGGAAGAGTTATATCTACATTGCTAATTATAATAATTATTTTTATAATTCTAATGTTAACAGTAATAATTTATTAGCAAGAGAGGTCTTTATGACCATATCCGAGTATGCATTGGCTTCATTTCTTTGAAATTTAAGTACTGAATCATAGAGGTTCATGAATTATGAAATATTGATGTAAGATAGAACTGGAATGTTTTCATATTCATGTAGCAATTTTACTTCTTTATCACGAAGTGGTGGGGCTGTAGAATATTCAAAAAACTTCAGATATACGTCCTTTTAAATAGGCATTACATTTATATATGGCTGAAGAAAGTAGTTGATAAAATCTAGGAGCAAAATTGAGAACCAGCTTCACAGAGAATGAGAACCATATTGTCTTTTTATTCCTGTTGGATTTTATAAGTTTTTTCATATTTTCTTATTAGATTAGATTTAATCTAATCTTATTAGATTTATTCATATTTTCTTATTAGATTAATTAGTTTCTCTACTACTTGTCCCACATGGAGGCATAGAAGTTGGGCAACCACTTCTCATTTCATGCATTACAGATGTAGTAACTGAAACCCATCCATGGTCTTTCAGTTCCAAATTTCAGAGAAGAAACTGATTAGTTCACTTGGGTTTGATTAATCACTTTGAGGAATATAGAGAACCATCAAATAAATATGGATATCAACTCAAGGGTTTATTCTGAACCAAGTTAGATGTCCTAAATGCCCAAATACTCCAAACCCTAAACTCTCTGCTTGAAAGGCATAGTGATATTAATGTCTCAATTGCATTATCTTCAAAGCAGTGTCTTAAAAGGAATCCCATTGTTTGTTTCATTTCTACAGCTTCTCTGAAAAATGAATAAATCTGTCCTTAGATAGCAGTGTTGTTAACAGGATAAAATCAAGATAAACAGTTAATATTAAATATGCCAGAATGATCTCTTGACCCATCCTACTCCTAATACCTCTCTGAAAGAAAAGAAGGTGAAAGTGAAGTAGCTCAGTTGTGTCCAACCCTTTGCGACTCTGTGGACTGTAGCCTACCAGGCTCTTCCCTCCATGGGATTCTCCAGGCAAGAACACTGGAGTGGGTTGCCATTTCCTCCTCCAGGAGATCTTCCCAGCTCAGGAATCGAACTGGGATCTCCCACATTGCAGGCAGATGCTTTAACCTCTGAGCCATCAGGGATTCCCTAATATCTCTCTAGGGACTAGAAAGTCCAAAAACAGAATCAGGATGCTTCAGTGCCAAGATGTATCAACTCATAAAAGCTGCCTTCACCTTATACTCCAGGGTATATTTTATTTAGTGGTGCCACAGGGCAGTAATGGTGAGCTAACGTGGTTTCATGAACTATAGCAATGGAGGAAATGATAGATTTGTGCAGTGCTCCATTTGTGTGGGGGGCTTCCCTGGTGGCTCAGCTGGTAAAGAATCTGCCTACAGTGTGGGAGACCTGGGTTTGATCCCTAGGTTGGGAAGATTCCCCAGAGAAAGGAAAGGCAACCCACTCCAGTATTCTTGGAGAATTCCATGGACTGTATAGTCCCTGGGGTCACAAAGAGTTGGACACACCTGAGTGCCTTTCACTTCCACTTTATTCCCATATGGATGTGAGCTCTTGGAAATTATACAGTTCTGTTATCCAGAACTCAAATCCTTTTGATGATGGCCTCAGTTCTGTATCTTTGTTCAACTTAACTCAAAAGCCACCCCAGTTAAACCGTTTCCTGTATCTTGCAACCCGCAAGAAGGGGATAAAAGCATGGCAATGACTGAGACTGAATCTTCTGGTGACTGTGATGGGTCAAGTGAATGTCAGATTTGATTTGATTCTTTAAAATTCATGTAACTCTTGCTTTGGCAAATAGATTGGACTCAGTTAGATACAAGAGCTGGTTCTTTCGGTGTGATATTCTAGGCTTTCTGGATGATCTCTCAGGTAACCCCTAGGGTTTTCCTCAATCATTTCCATGGTTTATACAAACCACCAGGCACGTCATCCCTTAGTTTCCAGACAACTGTGGACACAAGCAGTGATACGCTGGAGTTAGTTCCTGCCGGATCTAGAGCACGTTGGTAAATGTTTAGGGATTTCGTGAGCCTGTTGTTAAGCTGCTGGGTTCCTGAAATTGTTTATGGAGGGTATATGTGTATCACTGATATCAAATCAGGGCCTAATTATCTATTTTCCAGAGAGCTGGTTTACTAAGCACAAAAGTACATGGAGAGCTTCCAAAAACTAACTGGGTGCAGCTTGACTGAGTTTAAAGAGATGGTGACTCTCCTTTCCTCCCCTCCCTGGGGGGTGCGCAGTGCTCCGGTTTTCTTTCTCTTGCTTTCTTTGCCCTTTCCTCCTTGCTGCCTCCTTCCCTCCCCTCCCCTCCCCTCTCCTCTTCTCATCACTTCTTTCTCTTCTTTCTTATTCTCTTTTATTAACTTCACTTGGTTATCTTTAGTGGTGTTGGATGGACTATTGCTACCAAGATAATGTTTTTATCACTTTTTCCAAGGTCTTCCTGCTTTGTCTCTAGGGTTTGGGACTTCTGGTGATAAATTATTCCCCTGCCCTTAAGACAGTAGAAAGTGCCACATTTAACATCCTTAGATATAAAAATCATCGATTTTGTACTGGAGTTGTGTTACATTTTGTATATGCCATATACCCACAGAGCAGATCAGAAATTCTCAGATTACCAAATTTACCTAGGCTCTCTAATAATTCAGATATCTTAATAAAATGAGGCACTATATGGTAGCAATTTCTTTTCCTATCTGTACTTTGCCCCTCAACCCATACTAACATACACATTTATTCTCTCTTCTAATACTCGTGTTATGGTAAAGGGTGTGTCCTCTACCCTAAAGCCAGCTCTTGTGTTTATATTCTTATAGGTGCCTCTGTTGTAATCACCTAAACTTTTGCAGATTTTATGAGGAGGGAGCCCCTTCTTATCTCTCCTCATATTAAGGATTCTTTTAGTCCTGATTCTGTAATCACATTGGATTTCTCCAAAGGTATCATGATGTTATATTTCATTGATACTACTTTTTCCAAAAGTACATTTTCAGATTCTGAAATTAACACAGATTTCATAATAAGAGTGTATCACAAGTAAATTGTGGTATTTTATCTTTCTTAATGTTTCATAAGCGAGTTGTAAATCTTAAAATCTAAGGCAATGCAACATGGATGAAAATGCTATTTCTGGCAAAAGCCCTTGCTTGTGTTCATTTTTCTCCTCACTTTCATTTCCTATTTATCCTTCATATTACAGCTTAACTATCTTTCTCCCAAGCAACTTAAATACCTAGATAGTAACTATGAGTTGGAGTAAACTAATTAAATATGCAAAGCGGATTGTAGCATATCAATAAGAGCGTGGCATTCTGGAGAGGACTGACAAGCACACGGCAGAGCTGGGTTTAGTCTGGACTGTAAGACTTGCCGACTGCGCCAACCTGAATGAATCCCGTCACCCTGGAGAAGCTGGCTAGTTCAACCTCCTCATTTTTTAAAGGGCAAGAAAGACTAGATGACTCACCAAGGACATCCAGCTACTTTGGGATGAAGAGCAGAACCTTATATCAGAAATAGGCAAACTTTCTATGAAGGATCAGACAGTAAATATTTTCAGGCTTTGTGGGTCATCCAGTCTCTGTTGCATGTACTCAACAGATGAAAAGTAGATTTAAGGCAATCAGACAATGTGTGAATGAATGGACCTGGCTCTATTCCAATAACACTTCCTCTACTAAAATTAGTGGCATGCTGAATCTGAACCGCAGAGTATAGTTTGCCAACCCCTGCTGAACAGCACAGGGCAGAGAGCCAGTTGTACAGACAATAGCGAGTTTTGTAGATGACATTAAAGAGGACTGGGGATGTAGTAACCGAAAGGCAAGGAAGGAGGAAAGTATGATAAGAAAATATGGCGCATGTGGTTCGATATTATGTGGCCATCCTAAAAAGCATACTTTACTTTTTCAGATTACAGTATAAAAATTCACAATCTTACCTAAGTAATAAAAAGGGCTTAGTTTGTGATTTAATACCTTGCATACTGAAACTTTCTGACCTGAATAGAACCTCCTCTGATTTTAAGAGAAAAAAACAAAACAAACAACAAACAAAACATTTTTCCCAATCGTTTCAAAGTGCAGAAAGCCAGGCAAAGTAAATAAAAAAGAAGAAAAAGAAAAAGGTGCTTCAGGGAAAAACTAAGATAAATTCTTATTTTACAGAGGCTAACTTTACACATCAGTGTCACACAGGGAAACTGCTTTGCTCCCACATGCCAGTTGAGTGGGACAGATAGGATTAAGTTATTCTAACTGAATAACAGTCACTCACAGTAATGGGATCAGAGTTGTTCCATTGTCTGTGAAGATAACAAATATAGTTAACAACCCTTAGTTATCTTTTTCCATAAACGGCTTATAGAAACTTGGCCCTGGGCCTCGACCCCCTTGAGATGTAAAGTGACAGAATAAAAGTTAAGCCAGCAAAAAATTCCTTGATGAAGTTTTCAGGCATACATGACCAACAGACACTAAAGCCTAAGAAATCGTCTTGGAGAATACGAGGCGCAGCCGTTGTTTCACAGCAAAATGGATACAGATCACACTGGCGAGACTGTGCTGATGTTCTGTGTTATAGGTTGTGTCAAAGACACTCTGCGGGGGAGGCTGTCTACCTGCGGAAGGTCATGGAGTTAAACTGTCCACCATGCTGACTCGGCGCACTGGCATTTATCACGCGCTCAGGCTTTTTCTACCGCAGACGGAACCTTCTCAGGCGTGAGAAGGAACCTGGCGTTTTCTGCTACCTGCGGGCTTCTGCTTTTTGAAGCCAGGAAGGGCATCTGTAAAAGTTGGCTGCCTGCATGGCAGACCATGCAAAATGCCAAGGAGAGTGATTTATGTCCCGTTTGCTGAGACTAAAGAGGAAATGCAACCAGATCTTAGTAATGAAAGGTCAGGGCAGTGAAACATTTTTATTACAATCTTTTAAAAATAACTGAGGGCAAGAGACAAGCAGCTCTTTCCACAATTTGCAAATTTCCACTTCATGTGGCACTTGTACCTATAAGTCCTAAATTTGATAGCTATTTACATGCAATACCCTTCCCGGCCCTTAAAACATTTCTATCATTGTTTTGATTTGTTTCTCCTGGGTAAAAGAGTGGACTGTGTTTCTTTTCTTCAACCTTTTCCCATTTTGTTAAGTGATAGAGTGTTTTTAATTAGGTGACTGGAATACATATAGTATGAATAATCACTGAAATTAAGAATTGAAACTTTTTAAGTTGGAAAGAAACATGAAGATAATTCAATAATTAAATCCCTTTTTGACAGAGGTGTGAACTTGTTTCTTGAATGTAGCTTCTAATTTTTATAATGTTTGCCTACGATGCGGGAGACCTGGGTTCGATCCCTGGGTCGGGAAGATCCCCTAGAGAAGGAAATGGCAACCCACTCCAGTACTCTTGCCTGGAGAATCCCATGGACGGAGGAGCCTGGTGGGCTACAGTCCACAGGGTCGCAAAGAGTCGGACACGACTGACTTCACTTCTACTTTGCTAACAATCAAGTTGGAAACACATAGGGGATGGCTACTAATGAGCCCACTTTTACCTAGTTTTCAGTCTGAAGGACAAACTAGTTTCTTCTCTGTCCTTGAGCTCTGAAATTATTTCTTGACACCAACTTTCAATAGCACAGTGTGAGGCTCTATGGGAGACAGAATGAATGAAACATAGACCCTGTCCTTTTAAGAAAAAAAAGTCTGAAGTATTGCTAATTCTCTCAAAAGTCACCCATCAAATGTAGCTATTTGAGTAATTTATGCATCTATCATTATTCTGCTTTCGCAGTTTCTGAACACATTTACAAGAGAAAAGGATAAAGGGAAGTTCTGTCATTGTGGCATACAGTCTAATGGATGAGATCACGTATATAATTATACACATGAATGCCTTGTAATTCTTAAGTGGGTAATCTTCTCTAGCTGGAATAACAGAGGAAGAAAGGAAACAATGATATCTAAATATTTTCAATGATTCAAGTAGACTCAGTATATATATATATACACACACACACACACACATAAATATATAAATATATTTGCCCTGAATAGGTGGAATAAAAAAACAGAATTGTCATGATTTGATCTAACTGTAAACAACTGCATGATCAAAATCTAGTTTAATTTCAATTTAGGTATAACATGCCCATTTAAAATCATTAGATAAAAACAGAAGGTTTTGTTGCATTAATTATGTTTGATTATTAAGCTTGCTACACGTCTCATTACTTCGGTTAAAGTACAGCCAACACATATGCTCTTACAAACGTCGTCGTCTTTTTTTTTCCAGGAAAAAGAAGATACAAAGAAAACAAATGTTGAAGTGAAAATAACAACGAAATAGCTCACATGTATTTTACAATTCCAATCTTGCTTATTTGACAATTTTATAATTAAATTTCAGCAAGCACAATTACAAAAGCAAGCAAACACACCCACCCGATTCTTGCAAACTATCCTATAAGCAGGATAGTTTTAAAGCTGTTAAGTATTATGTGTGTTTTTTTTTTTTTTTCTTATTCTGGATGAAGAAAAGGTAATGTTTTTCACTGAAAAACATTTTTGAGATAGAGGCAAATTCACAGGAAGAGAATGAACGTGAAATTATAAATCAAAGAAGTATTTTTATATAATGATGGAAACAGCAAGTCACTTACTCTTCCTGGGCTCATATTTAAGCTGAGAAGATTGGATTATCTTAAGGTTTCATCTAGTTCACGCATTATGTGTTTTAGGATTTACTGCACTAGCTTCTCTTGCTTTTGCTTTTTTTTTTTCCTGTTAACTCACTCAACATTTACTGAAATAGAAGTTGTAACTCTGAACTAAAAACATTTCCCTTGTTAATAGCAACAGTGGGTCTAAGAATGCCCATAGATTTCTGGCAGAGCTCTAAGCTAAAAATGAGAAAGAAATAATTACAAGTTGGAGAAAAATATGTTGATACGTAAGAGAAGAGAAGAAGGGATGATTAGGAGAGCCACAACGAACACTTTATGAACCTTAAGAAACACCCTAGAGTAGGAAAGAGGAGGACAGACAGGCAGGACAGAGAGAAAAAGAAATCTGTTTACATCTTAACCCAAGACGTCTTTTTTTTTTCCTTTTCAAAATTGGAAAGAAAAAATGGTTTTTAAATCCCCAAAGCAATACAACATTCATATTTTCTCTGTGTGTATGCTTCTTTTAGCACATTTGGGCACATAAATATCTACCTGATTAGAAAAAAATCAATTTTATATTGGAAAAATATTGAAGTTTTATAGGGAAACCCTAAGCTAACTCTTGAATTAAAAAAAAATAGAAATAAAGGGATTGCCTATTTCAGCTCTAATGAAAGATATCATTCCTAGCCTTCAAACGAGGAAGAATGGACAAAGTTAAAGTTGTTAACTTTTCATTAGAGTATTGAAGTCACAAGTCAAACTACCACCCTGAATTCTAGAGGGACAAGTGAATCCAGACAGATCTATAATACACTTATCTAGAGCAGAGGCAGAATGCGCTGTAAACTGGTAGGAACACTTAGATGATAATTTTGATGAATTGCTGGACGCTTCATGAGGACACCCCGAGAGGGACAAACTTCCAGGCATCCGTTCTGACACCACAATACACTTAACTGGACTTCAGTAAATAGGTAAATGGACAGCGTCTGACGCCAGGCAGCACTATCCTTTTGTAGTCAAAGGCTGCAGGCCAGCAAATGGAGAAGGTACAGTACTGCATTCAGTATCCTACAGTTAAAATGTTATATCAGTGTTTGCATAAATCAATATTTAAACTGAGAGAACTTAAATTTTGTTTCTTTTAGATAAACCAAAGGTATCATTAGCCTTTTTTTCCCCTCAACATTCCTTTGTTCACTTTAGGTTCTCCTTTTCATCACACCATATTTTGATTAATTTTTTCTTCTATTAGTTTTGAGGCTGTGCATCTTATTAGTCTTTTTCTCCTCCTTCTCCACTTACCCTCCTCCCTTGTCTTACCCTTCCCCTCTTCTCCTCCTACTCATCCTTATCTCCCCCTTCGCAGCCTCCTCTTTCTTCTACTTAATATTTTTACAAGTGTTCTTTTATGTTTTCCACATGTTTACACTTTTCTTATATTAAGACTTGAGGTTTTAGAGATGTTTTAAGCTCACAGCAAAATTAAGAGTAAGGTAGAGATATTTTCCATACACTCTGTATCCCCATATATACATAATCTCCCCGTTATCAACATCGCCTCCCGAAGTGGGATTTTTACTACAGTTGATGAACCTACGAACATCATAATCATCTAGAGTCCATACTTAATAATAAGATTTATGTTTTTGTCACAGATTCTGTGAGTTTGGACAAATGAACAGATGTGTATCCATCATTATGGTAGCTTAAAGTGTGTTTTTACCACCCTAAAAATCCTCTGTCCTCCACAGATTATTCCTTACTTCCTCAAACCCTGATAGCCACTTATCTTTAATACTATCTGTATAGTTTTGCTTTTCTATACTTTACATTTTGTTTTTAAAGTTGCTCAATCGTGTCTGACTCTTTACAACCCCGTGGACTATACAGTCCATGGAATTCTCCAGGCCAGAATACTAGGGTGGGTAGCCTTTTCCTTCTCCAGGGAATCTTCCCAACCCAGGAAGCCAACTGAAGTCTCCTGCATTGCAGGGGGATTGCTTACCACCTGAGCTATCCAGGAAGCCAAAAATCTGACACTTGTAGTTTGTTTACTCCGGCTGCTTGAGAGAGAGATAAAAGCATGTCTGACACTTGCAGCCTATTTCCTCCATTTGGAGGCCTCTAGCCTTCCTGCCTGTTACCCTCTCATTCCCCCCTTTTCTTTTAGGAGAGCTGTGTTGCCTAGGGAGAGGGATGTAAATTGGTGAGGCAACATATTCTCACCCTAAATTGGTGAGGCAGCAATTTCTCCTAACTCTCATACTGAGGGTCTCTGATCCCGGGGGCCCAAGTAGTGGTTGGAGGCAGTAGCTGGCAGAGTCGCTGGGGGAAGCTGCTGCAGTGGCAGCAGTCTGAGCAGCCGTTAGTGGCCTCAAAGCCTTGCGGGGCTAGAAACAGGTCCAGCTACACAGTGGCAGATGCCGGGAAGACTCACGCTGCATGCAGCCTTTCCAGATGAGTGTCTTTTATTCAGTAAAGTAATATGCATTTAAGCTCCCTCCATGTCTTTTCACGGCTTGACGTTCTTTTTAGCACTGAATAACGTTCCATCGTCTGGATGGACCTTGAGTTTATTTATCCATTCACCTACTAAAGTAAATCCCAGTTACCTCCAAGTTTTGGCAATTAGGAATAAGACGATTATAAACACCCACATACAGGTTTTTATGTGGCCACAAGTTTTCAAGTAAATACCAACAGGAATGATTACTGGATCATATAGTAAAAATGTTTAGTTTTGCAAGATACCACCAAACATTCTCCAGTGTAGCTGTACCCTTTTACATTTATACCAGCAATGAATGAGATTTCTTTTTGATCTAAACTGTCACCAGAATTTGGTCTTGTATATGTTCTAGAGTGTTCAGGTATGTAGTAGTATCTCAATGTATTTGCATTTCTCTGATGACATATGATGTGTGACATCTTTTCATATGCTTATTTGCCATCTGTACATCTTCTCTGGTGAGGTATGTATTAAGGTCTTTAAACCAATTCTTAGCTGGATTGTTTGCTTACTGATTGTTGCCACAGAGAGCTTTTTCCTTGTGAGTTCTTCACTTCCAAGTGTTCTGTTTTTCATCTCATTTAATGTGCACATTTATATTTTTTCAGTATTTGCAGAATCTGCATAAATATGGGGAGACTTTGTTCAGTTCAGTTCAGTCTCTCAGTCGTGTCTGACTGTTTGTGACCCCATGGACTGCAGCATGCCAGGCCTCGCTGTCCATCAACAAATCCCGGAGCTTGCTCAAACTCATCTCCATCAAGTCAGTGATGCCACCCAATCTTCTCATCCTCTGTTGTCCCCTTCTCCTCCTGCCTTCAGTCTTTCCCAGCATTAGGGTCTTTTCCAATGAGTCAGTTCTTCGCTTCAGGTGGCCAAAGTATTGGAGCTTTAGCTTCAGCATCAGTCCTTCCAATGAATATTCAGGACTAATTTCCTTTAGGACGGACTGGTTTGATCTCCTTGAAGTCCAAGGGACTCTCAAGAGTCTTCTCCAACACCACAGTTCAAAAGCATCAATTATTTGGTGCTCAGCTTTCTTTATCGTCCACCTCTTACATCCATACATGACCACTGGAAAAACCATGGCCTTGACTAGATGGACCTTTGTTGGCAAAGTAATGTCTCTGCTTTTTAATATGCTGTCTTGGTTGGTTATAGCTTTTCTTCCAAGGAGCAGGAGTCTTTTAATCTCATGGCTGAAGTCACCATCTACAGTGTTTTTGAAGACCAAGAAACTAAAGTCTGTCACTGTTTACATTGTTTCCCCATCTATGTACCATGAAGTGGTGGGACCAGATGCCATAATCTTTGTTTTTTAATGTTGAGTTTTAAGCCAGAGTTTTTACTCCCTTCTTTCACTTTGATCAAGGTGCTCTTTAGTTCTTCTTCGCTTTCTGCCGTAAGGTTGGTGTCATCTGCATATCTGAGGTTATTGATATTTCTCCTGGCAATCTTGATTCCAGCTTATGCTTCATTCAGCTCAGCATTTTGCATGATGTAGGAAAACATTGGTAGTCAAGAGATACTGGAGTAGCATGCAAGTCTGACCTTGAAGGACTTTGCTAACTGCTACCAAATGATCAAGAATCCATCACCAGGGCCATCAAATAATACCACTTTAAATCTGAAACACTTCTATACTAGTACAGTATAAAACAAGCAGTGATGATTTAACCTAAATTGATAATGTTTCCAACCTCAAAATATGCCTTTAATTCTAAGATAGGGAACAAGGGAGACAGGTGGGTATCAGTAAAATGAAGGAGGAGCAGAATGGAAAGGAAAAATTTATGAGGTAGAAAAAGGGAGAAGTGGATGTGTCAAAGCTTTGAAAGGTGTTTATTTGGAAATGATTGTTCTTGTGACACCTTGCTCTTTTCTAGATTGTTTGCTGAATGTCATTCCTTAATTTTGAAATGGTAATTGTTTGAATAGTCACTATTTATAGTTATCCAATTCCTCTTAATCTTTAAATCCTCAAAACTTTAATCTGAAATATATGGTCTACTATTCCTAGCTAAGGATAAATTTTTAAAAAGTAGAGGGATGGTATGGGGAGAGAGAAGGGAGGGGGGTTCAGGATGGGGAACACGTGTATACCTGTGGTGGATTCATGTTGATGTATGGCAAAACCAATATAATATTGTAAACTAATTAACCTCCAATTAAAATAAATAAATTTATATTAAAAAAATGAAAGGTTGGAGAAATATTGCTCTTAAAGTAGGAAAGTTAAAATTTGAGTGTGTAGTAGGGATTTCTTCTTCCTACAGTAAATACCTCATTAATACCAATGAGGAAGCATTGTTGCTGTTCAAGAAAATTAAACAATTTTATGTTTATTATTCATATAATCTCATTCTTCATATGCAAAGGACTTCCTTATAGAGTTCCATTTAAAATTATTTGTCAGTTATTTAGGGAAATAGCTCTATTCCAGTGGAAAGGCATTTAATAGCATGTTAAGTATTTAAGACAAGTTTTACTTTAGTCTTTATATACATGGCCACAACTTATCAATTATGTACATGAACTGATTAAATAATGTATTATATGTAATCCTTTTTGCATATAAAAATGGCATATGTTTTTCTGTATTTGTTTTTTTCACCTCTAGTAAGATTACAGTCTTCTCTCAATCCATTTAGTTTGGAGCATGTAGGGCAATTAAAAAGAATTGAGGTGGTATCTAAATTATCACTTCATATTGATGGAAACACAGTTGCCTCGATCATATTAATTAACTTTTTTTCTTAATAGCAACTACTTC
This sequence comes from Redunca redunca, assembly GCA_006410935.1. Classification (NCBI taxonomy): domain Eukaryota; kingdom Metazoa; phylum Chordata; class Mammalia; order Artiodactyla; family Bovidae; genus Redunca; species Redunca redunca. The sequence goes on along the minus strand of SJYQ01000413.1, from coordinate 560,948 downwards.
CACTCAAAGGGCTGTTTTTTCAATAAGATGCTTTAACATTGGATGTCAGTATTGCTTAGTGGAATATATTTAAACTTTGGTCGCCAAACCAAAATTTCAAGAAGTATTTTTTATAATTTTGAGATGAGATTTTGGAAGAGTACCAGGAAAGGAAATAAATTGTCATATCTTCTTTAGCCATGTGAGTAAATTCCCTCAGAGAAATCAGAATGATCTTTAAATTTAAGGATTCAACATGGAAAATGACTTGAAGGACATTTTAGACACGTGGACCATCATTTGGGTGTCAGATTAACCAGGTAATTATTTGTTATGTCATCCTGGGCATGTTACTCGTGCTCTCTGGGTCTCCGTTTTTTCAAACTACAACGTGGTGATGATAACGACTGCTTGATGGAGTGCTCTGAAATTGCTGCAAGATGATGTAGGTAAAGTACTGATGCCAATATCTCCTGATATAATCAATAAATGAAGTTGTCTTCTCTGCAGTGATTAAAAGGCAGAAGTTTCTTTCTTGTAAGGCAAGATAAAGAGCCTCAAATGACTGAATCAATATATTTTTACTATTCCCATGTAATCGTGAAGAAGCCTTTATTTTAATAATGAAGCTTGTACAAATGTAACCAGTTTCGAGCAGGTTCAAAGTAGTACACAATGGCACACACACATGCACATACACAAACACAGTTGTTCCAGTCATTACTTTTCATTGTGTTTCATGGAATCTCCATTTTAATAGGATTTATATGTTTACAAGTTCAGTTATAATAATCACTAGGCTTTAAAATGCTAAAGTCAAAGTTGACTTAAGCTCATCTCCACTCTCACCTACGTATCTGCCAGGTGTTGCCATATCTACTCTTTCCTCTTTTTCCCATTGCAGAATCTTTTCTTTTTTTTAATTTGAGGTTGATTGCTTTACAGTGTTGTGGTGGTCTCTGCGGTGGTCTCTGCCATCAGTTCAGTTCAGTCGCTCAGTCGTGTCCGACTCTTTGTGACCCCATGAATCGCAGCACGCCAGGCCTCCCTGTCCATCACCAACTCCCGGAGTTCACTCAGACTCACGTCCATTGAGTCAGTGATACCATCCAGCCATCCCATCCTCTGTCGTCCCCTTCTCCTCCTGCCCCCAATCCCTCCCAGCATCACAGTCTTTTCCAATGAGTCAACTCTTCATGTGAGGTGGCCAAAGTATTGGAGTTTCAGCCTCAGCATCAGTCCTTCCAATGAACACCCAGGACTGGTCCCCTTTAGGATGGACTGGTTGGATCTCCTTGCAGTCCAAGGGACTCTCAAGAGTCTTCTCCAACACCACAGTTCAAAAGCATCAATTCTTCGGGGCTCAGCTTTCTTCACAGTCCACCTCTCACATCCACACATGACCACTGGTCTCTGCCATACATCAGTGCAAATCTGTTGTGATTATATTCCTTTTCTCTTGAGCCTCCTTGACATTGCACCGCTCTAGGTTGTCACACAGTGCCAGGCTGGGCCCCTGTGTTATACGGCAGCTTCTGCTAGTTCTCTCGTTTGCACGTGATCATTTATATATGTCAATGCTACTTCCTCAGTTTGTCCTAGCTTTTCCTTTACCTGCTGTGTCCACCAGACTGTCTACGTCTGCATCTCCATTTCTTCTCTGGAAGTAAGTTCTTCAGTACTGTGGAATTTTCCAGGCAAGAGTACTGGAGTGGGTTGCCATTTCCTTCTCCAGGGGGTCTTCCAGACCCAGGGATCAAACCCAGGTGTCCCACACTGCAGGCAGACGCTTTACCCTCTGAGCCACCAGGGAAGCCCTCATCAGTACCACTTTTCTAGCTTTCATATAGGTGCATTAATATGCAATGTTTGTTTTTCTCCTTCTGATTCATTTCACTCTGTATGACAGCTCTAGGTTCATCCACCTCACAACCACTGACTCAAATCTGTTCCTTTTTAGACTGAGTAATATTCCATTGTATATATGTATCACAATTTATTTATCTACCCATCTGTCCATGTACATCTAGGCTGCGTCCATGACACTGCAGAATCTTGATATGGAACGATGTGTGTGATTCAGTGGATAGAGTCTGCTCTGGGCTTCCCATACTCCTCCCCATGTAGGTTCTAGCTCAGCCCCTCTCAAAGGGTAGGCAATATCTTCTAGTAAGCGTTATAATGTATGGGCACTTTTTAAAAAGTTATCTATCACAAATGACTGTAGGATACCACTGGTATTTGTCAGAAGAATGCATGATATACAGTAAAATTTTCCAGTGTAACTATTATAATTACAAATACATATTGGTAGTACTATAACACAAAATAACTTTGAAAAATATTAAAAGAAGGTGAATAAAAGTCCTGATAATTTAGGAAGTTATTATAGAATTGGAAATTTAAATGTTAGAAAAATATTACTTATTGATAAATTATATTGTGTACTTTTCCCCCTCAATGTATAATTTTATATCTTGATATATCGGTACTGACTCAATAATTTCACCTTTGTTTAACATGTATTCGCTGTTATTAATGATACATTTTAGGTATAGACCACAGTATCCCTTAAAATTTTGCCAATAATATTCACAAAACAAACTAGAATGATGAGTAATTGAAGGTTTAAGAGTAAAAGTAAAACTAATAACCAGTATGGCTGTAGGCAGTCTCTGTTCATTATCATTCATATGCTAGCACTCTCTTGTCTTTTATGTTTCTGAGTCCAGAAACAAAAAATATCAAAAAAAATAAACCCCAACTCAAAATGTAGTCCCTTAAAACAGTAATTTACTTTGTCTGCAGTTATTTTGACCAGGAGTTTGAGTAGAAAACCCTGAGATGGCTCATGTCTAACCCATGGTATATACTGGCTGAAACTAGAATGGCTCAAATGACGAGGAAAACGTCAAATGACTGATTCAATTGGGGCCACTTAGCAGGAATAGGACTCTGGTCTTTGCTGAGTATCTTGTTTCTTCCCCATATAGCATCTACTGGGGGGCGGGGTTAAAAGTCGAGGTGGACTCTTTATTCATTTGTCTGACACCTCTACTGGGGTGACTTGAACAACTTTGGCAAGTCATCTCTATATTGCTGAGCATTCTCTCCGATGTGTCTAGCTTAGTCTTTCTTATAGAAAGGCCGGCCTGTGATCGTTAACCTTCTTAAGTTGGATTTGACATCCCCAGAGCCATTCCAAGAAGCCAAGGGAGGACTTAGATTTTTCAGTGTCACTTCTGCTGTATTCTATGGGTTACAGAGGAATAACCCCATCGAGTGGAGAAGGGAACTAACTACACAGGGCATGAGAAACAGAAGAAATCGTTCACTTAGGTCTGAAGGCAAGGTGGGGCAGGGCATCTTTGAAATCAGCTTCCACACTATACATACATATATACCCTCTGTTAGCCTCTCTCATGGGGTCAGTGAGTTAGTTCTTTGGAGAACCTTGCCCAGCCTCCTTATACAGTTCACAGATTTAGAAGACTTAGCTTCTAAACATGTTCCACTACTTACCGAACTTTATCAACAGTATGCTTTTTAGCATCTTGCTTTTTATAAATTCCCAGTTTCTGGTAGGTGTCATCTCAGGAAGGATGCCAATGGAATTGTCCCTTGGTATTCTCTGAGAATTACTCCTTGGAAGGAAAGTTATGACCAACCTAGACAGCATATTAAAAAGCAGAGACATTACTTTGTCCACAAAGGTCCATCTAGTCAAGGCTATGGTTTTTCCCGTGGTCATGTATGGATGTGAGAGTTGGACTATAAAGAAAGCTGAGCACAGAAGAACTGATGCTTTTGAACTGTGATGTTGGTGAAGACTCTTGAGAGTCCCTTGGACTGCAAGGAGATCCAACCAGTCCATTCTAAAGGATATCAGTCCTAGGTGTTCATTGGAAGGACTGATGTTGAACCTGAAGCTCCAATACTTTGGCCACCTGATGCGATGAACTGACTCATTTGAAAAGACCCTGATGCTGGGAAAGATTGAGGGCAGGAGAAGGGGATGACAGAGGATGAGATGGTTAGATGGCATCACCGACTCGATGGACATGAGTTTGAGTAAGCTCCGGGAGTTGGTGGTGAACAGGGAGGCCTGCGTGCTGTGGTTCATGGGGTCACAAAGAGTTGGACACGACTGAGCAACTGGACTGAACTGAACTGATTCTCTGAGATGCCCAGTTAACCAGAGGAAACTCAAGCATCTTTTTCTCACCAAATTGTGAAGTATGTCAGTGTAAGAGCTGTTCCCTCATTCTCTCTCCCTCTATGATCTCTCTTCAGTTTTGTCTTGCTTTTTCCCCCTTTGCACCCAGTATCCACTCCAGCTAGACCCAAAGGCAGAACAGATATCTATTTAAGGCAACATTTAATCTCTGAAATTATTCTCATAACCTTTCCTCATTTGCCTTCTAGAACATAAACACCCTTCTACTTTTCTTATTTACAAAGAAAGGAATTTTCACTCCTAAAACACATAGGTCTTGCCAGCAGATTCGAGAAGACCTCGTCTCTTCATCTTCTGACTGTGGTATTTTAGTCGACAGCTGTGAGCAGGAGGAGGTCGTGACAGGGCCAGTTCTTCTGCCTCTTAGAAAGACTCGAAAAGAGTATGCGTCTCTTTACAAGTTACAAGTGGCTTTCTTTGCAATGTACATAATTGATGTCCCTGGTTTTCTNTGGGGTCACAAAGAGTTGGACACGACTGAGCAACTGGACTGAACTGAACTGATTCTCTGAGATGCCCAGTTAACCAGAGGAAACTCAAGCATCTTTTTCTCACCAAATTGTGAAGTATGTCAGTGTAAGAGCTGTTCCCTCATTCTCTCTCCCTCTATGATCTCTCTTCAGTTTTGTCTTGCTTTTTCCCCCTTTGCACCCAGTATCCACTCCAGCTAGACCCAAAGGCAGAACAGATATCTATTTAAGGCAACATTTAATCTCTGAAATTATTCTCATAACCTTTCCTCATTTGCCTTCTAGAACATAAACCCCCTTCTACTTTTCTTATTTACAAAGAAAGGAATTTTCATTCCTAAAACACATAGGTCTTGCCAGCAGATTTGAGAAGACCTCGTCTCTTCATCTTCTGACTGTGGTAGTTTAGTCGACAGCTGTGAACAGGAGGAGGTTGTGACAGGGAGGTTCTTCTGCCTCTTAGAAAGACTCGAAAAGAGTATGCGTCTCTTTACAAGTTACAAGCGGCTTTCTTTGCAATGTACATAATTGATGTCCCTGGTTTTCTTTTACCTGAATGCTCTAGTAGCAATTCCAGGAAACAAAAAATTCCCAATCAATATCTTCTTAGACAAACCACATGACCTTTTGTCTGCAAGTTCCTGATTTATGAAAGTGTTCTGATTGATTATTCATTCTTGGGGAAAGGTATAAAAAGTTTCTTCCAACTATATGATTATATAGATAGAGAAGAGGATACAAATCAATTGTGAGGGAATAGCAGCCACACATATCTAATTAGGAAAAAGACACACTGATGGAAAATTAGACTTAGTGTATGGGCCTCCAGCAAATGATTTTAAAAGTGATTTAAGTAATTTGAACATACAGACAGACAATGATATAAAGGAAAACAAAATAATTGTTTATATTATACTTTCTTTAGATAAATATAGTATCTTCTAATTTTAACTTGTCTTTTTTTTTCTTTTTATCTTGTATTTCAATGTGCAAATCTTGTGCTAAAACAGAGTCATTTCATCTCATGTAAAAGAATATTTCAAGGACTATCCCCCATTATACTGGGCTATATGCTTCCAGTGTTAAAATGGGAAGCTTCAATTGATATTAGCAGGAATCACTGTGCAGAGAATAAAGACACTCTATTCAATGTATCCAAATTTAGTTTATAGCTGACGGAACAAAATGCATCACTTTACTGTCAGAAGCAATCAGTTTTAGGATGGGTCAATCTGGAATGAGATAATGAATTTTGGCTTAAGTAAAATGGCAAATATTAACTAACAGAAGGCAAAAATATTAGTCATTTCTATCACATCTACTTTTATAACAAGCAGAAACAGAAGACATTTGTGATTATAAATGAATAAGGTGATTTATTAGTTACAACTCTTTTGTTTCCAAGTGACAGAAAGCCAATATACTGTTGGTTAGGATTAAGTTTGTGGGATAGGGAAAAGGCAAAATAACAACTGTGTAAAAGAAAGAAGTTATTTATCTTTCATAGAAACATAAGCATCCAGAAATTGGTATAGATATTGAAGAACCAGCTTCCATTTAATGTTTTACACAGTCAAGTTCAATATATGACTTTTTACATTGTGTGTCCACAAGGTGACTGCTTTATGTCCATATTATATCCACAAAAGGCAGGAAAAAGGAATGGTATGGTCACACCCAGCTTCAAGGAAACCTGAGAAATTTATCTTTTTGTTCAATGGTAGTTCTGTATACCTGTTCTACTGCTGAGAAAGGCAGGCAGAATAGTTGTTGGGGATTAACTAGCAGTATCTGCCATGCCTAACAATACAGCTTAGTAACAATGACATTGGTAAAAATTGGGATGATTTAAAAGGACCAAGAACAACTGAGCAGAAGTAGACCTTCCCAAGCCATCCAGATTCTCTGTCTCTTGTCTCCTCTTGTGCATGGTTTTCATGTTTTCTCCTCAGGCTTTCTACTCCACATTGCACCAAATAGGACCGATGACGCTGCTGGAGCTTTATGACTTTCCAGTTTATTCCCTGGAGTATCTAATTCTGTTCCTCACTTTCAAAATTCCCTGACAGTAGTTTTAGTTCAACTTGGGTCAGCCACTGATTCTTGGACCGATTCACTGTGACCGGTGTAGTGGAGTCAAAGTGTATAAAATAGCCATTCCTTTGTTGACCATTGGTGAAGATGGGTTGTCTCCCATAATGAAGAGGAGATTAGATAAAACAAATGAACAAACAGTGAATTCTGGACATCTGTAATTTAATTGGGCTTCCCAGGTGGCTCAGTGGTAAAGAATCCACCTGCCAATGCAAGAGATGCAAGAGATGTGGGCTCGATCCCTGGGTCAGGAAGATCCCCTGGAGGAGGAAACAGCAACTCACTCCAGTCTTCTTGCCTGGAGAGTCCCATGGACAGAGGAACCTCGCAAGCTACAGTCCATTAGGTCGCAAAGAGTCAGACACGACTGAGCATGCTTGCAGGTTAATTTACTTATATATGTAATAATAATTATAATATTTTAAGTCTCCTGGCAAGTAAGCTCAGAAATATTGTAGTCTCCAAGAGCAAACATCTTTTGCTATTTCTAATTCATAAATAACTTGGTGGTTGATTTTCCACCCTCATTCCTGATCATTTATGATTTTAAATGATTTAGTATTTTGAAGTACTTTGCATTGGGCCATTTGAGTATGAAACATCTGGTCTTCAGTGTGATTTGGAAAAAAATACATGGATCTAAGTGATATAAACTAATTTGGTAACTTATAAATTTATCCTGATAAACTATTTTATTTATTGAAGTAGACCTTGTGTGTATATGTCATTGTTTCTGAATCAGCCAGTAGAAGTGGTTCTACAGATAGCCTGAGTGTGTTTGATTATATCATACCTAATCACAAGTCTTCTGAAACCTGTGTTTCTTCTGTTCTGTTCCTCTTATAGCCAAGAGTTCTGCTTATTAATTTCTGGGTCAAAAGTGAATCAGCCTCACACAGTAGGTCAATTTCTTAAGACTCTATCAACTTCAAAGTGATTTAAGTTGATTGAAGTTGTCACTCTGGGACTTGATTCTGAAGTTCATGCCAGGAAGAAAAAGAATAACTTCTTCTCCCACATGAAAGAGGTTATTTTGATTTGTATTGTTTTAATGCACTATCTAGTATATAATAAAATCTTGTTGAGCAGGATGGAATAAGAATCCCAGTAAATGTACCAGGAATTGATTTCTATAGCTCATCATGGTCCATCTTTTCAATATTTTACCCTACTTAGAAGATATTATGTCTGTAGCTGCAAGTAGGTGGGGCAAACAAGCCTTTAAAGAGATTTCTTTATCACTGAAGCATACAACTATAATCATTCATATTTGAAACTATATCATATACTTCCTTTGACCATATATAATGCTTAGTTTACTCCTCACAATATACCTGGAGAAGGGAATGGCAACAAACTCCAGTATTCTTGCCCGGAGAATCCCTTGGACAGAGGAGCCTGGCGGGCTATAGTCTGTCGGGTCGTAAAGAGGGGGCTGCAACTGAGCGACTGAGCAGGCCTGCATGCACAGCACACTCCATACTTCCCTCGTGGCTCAGATGGTAAAGAACCTGCCTGCAGGTTTGCGGAATAAAAGGATTCACCATCATTTGTGGAAGAAGGAGTCAGTGAATTAATTGATGTGCCCAGGGTCACAAATAGACACAAGGAGCAGAGCCACAGTTCGAACCATGGCTTGAGTAGTTTAAAACCTTGCACTCTAATTTACATTGTCTTTTACCAGGTAACAGTGCTTCTAAGTTGTGTAAAGTTTATTTATAATATTTATAATATTATTCTAATTTGCTTCTAAAGTAAAGTGACCACATTATTGGAACTTTTGGGACAATCCTGAATTCTGCCCCGAGTTTCCCCCTGCACATATTTAATATATTTATTTTCTTAGGACAATTTACTCGACAAGTGTTTGTGGCCTTAATATTCAAGAACTACCCAAGGGAGTGTGAATGGGGTGATGAAGAAACCATTTTAGTTGCTTTTAGACCTTGTTCTCATAGAACTGTTGTGAGATAAATAAGTGATTAGTATCATATTACTTGAACATGTAACTTATTAGACACTAGAAATAGTGTGGTAAACAGGATAGAAAAATAATTCTTGACTTTATGGGGCTTGTAACCTATAAGATTATAGTGAGTATTTTAACAGACATCTGTGGCCAAGATAATTTTAACACATGACTTCATAGTTACATGAAAACTATAGGCTTGTGGCAAGACAAGGTCTCCATTTCGAGTGGGCTGAGCAAGAGAGGAGACTGTTGGATGACAAGGTCAGAGAGACAGGCAGGGACAGATTGCACTGGCCTTGTGGATGAAGATGGTTTGGTCATTAGTCTGAATGACATGGGGGGCACTGGAAGGTTTTGAGCAGGAAAGGGGAGTAATCTGATTGATGTTCTTCAAATATCACTGGGTGTCTGGGTGAATGTGTTGTAGGAGGTCTAGAGTGGGGCAGGAGAACCAATGAGCAGACTTTTGAAATCCTATATGGTGAGTGCTGTATGGCAACTTACAGAGTGGAGTGATGAAACCCATAAAAGTCAGCTAATTGTTTTTATAAATATAAAAAGCAAGCAGAAACCAAACTATTAACACTATGGAACTATTCAGTTCAGTTCAGTTGCTCAGTCGTGTCTGACTCTTTGCGACCCCATGAATTGCAGCACACCAGGCCTCCCTGTCCATCACCAACTCCCGGAGTTCACTCAGACTCGCGTCCATCGAGTCCGTGATGCCCTCCAGCCATCTCATCCTCGGGCATCCCCTTCTCCTCCTGCCCCCAATCTCTCCCAACATCAGAGTCTTTTCCAATGAGTCAACTCTCTGCATCAGGTGGCCAAAGTATTGGAGTTTCAGCTTTAGTACCAGTCCTTCTAAAGAACACCCAGGGCTGATCTCCTTTAGAATGGACTGGTTGGATATCCTTGCAATCCAAGGGACTCCCAAGAGTCTTCTCCAACACCACAGTTCAAAAGCATCAATTCTTCAGCGCTCAGCTTTCTTCACAGTCCAGCTTTCACATCCATACATGACTACTGGAAAAACGATAGCCTTGACTAGACGGACCTTGGTTGGCAAAGTAATGTCTCTGCTTTTGAATATTCTGTCTAGGTTGGTCATAACTTTCCTTTCAAGGAGTAAGCGTCTTTTAATTTCATGGCTGCAATCACCATCTGCAGTGATTTGGGAGCCCCAAAAAATAAAGTCTGACACTGTTTCCCCATCCACTTCCCCTGAAGTGATGGGACCAGATGCCGGGATCTTCGTTTTCTGAATGTTGAGCTTTAAGCCAACTTTTTCACTCTCCTCTTTCACTTTCATCCAGAGGCTTTTTAGTTCCTCTTCACTTTCTGCCATAATGGTGGTATCATCTGCATATCTGAGGTTATTGATATTTCTCCCGGCAATCTTGATTCCAGCTTGTGCTTCTTCTAGCCCAGCATCACTGAATTTCACTAAGTTAAACATATTAGTCAGTCTTGGCTTTCCTCTTGCTCTCATCTGTCTTTTCAGTAATGGATTCAGGAGCTCTTTGCAGTTTCTATATATTCGGGTTCCACTTATTATAATTCACCAATATTGTCATTCTCTTAAAATGTAAAACAGGATGTGAAATCACCTTCAAACAATTAAGTATAAATTGATCATTTACCTGAAAGAACCAACTGGAGAAACACTAATCATTGTAGGTGCACTAGTCAGCTATAATATAAGAACTTTCTTAAAAGATGAAGTATATGGGGATTTATAAAATAGCCACATTAATCCCCCCCGCCCCAATTGTAATGTCTGATTTCTTTCAAGATTTTAACTAAGGGACTTACACAAAAAACGGTACCTGATGCAGAAAATTTGTGCCCTTGCCATTGCTTTACACTTCAGTATTTCATCTCAGAGGAACCAGAGCTCTTAATTAAAGACAAAGACGGATAGGCCTTGGTGCAAAGTTGCTCTGATTTCTGAATGAGCACACTTGTAAAACTGATTTCCTCCACAGCAGAGCCAGGTGGAGAGATGGAGGTCACCTCTGTGTAGCAGCGGGCTCCTCCCAGATCGCAGGAAGCCAGCAGAGCTGTCATCCTCAGTGACCAGATGGGTCAAGTCCTGCAGAATAGTCCAGGGCAATTATTTGGTGCATCAGGCTGTGCAGCTGATTTCAAGATAACAGACAAGAGGGAAAGGGCTGTCAGGCTTGACTGCCTCCTGTCAAGGCAGGAGCCCTGGAACAGTATAAATCAGAAAAGTTTTTTCAGTGTGGGTAAGCTAGGATGGAATCCTGGCAGGGCGATTCTCTGCCATGCAGTCTGAAGGTGCAGTGGGAATCTGGTCTTTGATGCCTGGGCAGTGACTGGCCCGGCTAGAATAGTCGGTCAAGATGCATGGCTCAATTTCACAGGCAAGCCCCATGGAGGATTCTATTTTCTGGGTAGGAAAGAATTTAAAAAGGCAGAAAGGAAGGGTAGACTTTATTTTTCGAAGCCTAACTAAGACATTCCATGTCTCTCAATAACTGCTTTGTCTTTATATTATAAACTTAATCTTCTGTCAGTATCTAAATTTCAAATATCTTCCTAATATAAAATTCCTTCTCTGCTTATAGTCAGATTGGTAACTTGGGAAATGGAGAAACCAATGTCTCAGGAACAAGGAAACATACTCTAAGTGTCGCTACAGTTACACTTTGACTTGGATTGGGCAAATCAGATTGCAATAATTGTGACATGTATGGATGGATTTAAAATTGTGCATCAGGCTGTGCTAAATCATGTGAAAAGCGTTTGAATGAAAACATTAATTACATCTCATAGTAAACATCAAAGAGACTATACAAGTCATGCTTTTGTTTAACACCAGAGGTGTCAAAGCTGCTAGACTACAAATTCCCTAGGGCCCCTTTATGTTGCTGTATTTCATCTGTTGTACAACTTCGTGGACATTTAGGTTGTTACTCCTGGTTTACAAAATAACAATAATGTCAATGGCTTTTTTCCCAAGCTCTTACTAAAACTTTAAAATAGGAACATAGGGATCCATTGGAATGAAAGGTAACATTCTGTTCAATAAATATTAGAGTTCATATGTCTGTTGGATAGAAGTAAACTCCAGGAATAAAAGGTAAGCCAGTCACAGTTTATTAAGCAGTGGACAAATTAAGAGAGGTTTCTGAAATAAAGTGTATTTTCTGTTTGGAATATCAGAAAAATAAAGTGAAATGAATCCAAACCAAAAGAAAATAAGTACAATGAAGTTTTGTAGTTTTAGTTTAAGATGCAGTTTTTAAACAGTTCTGTGCTATAGATTAAAATATCTAAAAGACACGGTCGATCTTTGTCTTNGTTTAAAAAAAATCCATGTTCATAATTTATTTGGTTACAAAATTTAATGTTGTTTCATAAATGGGTGCAACAATCAAAATGATTTATACTTTGTACTATTTAAAAGAACAATTATTAATGATTCATATTTTATCATTCATAAATAATATATAGAAGTTTGATTTGGGATTGACTAAAAGGACAAAGTTAAGTTTCAAAGTAATATTTGAACTTTAGCTGTAATAATAAAACCTTAGTAAACTGACTTTTTAAGTAAAGTAAGCATATCTCATGTGCTTATTTGCAGATAATCCAATAAAATTTGTATATCCCTTCCTTGCTAGTTTCATTTTGGTATTTACCAAGGTAGGATGTTAAATGTAGTGAGATATTTTTCTGAAACAGTCATATGGCATAGAATGTTTTATCTTTTTATATGTTGTGGGACTAGATTTGTTAATATTTAAGGATTTTTGAGTCTATGTTCTTGAGAAATATTGACCTGTAATTATCTTTTCTTGTAATATCTATGTTTAGTTTGGATATCAACTTAATTCTGGCCTCATAAAGTGAAGCAGTTTTAGTATGTTTTCTGGGAGGTTTTGTTTAGGTTTGGCATTATTTCCACTTTCATGTTGATAGACTTCAGTGGAAAATCCATTTGGACAGTGGGTATTTGGATACTAAGGGATGGTATCCTCAGTGGGAATAATCTAAACTGTAGACTAAATTTTTTTAAGACATATAAGGCAATTCAGCTTTCCTATTTCTTCTTGTGGCAATTTTGACAAATTGTTTTCTAAGAAATTTGTGCTTCTCATATATGTAGTTGAAATTATTATCACCGAGTTGTTCATACCACAGTCTTTTTAAATTATAATATCTGAAGGATTTGCAGTAATTCCTCCTGATTTTTGATAATCTTTTTATTTGTTTATTTTTTTATGAGTAGAGTAGGATAATAGAAATGTTGTTTCTTTTTACTACAAATCAGTCTTTGATTTAATTTTTTTTCTTTATTGTTCTTTCCCATTTGTTGGTTTATGTTCCTCGCTTTATTACTTCTTCATTTTTGCTTGCTTTGGATTTCACTTGATCATCTTATTCTACTCTTATGATGAAAGCTTAGCTCACTGACTTTGGACCTTTCTCCTTTTCAAATGTGGACCTTTTAAGGTGTAAAGAATCCTCTAAGTACTGTTTTCGCTGTATTGCACAAAACTGATGTCACTTTGTTTTTATTTCATGCAAAATATTTTCTAATAACTTTTATGTTTTCTCAGTGAAATTTATTGTAAAGAATGGTGAATTTCCAGATATTCATGGATCATCCAAATATTTTATTTCTGATATCTGATTCATATTAATTTTGATAAAGGAACATGTTTTATTCTTTCAAATTTTCAAAATGTGTTATCTGGCCCAGCATGTAGTATCCTTAGGTAAAAGATTGCTTTCACAGTTGAACAGAACGTGATTCTGGTTGAAGGTGGTGGTCTTCAGCGTGGTTGAAGGCAATGGTCTTCAAATGTTAAATAGAACAAATTGCTGCTCCTCTTCTTTAGGTCGTCCGTATGCTTACAGATTATTGGTCAATATGTTCTACTGGTGAGAGGTTTTGAGTTGTCCAACAATAATAGTGGATTTGTGAATTTTTCCTTTCAGTTGTCCCTAACTTTTCTCCATACATTTTGAAACCCTATTATTCAGTGTTTAATGCTATTATATATTTGGTATTTACCCCTTTTATTATCAATTAATAACTCTTTATCCTGATACTGTTCCTCAACCTCTACTTTTTTGATATTAACATGATCAGTTTGAATCTCTCATGATGAGAAACTGGATAAATTTTTTTCCTGTTTTTTAAAAGTTAACATTTCCATTTTTTCTTAAAATATAGACATCATATAAATGGATTTTATCATTAAAAATAACAGAGAATCTCCTTTGTTTTCCTTATATTGGGCATCATAATCCTCAGTAATCAATGCCCAATATTATTTTACAAATTGTGTCCATTCTGCTATTTTATTATTATTATTATTATTATTATTTTGTGATGAGAGGACAAGTCTACAAGTCACTTCAGCATGGCCAAAATAAAGCCTCATACTTTATTTTTAACTAACTTTTCACACACTAATATGTGTGGTGTCTTTGTTTTTTCATCAGTTATAAAATTATAAGAGCTATATAATACTGGTCAAAAATATTTCCTTCCTGATCTCAGGAAACTTGAAACTCCCCAAGAAGGGCATTAACAAAATTGTTNGAAACTTGAAACTCCCCAAGAAGGGCATTGACAAAATTGTTCAAACAGCTGTACAATTGCACTCATTTCACATGCTAGCAAGGTTATGCTCAAAATCCTTCAAGCTAGGCTGTAAGAGTACGTGAACTGAGAGCTTCTAGATGGACAAGCTGGGTTTGGAAAAGGCAGAGGATACAAAGGTAAATTGCCAATATTGTTGGATCATAGAGAAAGCAAGGAGACTCCAGAAAAACATCTATTTCTGCTTCATTAACTATGCTAAAGCCTTTGATTGTGTGGATCACAACAGTGAAAATGTGTTTTAAAGATATGGAAGTGCCAGACCACTTGACCTGCCTCCTGAGAAACTCATATGTGGGGTCATGAAGCAAAGAACCAGATATGGAGCAACTGACTGGTTCAAAATTGGGAAAGGAGTAGAGTAAGTCTTATGTTGTCACCCTGCATATTTAACATATATGCACATTACACCATGTGAAATGCCAGACTGGATAAATGGCAAGCTGGAATCAAGATAGCCAGAAGAAATATCAACTACCTCAGTACGCACACGATACCACTCTAACGGCAGGAAGTGAGGAGGAACTAAAGAGTCTCTTAAAGAGGGTGAAAGAGGAGAGTGAAAAAGCTGGCTTAAAACTCAAGATTCAGAAAATTAAGATCATGGCATCCAGTCCCATTACTTCATGGCAAACAGATGGGGGAAGAAGTGGAAACTGACATATTTTATTTTCTTATGATTCAAAATCACCACAGACAGTGAATTGCAGCCATGAAATTAAGATGTTTTCTCCTTGGAAGGAAAGCTGTGAGAAACCTCGACAGTGTACTAAAAAGCAGAGACATCACTTTGCCGACAAAGGTTTGTATATTCAAAGCTATTGTGTTTCCAGTCGTCATGTGTGGGTGTGAGAGTCAAACCGTAAAGGGGGCCGAGGACTGAAGAACTGATGCCTTTGCACTGTGGAGTTGGAGAAGACTCTTGAGAGTCCCTTGGACTGCAAGGCGATCCAAGCAGTCCACCCTACAGGAAGTCAACCCTGAATATTCGTTAAAAGGACTGACACTGAAGCTGAAACTGAAATAATTTGGCCACCAGATGTTAAGAGCTAAGTCACTGGGAAAGACCCTGATGCTTTGATTTGAAAATCGAGGGAGAAGGGATGACAGAGGATGAGATGGTTGAGGAGCGTCACTGACTCCGTGAACGCGAGATAGAGCGAACTCCGGTAGACAGTGAAGGACAGGGAAGCCTGTCATCCCACAGTCCAGGGCACCCGACTCAGCAACGGAACAACGGTATAATACTGTTCAAAAAGTCTTCCTTCCTGGTGTCAGGAAATTTGAAACTTCAATTTGTGTGCATAGTTTGTTTCTAAGAATTATAACATAGTTTAATAAAAAACTTTCAAGTAAAAAATGTATGTTATATGATACAAGGAAAAACTACTTTATGAGGCATGTGGGATAAAAATATGGTTTCATGAACAAAATGAAATATGTAACATTCTAACAGTTTTGGAGAAGATATTTTTAAAGTGTGATGGTAGATTTAAAATCACTAGGCTTTAAAATTATAGTGAATATACTTTAAACTGTCACATAACCATTTTATTTGATAGTAGTAATATCTACAAAACACTGGAAATTATTTCATTTTCATGTATTTAAACTGAGGATTACTTTTTAAAATATCACTTCAAATGTGCTAACAGTGAATTGATTTTCTTCATTTTTTTAATGATCCACGAGAACAAGAAAATGGAAGACCACTGTGTTTCACAGATTCTTTGA
>SJYQ01000413.1:519524-533152 GCA_006410935.1 Redunca redunca | reverse complement strand
CCAAACTATTATCATTATTACATTACCAAAGAGAGACCACCAGCATAATTTTGAAGTGGTATAAAAAGTCACACCATTAGTTTTAGACTTTATAATTTTTCATATAATTTTTACAGGTATTTTTAACTCGTCATAGGTCCTCAGAAGTCAAAAATTTACCACAGCTCCTCATTGGAGACATTTAGATCAGAAAGAGACTTTGGATGAAAGCTTGGAAGGCAGGTGTGCACTGTTTGAAAATCAAATATAATGCTTAAATTCAAGACATCTCAGTTTGGAGAAACATAGATCATGCCTGGGGTGACGGATCTATTTAGAGTTCTCCAAAACACAGCACAGTTTATTTCACCTAGACAATAGGCAGTTTTTCCTTTGGTTGGTTTCCCAAATCTATCAACTTTACTTAATTCCACATATGGTTTCTTGCCAGGGGTGTCTTTTGCATACACATTTTACAAGAGAAAAAAGACTCTTCTGATGACAGGACACAACACAATGACATTCATATAGATGAAAGACAAAACTCAATTGTTCTCAAGATGCAGACAAAGAAAACTGCCAGGCAAGGCCACGCAGTGGGTTGCATTCAGGGACAGATGAACAGCAAGCAGGAGCTCCTGGGGGCAGCTTATGTCTGACAAGGGGTAGGGTTGGCTAGCTTTTGTAGCTACCTGTGGAGTTGCCAATTTAAATGATTCCTCAGGCTCTAGGCAAGGCATGGGGACTGTCCCTAGTGGTCTGCTCCTTGCCTTGGGGCAGTGAGGGCTACTGTGTGGTAACTCTGGGATTTGGGAGCCAGAGAAAGAAAGCATCGGGATATAAGCTTAACCAGGTGCTCAATTAGAGGAGTGACCAGCCTGAAACCAGCCTTAAACCTGGGTCAAAGTCCCGGGTCGATGCATGAAATGGGGCACACAAAGCCAGTGCCCTGGGACAACCCAGAGGGATGGGATGGGGAGGGTGGTGGGAGGGGGCTTTGGGGCGGGGGGGACACATGTACACCTGTGGGAGACTCATGTTGATGTATGGCCAAAACCATCACAATATTGTAAAGGAATTAGCCTCCAATTAAAATAAATTAATAAAAAAAACCTGGAAACATATTCATCAGGAGAACAGGAGAAGAATGGATAAATAAAATACAATTGAATACAGTACTATAGAGACTATGTAACAGCTATAGCTATGGATGAATCTCTGAGTCAAACAAGCAAGTTGCAGAAGAATATATACAAACATCCATTTGTGCAGATGTCAAACCATGCAAAACACAATATACACAAGCACTGTGTTGTATTTTTTTTTTTTTCAGCAAAGCTATATGTAAAATCAAGGCAAAATTATATATGTATTTAACAATAGTGATTGCCTCTGTTTGGGAATGAAAGTGGTAATTAGAGCAAGACTTGCAAGGATTTAAGAGGCTTCCTAGGTGGCAAGTGATAAAGAATCTGCCTGCAAATGCAGGAGTTGCCAGAGAGTTGGGTTCGATTCCTGGGTGGGAAAGAACCACTGGAGAAGAAAATGGCACCCCACTCTAGCATTCTTTCCTGGAAAACCCCATGGACGGCAGACTGGCAGGCTACAGTCCATGTGGTAGCAAAGAGTCAGGACATGATTGAGAGGGGACACACACACACACACACAGTAACTTCGAGGTGTGTCTTAAGATGGATAGCAGGAAATGGTTATTGCTGGGGTTTGCTTTCTTTTTTGGTAATTATTTCTAACTCACAGATTATAACCTCTTGAATATATTAAATAGTTTATATATATATATAAACTATATATATATAAACTGGGTCAAGAGAGCATTGAGAACAAGAACATAAAAACTAAAACTGTGTGTATTCCCTATTGCTTTCACTGTATGGCACAAGTTCAATTCTTGGTTTGGGAAATGAGATCCCATAAGACTAAGTCACACACACATACACACACACACACACACCTGCATACGTTGCCCTAAGCAGAATAGGAAGCAACTTTTTAAATTGAAGTATAGTTGATATACACTATTATATAAGTAACAGGTGTACAGTATAGTAATTCACAATTTTTAATGGTCATACTCCATTTGTAGTTATTATAAAATGTTGGCTATATCCCCTATGTAGTACAGAAAACTTTTATTATGAGAATAAAATGGAGCAAAACAAATTGAAGTATTAGAATTCCTTGTAGTCTAATAACAAAATCAGTTATATAACCTTAACCAAGAAAACAGATCTGGAATTTCAGGGTCTTTAGTGGAGTTGTAAAGTGTATTAAAAGCGTGAGTTATGCGTATGTTGTTCATTATAATGATATGTTCGTGTATTCCTTGAGTCAAGGTGGCAGGTTCAGCAGTCATGCTGTTGGAGCTTCTGAGCTGATAGTGAGGGAAGGTGGCATCTGTAAGCAGGAGGAAGGGCTGGTTTGGTGGACACAGCCAGAGTCACAGGGCAGGGTCATTTTGGAAAGCTGGATGGAAGGAGTAGAAGAAGGTCCTGGAGAATGAGAATTCTCTTCCCAAGGGGATCAAGGAGTAGACCAGCATAAGCAAGGACCTCCTGGAGAAAGCAGTAATCTCCACTAATATTTCGAATGGTGCGGATATGGACAGGTACCCACCTCTATCAGATCTCTTTTCAGGTGTGAGAGGACAGAGCTGTACATTGTGGCAGACATCAAGGAGCCCAGGAGGACCAAGGATTCCTTGATAAGGAGCCTCTGAGATAAATGCCAAGTTCATGAGATGTAACAAAATCCCTAATACTGCAGGAAGAGAAACGAAAACTGTCAGGTCCAACTTGTCAGTGGCTTAGGAAAAGCAGGCTGTGGCCGCTGCTGGGACAGTGCTCTGTGCCAGGGCCACGTCGTCTGTGGTGCAGATCATCCCCAGCAGCTGCGTCGTGGGTTGGGGCAACGTGCTCCGAAGTGACACTTTCCCCTGGTAGATAATGGGGAGAGCTCCTCGTGCACTGATGTCTGGGATGTGCAACTGGAGTATCCATTCCTATCTTTGGTTGACGTGTGTGGTGAATCCATGGTATTATAAAAAAGCTGAGCCACTTGTGGAACTTGAAGGAACCTATCTGGGAATTCAACTCGTGTACATCTTTTAAATCAAAGGGCCTCGTGGAGGCACAGCTAGCCAAGATGATCCCAGAATGCCTGACGCTGCTGGCGTTGAACCATGGTGCTGGAATCTGACAGGCGCAGTTAAAGCCCCGATTAAAGGTGGCTGGATCTAAAAGATCCCGAGATCCAAAACCTTGCCCAGATGGATAAGGCAAGGGGCTCTCCTGAACACAGATCTTAAATCAGATGGCCTGCCTGGGGTGTATTTCCTCAACCAGTGTCAGGTGCTCACCCATTAAAGTCTTCGTGGCCGGAGGTGAGACTTTAGCGTTAGCCTGCAGCTATGCTCTTCCAGTTGAGCCAGTGACTGTGGGCCCTTGTCTCAGCTGTTGGTTTGATTGGTGACAGGGACGTCTTCAGTCAGCCAAATCCAATGATGTGGGAGCCTCTACTGTGGTTGGTTGAAACAATGACTTAGTTGAAGAGCTTGAGCCTCTGGATCACATATCAATGAAAGTACTCAGGCCAGTAATAACAGGACCAAGAGTCAGCAGGACGCTGTGCCGCGGCACTGGACAGACATTTTTTTTTTTTTTTTCCTGATGTAGATTTTTCTCTAGCATGTATTATTACCATGGAGGGGTTGCTGTCTGGTTTTATTATGGGATGTGGTATTAATGCTCTTATTATCTCTAGATTTGATTTTCATTTACTAAGGAAATGTGGGGTTCTTTGGTTTGTTTGTTTTGTTTTTTAATGTCCCAACTTGGTAGTCTGCATTATCTGTGAGAATGGTCTGGGAAGATAAATTTTAATTTTCTGGAAAGGATCAGAGGGACAACCTGGATTAATTATCCACATTCTAAAATCTGAATATTGAGAAAGATTTTTCTGGGCAGCGGAAATATAGTCTTAAATGAATCCCATATTAGATGATGTTATAAATTTGTCAAATTAATACCTATTAAGTACAGCACTATGGACAATTTTCTTGTGTTGTTATACAATAAAAGACTCTACACATGGACATCATCAGATGGTCAATACCAAAATCAGACTGATTATATTCTTTGCAGCCAAAGATGGAGAAGCTGTATAGAATCACCGACAACAAGACTGGGAACTGACTGTGGCTCAGATGATGAACTCCTTATTGCCAAATTCAGACTTAAATTGGAAAAACTAGGGAAAACCACTAGACCATTTAGATATGACCTAAATCAAATCCCTTATGATTATACAGTGGAAGTGAGAAATAGATTTAAGGGGAAAGACCTGATAGATATAATGCCTGAAGAACTATGGACGGAGGCTCGTGACATTGTACAGGAGACAGAGATGAAGACCATCCCCATGGAAAAGAAGTGCAACTAAGCAAAATGGCTGTCTGAGAAGGCTGTACAAATAGCTGTGAAAAGAGGAGACGTGACAAGCAAAGGAAAGATAGACCCATTTGAGTGCAGAGTTCCGAAGAATATCAAGGAGAGATAATAAAGCCTTTTTCAGTGATCAGTGCAAAGAAATAGAGGAAAACAACAGAATGGGAAAGACTAGAGATCTCTTCAAGAAAATGAGAAAGACTAGAGATCTCTTCAAGAAAATTAGAGATACCAAGGGAACATTTCATTCAAAGATGGGCTCAGTAAAGGACAGAAATAGTATGGACCTAACAGAAGCAGAAGATATTAAGAAGAAGTGGCAAGAATACACAGAAGAACTGTACAAAAAAGATCTTCACGACCCAGACAATCATGATGGTGTGATCGTTCACCTAGAGCCACACATCCTGGAATGTGAAGTCAAGTGGGCCTTAGGAAGCATCAATATGAACAAAGCTAGTGGAGGAGATGGAATTCCAGTTGAACTATTTCAAATCCTGAAAGATGATGCTGTGAAAGTGCTGCACTCAATATGCCAGCAAATTTGGAAAACTCAGCAGTGGCCACAGGACTGGAAAAGGTCAGTTTTCATTCCAATCCCAAAGAAAGGCAATGCCAAAGAATGCTCAAACTACTGCACAATTGCACTCATCTCACACACTAGCAAAGTAATGCTCAAATTCTCCAAGCCAGGCTTCAACAGTATGTGAACCATGAACTTCCAGATGTTCAAGCTGGATTTAGAAAAGGCAAAAAAACCAGAGGTCAAATTGCCAACATCCGATGGTTCATGGAAAAGGCAAGAGAGTTCCAGAAAAACATCTATTTCTGTTTTATTGACTATGCCAAAGCCTTTGACTGTGTGGATCAAAATAAACTGTGGAAAATTCTGAGAGAGATGGGAATACCAGCTACCTGACCTGCCTCTTGAGAAATCTGTATGCAGGTCAGGAAGCAACAGTTAGAACTGGACATAGAACAACAGACTAATTCCAAATCGGGAAAGGAGTATATCAAGACTATATATTGTCACCCTGCTCATTTTAATTATATGCAGAGTACAATATGAGAAACACTGGGCTTGATGAAGCACAAGCTGAAATCAAGATTGCCGGGAGAAATATCAGTAACCTCAGATATGCAGATGACACCACCCTTGTGGCAGAAAATGAAGAACTACTAAAGAGCCTCTTGAAAGTGAAAGAGGAGAGTGAAATAGTTAGCTTTAAGTTCAACATTCAGAAAACTAAGATCATGGCATCCGGTCCCATCACTTCATGGGAATAGATGGGGAAACAGTGGAAACAAGTTTGTTTTTTGTGCTCCAAAATGACTGCAGATGGTGACTGCAGCCATGAAATTAAAAGAAGCTTGCTCCTTGGAAGAAAAGTTATGACCAACCTAGACAGCATATTAAAAAGCAGAGACATTACTTTGCCAACAAAGGTCCATCTAGTCAAAGCTATGGTTTTTCCAGTAGTCATATGTGGGTGTGAGAGTTGGACTATAAAGAAAGCTGAGCGCCAAAGAATTGATGCTTTTCAACGGTGGTGTTGGGGAAGACTCTTGAGACTCCCTTGGACTTCCAGGAGGTCCAACCAGTCCATCCTAAAGGAAATCAGTCCTGAGTGTTCATTAGAAGGAATGATGCTGAAGTTGAAACTCCAGTACTTTGGCCACGTGATGGGAAGAACTGACTCATTGGAAAAGACTCTGATGTTGGGAAAGATTGAAGTAAACTCCAGGAGTTGGTGATGGATGGGGGGCCTGGTGTGCTGCAGTCCATGGGCTCACAAAGCTTCAGACACGACTGAGTGACTAAACTGAACTGAACTGATTTGTATATATATACACACACTCACACATGCAAACATATATGTGTGTATACTGCAGAGTTGAAGACAGCACAGATTTTTGCATCCAAAGCCCATGGACAGTTTATGTCATCACAAGTCACCCAGAGATTCTAGGAGGCATACAAGAGGTTACCGAAAGCCCTTCAGTGGCTTCTGAGGGCACTAACAGTAATGCCCATTGATATCAGTTTGAATAGATTTTACAACTTTTACTGAAGGATCTACATTTAAGTGGACTGATTTGTAAGTAGCAGTATTCTTGAGATTAAGTTCAGTTCAGTCACTCAGTCGTGTCCAACTCTTTGCAACCCCATGAATCTCAGCATGCCAGGCCTCCTTGTCCATCACTAACTCCCAGAGTTGACCCAAACTCACATCCATCGAGTCAGTGATGCCATCCAACCATCTCATCCTCGGTCGTCCCCTTCTCCTTCTGCTCCCAGTCCCTCCCAGCATCAAAGTCTTTTCCAGTGAGTCAACTCCGCATGAGGTGGCCAAAGTACTGGAGTTTTAGCTTTAGCATCATACCTTCCAAAGAAATCCCAGGGCTGATCTCCTTCAGAATGGACTGGTTGGATCTCTTTGCAGTCCAAGGGACTCTCAAGAGTCTTCTCCAACACCACAGTCCAAAACCATCAATTCTTCAGCACTCAGCCTTCTTCACAGTCCAACTCTCACATCCATACATGGCCACTGGAAAAACCATAGCCTTGACTAGATGGACCTTTGTTGCAAAGTAATGTCTCTGCTTTTCAATATGCTATCTAGGTTGCTCATAACTTTCCTTCCAAGGAGCAAGCGTCTTTTAATTTCATGGCTGCAGTCACCATCTGCAGTGATTTTGGAGCCTAAAAGAATAAAGTCTGACACTGTTTCCACTGTTTCCCCATCTATTTCCCATGAAGTGATGGGACCGGATGCTATGATCTTTGTTTTCTGAATGTTGAGCTTTAAGCCAACTTTTTCACTCTCGTCTTTCACTTTCATCAAGAGATTAAGTAGAATTTATAAATTAGGAATGTATTTCAACCAAATGGACTAAAATCTGTTAAAATGATATGTCCTTAATAAGGGTGTTCAGTGTAATCCCTTGGAGAGGGGTGTCATCAGTGTAATATTATCAAGGTTCCTGGAGAAAGATGGATACAGTTATGATCTTCTGCATAAAGGACAGTTTGCCTTAGCAAGGCTGCACAAGTCCACCATGGGTAGCCCAGTAAAAGTGTATTGTGTCCCTTTGCTGGTGAAGGTCAGCTATGACTGAAGAGGATGTAGAAATCGAAACTGAGTAGCACACCCTTGCCAGTTTTATAATAGCAAAATATTTACTGAATGCAGAGTGGACAGAGTTAGTAATTTAAATAAATTTGCGTTGTATTAGTTTGCTAGTTGTGCCATAACAAAGTACCACAGACTGGGTGTCTTGAACAATATAAAAAAATGCACTTTCTCGCAGTTCTGCAGGTTGATCAAGATACTTGCAAGGTTGATTTCATTCTGAGGCCGTTCTCCTTGGCTTGTAGATGGTTTCTCCCTCTGTCTTCACAGGGTGAGACAAGACATATATATATGATGTCATTCATGTGTATAATCTAGATAAATGGTAGAGATGAACCTATTTGCAAAGCAAAAATAGAGACAGGAATGTAGAGAACAAATGTATGGACACCTAGGCAGAAAAAGGCAGATGCGTGAATTGTGGGATTGGGATTGATGGATATACATTATTATGTATGACAGAGATAACTAATGAGAACCTACTCTGTAGCATAGGGAACCCTACGCTGCTCTGAGGTGACTTAAATTGGAAGGAAATCCAAAAAAGAGGAAATGTATGTGTGTGTATGGACTTCCCCCGTAGCTCAAGAATCTGCTTGCCAAAGCAAGAGATGCAGGTTTGATGCCTTGGTCAGGAAGATGACCCTGGAGAAGGAAATGGCAACCCACTTCAGTATCCTTGCCTGGGAAATCCCATGGACAGTGGAGCCTGGAGGGCTACAGTCCATGGGGCTGCAAAACAGTCAGATACAACTGATCAACTAAATGACAACAACATATATATATGCATACCTGATTTATTTTATTGTACAGCAAAAAAGAACACAATATTGTTAAGCAACTATGTTCCAATAAAAACGTTTTGAAAAAGAAAACGAGCAGTAGCAATTCATTTCTCTCCTTCATGTTAAAAGATATTTTATTGTACTATGATATTTACAAACAGAAAACCAGTGGGGAATTTGCCTTTGTTTTCTTAATTAAATACCAATGGCTGCTCTTAGGAAGGCCAAGAGTGACTTTAAGAAAAATTGTCACAGAAGTTTCTATTTTAAATTTTGGGGTTTTAAAGTATGAGAATATTCTCTGAAGTCAATTTTTATGGGAAATTACTAAAACACATGGAAAAAGCACGACTTTGTGGCTCATGGGTAGAGCTCACAATCTTGTATTACAGTCCTCATGCTGTGCTTTGCCTATGATTGGTAGCTCAAAGGCATCATTTTGAGTGGAATCATATTGTTTAGAAGTAGTAACTCATGCTGCTTTACTACAAAGCAATCAGTAACACCGAGATCAATTGGACAGGATAGAAGAAAAAGGGAAGAGGTGGTTGAAATGCTGTTATTTCTGATATTAAAGATATTAAGAGGGAAGAAATGGAAAGTAGACTGGGTAGGAATTATACTGATTTGTATAAAATCTGTTTAAATATTTACTCATGCCTTAATAACTTCAAAGTAAAGTATATTTTTCAAAGCATATATTTGAATAGGTAGAGGATGTACAAATCATGATGTTTATAAAATACATAAATAAAACACTAATCTGATTGAAATTAGCTAATATTGATACACTGACTCTGCAAAGCTAAGTTAAAGAACTTACCATTTTCTTAAAATTTCCCTCAATAAAATTAAATGTAATCCATATGTCTAAGATTATTTTATGTTAATGTCATGAAGAGAACAGTTGATGTGTGTAACTTTGTTATTTGACACGTCGCAAGGCTTTTAAAATGTCTTTAATATAAACCTCAGAAATAGTGTCAGGAAATTGCACCTTGATGAAGATGAGCAATATATAATTTCCAGAGATTAACAATTTCCTTAAAATTAACTAGTTTTGATGAAAGAAATTCTGTTCACAAAGCTTGAAGAATGGTGTCAAGTAGAATGTAAGTGAAGACAAGTCTAGAGACCAAGAGAGCCACTTTCGAATACTGACTTGACTTTGTGTAACTTTCTTAGTGATGCCTCATGAACTATTTTCTTCTTTTGTAAAAAATAAGAACGCATAGCTAAGTTATCCTAAATTACTTCCTGTTAGAACATTTTCTATATCTAGCACTCACTGGATAACATCCCTAATGTGAGTTTCATGTACATTAATTCTGCACTGAAAATCAACTTGCCATTCATATTCTATCAGCATGGATGAACATACAGACAGGGCAATGTTGACCATGAAGATTCAATAGCCCAAAGAAGCAGTTCACTTATATTCAGTTTTACCAAATCTGCTTATTTAACTTCTATGCAGAGTACATTATGAGAAACGCTTGGCTGGAGGAAGCACAGGCTGGAATCAAGATTGCTAGGAGAAATATCAGTAACCTCAGATATGCAGATGACGCCACCCTTATGGCAGAAAGTAAAGAGGAACTAAACAGCCTCTTGATGAAAGTGAAAGAGGAGAGTGAAAAAGTTGGCTTAAAGCTCAACATTCAGAAAACGAAGATCATGGCATCTGGTCCCATCACTTCATGGGAAATAGATGGGAAAACAGTGGAAACAGTGTCAGACTTTATTTTTGGGGATTCAAAATCACTGCAGATGGTGACTGCAGCCATGAAATTAAAAGACGCTTACTCCTTGGAAGGAAAGTTATGACCAACCTAGACAGCATATTAAAAAGCAGAGACATTACTTTGTCAACAAAGGTCCTTCTAGTCAAGGCTATGGTTTTTCCTGTGGTCATGTATGGATGTGAGAGTAGGACTGTGAAGAAAGCTGAGCACTGAAGAATTGATGCTTTTGAAGTGTGGTGTTGGAGAAGACTCTTGAGAGTCCCTTGGACTGCAAGGAGATCCAAGCAGTCCATCCTAAAGATCAGTCCTAAATATTCATTGGTAGGACTGATGCTGAGGCTGAAACTCCAACACTTTGGCTACCTCATGCGAAGAGTTAGCTTCATCCTACATCACCCATTTTTGGGTTGGGCATCCGGGTGTGTTTCAGGTAACAGCTGCGTTTGGTGGAGTCCTATTCCAGGGGCTGAAACATCTTCTGTGTTGGTGTTTTCTTTGTAATCATGTGGGGCAGCACTCTGGTTTGTCTATGTGCTACGGATTGGAGGAAAGTGTGGCTGGGCCGCCCAACAGTAAAGAGATGCCACTTTGGTCTCCTTGTCACTGCTGCTCAGGCTGGTCCTGGGCTGCCAGTCTTCTTTGCTGCTATATGAACTACTGTCATCATCAGTAAACTGCACACCCCCCCTTCACACCATCCCTCCAGGGTCTGGTGGGCTTCTGCCACCACGGTCATGGGATGGTCAGCCATTCTGCTCACAGCATCAGTCAATTTGTAAGATTTAGGCTTTATTTTGATGGCAGTACACAACACAATGAATGAATCAGATGAATCAAAGGAAGAACTCTTATAACTCCAGACAAGAGAAGACTGCTCAGCACAGCCATGTGGCAGTTGCACCTCGGACAGGGCAATGGCAAGCTGGAGCTGCAGCAGGCAGTGTATGCATGCTTAATTTTGTTTTTATTTTCATTACTCTAGGAGGTGGGTCAAGAAAGATCTTGCTGCAATTTATGTCAAAGAGTGTTCTGCCTATGTACAGCTTATTTTCTGTTCTGTATTTGATTTTTACCTCAAGAGTAAAGCTTCCTGGGTAAACCACATTTTAATAAATATTGGAATTCTAAGAACAATTTTTAATTCCACTTCATTTGTAGCTGCCTAAACTTGGACCACAATTCTAACAAAATATGGGAATACTGCCATAGTAAAGGAAATTTAAGAGACAAGGTAAGGCAAATGAATTTTCATCTCTTCAGAAGAACTTACAGTTTTCTTAACAACAGAATAAATGATCAAATTTCATTTTCTGTTTGGCAATAAGCAGTCTCTAGTTTTGTTTTGTTTTTAATTTACTTACTCATACCAGTCGACAGGTTAGAGAAACCAGAAATAAAGCCATGCGTATGCAGTCAGCTAGTCTTCGAGAAAGGTACCTAGGAAATAAAATGGAAATGGTCTCTTCAATAAATGATATTAGTAAAACTAGATACTCACCTGCAAAAAATAAAATTGAACCCTTGTCTTAAACCATACACAAAAATTAACTCATTAGATTAACGACTTAAATAGAAGCATACAGCTTCTAGAGGAAAGCATAGAACTCTGAGAGGAAACCTAGGGGAACTTCCTTGACATTGGTCTAACAGAGATACTTTGAATTTCACATCACAGCAAAGGCAACAGAAGCAAAAAATCAAGTAGAACTGCATCAAACAGTAAAAGAAACATTAAACAAAGTGAAAAGATAACGTACAGAACTGCAGAAGGCTTTTGTAAACCATGCCGAGCTTCCCTTGTAGCTCAGTTGGTAAAGAATCTGCCTGTAATGCAGGAGACCTGGGTTTGATCCCTGGATCAGGAAGATCCCCTGGAGAAAGGAGTGGCAACCTACTCCAGTATTCTTACCTGGAAAATGCCATGGGCAGAGGAGCCTGGTGGGCTACAGTCCAAAGGGTCATAAGAGTTGGACACGACTTAGCGACTAACCACCACTTGGTGAGCTTTACTCTTTGTAAACCATATATCTATTAAGAGGCTAACATCCAAATATATAACTCATATAGCTCAATAGCAAAATAAATAGAACAGTTAAGTAGGCAAGGGACCTGAGTAAACACTTCTCTAAAGAAGACCTCCATAGCCAAGGCATGGAAGCAACCTAAATGCCCATCAACAGAAGAGTGGGTAAAGAAGGTATGATACATACATACAGTGAAATATTATTCAGTCATAAAAAGAAAGGAAAGTGGGTCATTTGTAGAAATCTAGAGCGACCTAGAGAGGGTTATACAGATTGAAGTAAGTCAGAAACAGAAAAATATTGTACATAAATGCCTTGGACGGCAAGGAGATCCAACCAGTCCATTTTGAAGGAGATCAGCCCTGGGATTTCTTTGGAAGGAATGATGATAAAGCTGAAACTCCAGTACTCTGGCCACCTCAAGCAAAGAGTTGACTCGTTGGAAAAGACTCTGATGCTGGGAGGGATTGGGGGCAGGAGGAGAAGGGGACGACAGAGGATGAGATGGCAGGATGGCATCACGGACTTGATGGATGTGAGTCTGCGTGAACTCTGGGAGTTGGTGATGGACAGGGAGGCCTGGTGTGCTGCGATTCATGGGGTCGCAAAGAGTCGGACACTACTAAGTGACTGAACTGAATGCATATATGTGGGATCTAGAAAAATGGTCTAATCGTTGCTATTTGCGAAGCAGAAATAGAGACACTGATATAGAGAACAAATGTATGACTATCAGGATATCAAGGGGAGAAGTCGGGGGGAAGGAATTGGGAGATTGGGATTGACACATATACTCTATTGACACTATGTATAAAATAGACAACTAATGGGAACATAGTTGCACAGGAAACTCTACTTAATGCAGGTGGTAACTTGAATGGGAAGGAAGTTCAAAAGGGAGGGGATATATTTATATGTATCAAAGTGCCAACATCCTCTGGATCATCGAAAAAGCAAGAGGGTTCCAGAAAAACATCTATTTCTGCTTTATTGACTATGGCAAAGCCTTTGACTGTGTGGATCACAATAAACTGTGGAAAATTCTGAAAGAGATGGGAATACGAGACCACCTGACCTGCCTCTTGAGAAATCTGTATGCAGGTCAGGAAGCAACAGTTAGAACTGGCCATGGAACAACAGACTGGTTCCAAATAGGAAAAGGAGTACGTCAAGGCTGTATATTGTCACCCTGCTTATTTAACTTATATGCAGAGTACATCATGAGAAACGCTGGACTGGAAGAAACACAAAATGGAATCAAGATTGCCAGGAGAAATATCAATAATCTCAGATATGCAGATGACACCACCCTTATGGCAGAAAGTGAAGAGGAGCTAAAAAGCCTCTTGATGAAAGTGAAAGAGGAGAGCGAAAAAGTTGGCTTAAAGCTCAACATTCAGAAAACAAAGATCATGGCATCCGGTCCCATCACTTCATGGGAAATAGATGGGGAAACAGTGGAAACAGTGTCAAACTTTATTTTGGGCGGCTCCAAAAT
>SJYQ01000413.1:492807-506866 GCA_006410935.1 Redunca redunca | reverse complement strand
CTGAAGAAGGCTTTCTTATCTCTTCTTGCTATTCTTTGGAACTCTGCATTCAGATGCTTATATCTTTCCTTTCCTCCTTTGCTTTTTGCCTCTCTTCTTTTCACAGCTATTTGTAAGGCCTCCACAGACAGCTGTTTTGCTTTTTTGCATTTCTTTTCCATGGGGATGGTCTTGATCCCTGTCTCCTGTACAATGTCATGAACCTCAGTCCAAAGTTCATCAAGCACTCCATTTATCAGATCTAGGCCCTTAAATCTATTTCTCACTTCCACTGTATAATCATAAGGGATTTGATTTAGGTCATACCTGAATGTTCTAGCAGTTTTCCCTGCTTTCTTCAATTTGAGCCTGAATTTGGTAATAAGGAGTTCATGATCTGAGCCACAGTCAGCTCCTGGTCTTGTTTTTGTTGACTGTATAGAGCGGTAAATATTAGAACAGTAAATGCCTTTATTGTATGAGCTAAGCATATTCAAAAGCAGAGACATTATTTTGCCGACTAAGGTTCATCTAGTTAAGGCTATGGTTTTTCCAGTAGTCATGTATGGATGTGAGAGGTGGACTGTGAAGAAGGCTGAGCGCCGAAGAATTGATGCTTTTGAACTGTGGTGTTGGAAAAGACCCTTGAGAGTCCCTTGGACTGCCAGGAGATCCAACCAGTCCATTCTGAAGGAGATCAGCCCTGGGATTTCTTTGGAAGGAATGTTGCTGAAGCTGAAAATCCACCTCATGCGAAGAGTTGACTCATTGGAAAAGACTCTGATGCTGGGAGGGATTGGGGGCAGGAGGAGAAGGGGACGACAGAGTATGAGATGGCTGGATGGCATCACGGACTTGATGGACGTGAGTCTGAGTGAACTCCGGGAGATGGTGATGGATAGGGGGGCCTGCTGTGCTGCGACTCATGGGATCGCGAAAATCGGACACGACTGAGCTACTGAACTGAATGGAAGAGAGGAGGGAAGAGGGTTTCTTGGCCTTTCGGCCCTTGATCTTCCTCAGACAGAACTCCAGCTCCTTCTCCTTTAACACATGGCCCTCTGCTGGGCCACACCGGCCTGGTCTTGGAGCGATGCAGCCAAGAAGCTTGCCCAGCTGAAGCCACTCTTCTGGAAGACTGCTAATTGTGGCGTTCTTTTTCCTTTCATGATATTTCTTCTGTGTTTTCTTTGATCGTTTCTTGTTGAAAATCTCTTCCTCCTTGGGAGTCAGCCTGGCCTCCTCCTTGGCCGTCAGAGGCAGCACAAGGGGCCACTGTCCCTACGGCGTGCTGCCAACCAGCAGAAAGCACTTCTTCACCAGGCTCCCAGTAGGGACCAGCCCGTTGTTAGATGTGCTACAGACAACATCCATGATCCTTGTACGGCACATTCAGCCCTGCGAGCTCAGGGGAAGTTCCCCGTGTCTAGCCTCAAGGCTGGGCACTTGCTGCCTCCTTCACATGGCCTGTGTATATGTGGCGGGGACCAATGTTTGGCTGGCAGCGGGGAGTCCCCGTTGATATTTTTTGGTAGGGCTTTCTCTTGCCTCTGGGTTTCCAAGGCTTGTGCCATTTGTCCTGAGAGATGGTCCATTGCTCGGCGCTGGCTGGGAAGAGCGTGGCTGTATTAGGACTTTTATACCACATTCCTTATATATCAATAAGTTTGTTAATAGACCACTTGAATCACTGAACTTGTTAGACAAAAAGCCCTATTAACTAGTATCTTTCTTAAGAAGAGTGAATGAGAATGCAACTGGTTAGATGTAAAAACAAAGAAAAAACTTTGTGATAGCAGGAAATATATGAGCTTTTAAGGAAGCTTCAAATGACAAGTAGAAATTTTTGTAATATTATAGTTAATTTACAATGTTGTGTTAGTTTCAGGTGCACAGCAAAGTGGTATTCCTTTCCCATAGGTTATTGCAGAATATTGAGTAGACTTCCTTGTCTGTTGATTATCTGTTTCATACACAGCAGTGTGAATTTGTTAATTTCAAACTCCTTACCTATCTTTCCACTTTGGCAACCATAAGTTTGTTTGCAAAGTCTGAGTCAGTTTCTGTTCTGAAAATTAGTTCATTTGTGTTTTTTTTTTTAATTTATAGATTCCAAATACAAATTATGTCATATGATATTTATCTTTCTCTGATTTTTTATTTAGTATGATAATCTCTAGGTCTATCCATGTTGCTGCAAATGGTATTCTTTCTTTCTTTTTTATGGCTGAGTAATATTCTATTGCATATATGTACCACATTTTCTTTATCCATTTCTCTGTCATTGGACAAGTAGGCCTCTTCCATGTCGTGGCTATTGTAAATAGTGCTGCAATGAATATCAGGGTGCACGTACATTTTCCAATATGGATTTCTCTGAATATATGTTCATGAGTGGGATTGCTGGATCATATGGCAGTTTTATTTTTAGTTTTTTAAGGGACCTTCATCCTGTTCTCCACAGTGGCTGTATCAATTTGCATTCTACCAACAGTATAAGAGGGTTCCCTTTTCTCTACACCCTCTCCAGCATTTATTCTTTGTAGACTTTATGATGATGGCTACTCCGCCTGGGTGTGAGGTGATACCTCATCATAGTTTTGATTTGCATTTCTCTAATAATTAGTGAATTTGAGCGTCTTTTCATGTGCTAAAGTACAATTTTTGAATAAAAGCTTTAAAATCTACGAAGCATTAGAAGTACATCAGTTATCTTAGTTACCATATACTAGGCTGTGCTATTTATTTGAACATATAATATGTATAAAATATTTGTGAATCAACATATGCACATATGCTTAAAATATATTAGCATTTTCAATATTTTGCTATAACTTTCATATTTTAAAGAGTTATAAAATGTGTATTGTGGTAGACAAAGTTGTGGTTCCTCAAAGATGTGTGCCCAGAATCTATGACTAATTAATGTCTTGGAAAAAAAAAAAAAGACTGCAGATGTGATTACACTGGTGATTTTGAGATGAAAAGATTATCCTGGGTTATACTCCTGGATCCAATATAGTCACAGTGGTGCAGATAAGAGAAAACACAAGAACATGGAGTCAGACAGGCAGAAATGAAAAGGGAACAGAGGAGAGAGAGAGAGGTAAATTGCTGCCTTGTTGGGTTTGGAGATGGAGGGAGGTGCCATGGGCCAAGGACAGAGTCAGGTAGACTCTGGAAGCAGGAAGCATTCCCTGTAGAGACTCCGGAAGAAATGGAGTCCTGCTTGAGACACCGTGGGGTTAGGACTCCCGAGCTCCGGGACTGCAAGGTACTGAATGTGTCCTGTCCCCAGTCGTGAGGTTTTGTGGACCCGTTACAGTGGCAGTGAGGATCTGGAGCATGTAAATGTCACGTGCACACCGTGTACACTAGTAAGCACTTGGGGAAAGCAAGAAGGGAAGAAAGATGGGAAGGAGGGGCAGGAGGAAAGCAACAGGACAGAAGGAACAGGTTACTAGTGAAGGGATGTAATGAGAGTTTTTTAAAAAGACATTTACAAATTATTTTTTAAAAAGTTAAAACTATTTATTTTAGGCATACAACATAATGACATACAAAATACAATATATACAATATACAACATAGAACATAATATTGTGAAATGATTACCACAATAAAGTTGGTTAACATCCATCAAAAAAAAAAAAAAAGTTAAAACTATTAGCAAATTCTAACCTAGGGAATTGGATACAGGGGGGAAAAAAGGCTTCTTATACCATAGATGACACCTAGCTATACTCACTAAAAAAATGAAAACCCTATTATCAACTGTAAAAGTAAATCTTATAAAGAAAAGGTACATTTTTCTTAAAAGCCATAGATACGAAAAAGCAAAATGAAAATGGCTTCAGCTAGCAAATAGGGTAAATGTAAGTGTTAGTTGCTCAGTCATGTCCAACTCTTTGTGACCCCATGACTGCAGCCCTCCAGGCTCCTCTGTCCATGACATTTTTCAGGCAAGGATACTGGAGTGGGTTGCCATTTCCTTCTCCAGCAAATAGGATAGATTTATTTAAATTACTACTTAAAGAAAATATTTCAATTAAAGAAAGCAAATGTGCCATAAATACATATGAAAATACTCATATTTATAATAAAACATAATTTTTCACAGTGAATGTATATATAATACTCAAAATTGTTCAAAGCTAGATTACATTTCTTTGAATGAAGGGCAGGGGATAAATGACTTCTTAAAGGTCTTCACCTGTCTATAAGAGAAGATCAAGAGAACTCTTCCTAAAGGGGTGAGTATGTATGTGAGTGTGTGTGTAGTTGGATTAAAGGGAATATGGGGGATCAAAATGCATAAGGAAAGTTCTGGAGCAGAGAGGAATAACCTTGGTTTCTATTAACACATTAAAAAATTAGATAGCTTCTCTTTAAGTGTATCCATTTAAGTTGGAACTACTTGCCTGGAATGCTGGAGACCCAGGTTCGGGTCGGGAAGATCCCCTGGAGAAGGAAAAGGCAACCCACTCCAGTACCCAGTACTCTTGCCTGGGGAATCCCATGGAGGGGGAGCCTGGTGGGCTACAGTCCATGGGGTTGCAAAGTGTCGGACACGACTGAGTGGCTTACTCACTCACTCACTCGCTTTCTGAAAAGAGAAACGTAATTAAATAGTCACCTTCTGAACTGGAAGGGAGGAGGATTTTATTTCAATACATTTGTACCAAGGAAAGCTACTACACACTGTGATTTCAGTGTTCAAAACTCGTTCTTATTCATTATCACTTATCCAAATACACCAGCTGACAGTTTCACTGGTACTTTAAACACAAGAAATGAGACACACTTATCGGCATCTGACCATTGTAGTTAGCTGATATATTGATTAGTATATTACCATCTTAAATGAATACTATGATATGAGACTTACATTATTTTTCCAGAAGTTGATTTTGAAAATAAAGGTTAGAGAAGAAAGCATAAATAAACCAAGTTCCTGAAAGGACGGTTCCGGAGGAAAAAATGCCTTCCAAAGTTTAATGGAAGGCGCTGACATTTGAGGGTATGAAACACCACGAAAACAAACTGCAAACTACTTTTCATCCCAGAAAGATCAAGGTCAATAAGGTAAATGATAGAAATGTCTCAGGATTTGAAAGGTATGCATTCTGTTATTTCATCTTGGAATCTGAAGGCACCTCTTGAAAGTGACTGCTTTAATTTTCAACAAACAAATTATCTATTATCAGAAAAGAAAACTAAAGCGAAATATTACTTGTTAACCTATATAACATAGGAAAAAATCCAAGCCACCCACCTTTCCAAAAGAAGCAAGAAGAGATAGACAAACTTTATCTACTTTTTTTTTTCTCCTATGCTATCAAGCTCCTCCTTCTGTTTTCAGGATAATTTTGCTGTTCACAAATTGAAAAAAGATTCGTGGAGTGGTTCTGGTAAGAAGGTTGGTTTATCCTCTGCCACAGCTGACCTAACTTCTCTATCAGTCACACTCTCCTTTATTTGGCATTACGTGGCTTTGTTTTACCTCTCAGGAGATTTATAGATACCTGTGCATTCCAAAAATTTTTCCTGAGCACCTATTATGCACAGGATATATATCTTTTTCTGTGCCTTAGTACAGAGGTGGTTATACCTTTTATTCAACTCCTGAATATAAGTATAGAATATCATAAGTGTGTCAACTCATATTTTTATTAATTTATAGTTAACATTCTTTTGTTAAAAATGTATTTAATGAAAAGTTGTCAAACATAACTTGCTTATCCTGCTGATACCATACTCTCTTGCATTGTTTAACAAGTTTTTTTTTTTTTAACTAACCCTTCCTTTGTCTTCTTAATAGTTTAGATTCCTAGAGGTTAGCCCAATCACCTTGTTGGACTTCATCTGGGTTCTTTTATATTTTCACTCTCTATTTTCCTCAGATAAATGGATCCATCCTATGGGTCTCATGTCTCTCTATATTCTGATAACTCTCAAAGCCATGTCTTCTACCCAGAACTACTTTCAAAATTCCACATGCAAAAATGTAGTGAATACTTCCACTTGAATATTATCCTGAAATTACAATTTCAACATATAATTCACTGAAGCCAGTGCATTCATCTTATCCCAAAGTCTACTTCCAAGGTTACCTTATATTGCATTGAAGAGGATGAGCTAGAACCTAAGTGTCTCTTTTTACTTCTACTTCTCAGAGAGGATCTGCTTTGCAGAGCACTTTCTGTTATCTCCCTAGTTATTCCTTAAGTCATTTATCTGACTTCATTCTCACTTCTAAGTTCTTGGTTTGAATGCTTTCTCTTAGGTTTCATTGCAGAATAAAGTCTGTTCTCTTAGTCTCCAGTGCCAGTTCACCCCAACATACTCTCTAAGTTCTCTTGCAATTTTTTTTGTAAAAAATATTGCATATTTCATTATTGTAATCCATTGTTAAACCGATCATTCAATGACTCTCCACTTGTCTAGAATGCAATCTGCTCTCGAGTATGGCACCTAAGGACTCCAAGTCATATGACCGCATATATCATACTAGGAGAATATATCTCGTCTCATTTGCAGTGCTGTCTCTCTCTCACTCTCCAGCATTATCCCACATAACGTTAACTAGCATATGTATACTCCAGCCATACTAGAGCTCTTGTCTGTGCCTTTGTGTGCATGTTCCTCCTCTCCTCTGGAAGAACCACATCCTCCCATCATGTTATATTCTTGGCAAACATACCAAAAGCCATAAACTTTGTGTTTCTCTTCTTTCAGCCTTCCATGACAACCTAGAGGTGATGACTTCCTCCTTGTAACATTTCAGAGCCAAAAAAGCATAGTAATTATCATATTCCTTCATGATCCTTCTAAATTAGAATCTCTCAGTCTCAGCCCTATTGACAGTTTGGGGCCAGATAGTTCCTTATTTTGGGGGCCTCCCCTGTGTATTATAAGATGTTTAGCAGCATTGCTGGCCTCCATCCAATAGGACCTTACCCCAATTACGTTCGGAAATATCTCCAGACCTTTCAAATGATCCCCAGGGGCCAAAGCATTTCCCAGTTGAGAACTA
This sequence comes from Redunca redunca, assembly GCA_006410935.1. Taxonomy (NCBI): domain Eukaryota; kingdom Metazoa; phylum Chordata; class Mammalia; order Artiodactyla; family Bovidae; genus Redunca; species Redunca redunca. Next base: position 499,851 of record SJYQ01000413.1, on the reverse strand, counting down.
CCACTCTAAATATGTATATCTTTCTGATGTGTGCCTTGCAGTGTCCCTTGGCATTTAATTCTGTGCCAGACACATGAAAGGGATAGCATCAATTCTTGTAGTTTGAATGAATAAAAGCAGATCAATATGTTAACTATGTTATTGAGTTAATTTCCCAGTGGAAATTTCAGAATGCATACTATTTGCCTACTTTTTAAATGAGTAGAATTTATAACACTTCAGTTTGGTAAGGACAGCGTCAAGAAGGACATCAAGCTGTCCTTGAATTGATTCGTATGTCAATTTATCTATAAATATGTGTGTACATAAATGTATATAAGTATGTGGATTTTTAAATTTATCATATATATATATATATAAAACACAAACTATTTGATTAATTGGACCATTTCATTCTCCAACGAGATAAGATTAAAGCAGAGGGTATTATGTTGAAAGTAGAATTGACATGTGTATGTGTGAGCAGAAGGGTTCAAACCTCTGTATATTAGATGCATTCCTCCTTATAACATCACAAACCACAAAATTACTTTATTAAGGAAGATTTTTGAATCTTGTCCAAACAGTTGGCCCAATATAAAGATTATTTTTTGAGGGTATAATAGCAGAATAGTATAAATAAAGGAAGAATTTGAAAGTAAATAATTTAAAAAGATGGAAGCACAGAAAGGAAAAAAAAAGTTCATTGATTTCATAGAAAACTAGGAAACTTCATGGAGCTGGTAGCGCTTTAAAAAGGCCTTGAAAGAGCAGTCCAATTTAAGAAGGTTATTAGGTGGGTATTATTGAGAGAGGGAGATTTGTAAGGGAAGAAAAAATGGAAAGGAATGGAGATAGACAGTTATGAACCCTATGAAGTTAACAACAATCATGCAGCCATTATTCAGTAAATATTACTCAATGCATGAACTCAAAGCTAAATACCAAAGCAGAAAGGGGGCTCAGCGGGTTAAGAATCTGCCTGCAATGCAGGAGATACAGGAGATGCGGGTGTGATCTTCCTGGGTTGGGAAGATCCCCTGGAGAGGGAAATGGCAACCCACTCCACTATTTTTGCCTGAAAAGCTCTATGGACAGAGACGCTCGGCAAGCTACAAGTCCAAAGGGTCTTAAAGAGCTGACCCAGCTGCGCAGCTAAGCACACAGCACATCAAAGCGGAGCGTACATGTTTTTCACACTAGGAAACTCTTCAGGATTTGAACGGAGGTCACAAGCTGGTAGCCTGCAAACGATATAATATTTCAGATATGTGTGTATATACATATATGTATATACTCAAAGTTTTTATAATATTATCCAGTTTTACTTCTCTACCTTTACCCCACACTCTTTTCATGCCAGTCAGAATGGCTGCAATCCAAAAGTCTACAAGCAATAAATGCTGGAGAGGGAGTGGAGAAAAGGGAACCCTCTTACACTGTTGGTGGGAATGCAAACTAGTACAGCCATTATGGAGAACAGTGTGGAGATTCCTTAAAAAAACTGCAAATAGAACTGCTCTATGACCCAGCAACCCCACTGCTGGGCATACACACTGAGGAAACCAGAACTGAAAGAGACACGTGTACCCCAATGTTCATTGCAGCACTGTTTATAATAGCCAGGACATGGAAGCAACCTAGATGTCCATCAGTAGACGAATGGATAAGAAAGCTGTGGTACATATACACAATGGAGTTTTACTGAGCCATTAAAAAGAGTACATTTGAATCAGTTCTAATGAGGTGGATGAAACTGGAGCCGATTATACAGAGTGAGGTAAGCCAGAAAGAAAAACACCCATACAGTATACTAACGCATATATATGGAATTTAGAAAGATGGTAACAATAACCCTGTATGCAAGACAGCAAAAGAGACACAGATGTATAGAAGTCTTTTGGATTCTGTGGGAGAGGGATGATTTGGGAGAATGGCATTGAAACATGTATAATATCATATAAGAAACGAATTGCCAGTCTAGGTTCGATGCAGGATACAGGATGCTTGGGGCTGGTGCACTTGGATGACCCAGAGGGATGGTATGGGAAGGGAGGTGGGAGGGGGGTTCAGGATGGGGAACATGTGTGCACCATTGGCAGATTCATGTTGAAGTATGGCAAAACCAATACAATATTGAAAGTAAATAATAATAATAATAATTAATAAAAAAAATAAAAGAACAAACAAACAAACAAACTGCTAATCCCAGACAAAGGCAGTCTGTCTCACCTGGCATCTAAACACTTAAGCCTCTTCTTCTTCCTTCCAAACCCCTCTGTTTTCTACTCCCTGCTCTGAGAAGTGTAATGTAATGAAACATTCCCTTGGGGGCAAAACCTGGCTCTGCTATCCATAAATGAGAGAGTTCTATCCCAGGACAAAGTCTTCCCTCAAAATGTCTGGATTTTTCAGGAACCCCTCGGGGGCCCTAGTGGTGAAGAATCTGTCTGCCAATGCAGGAGACAGGAGAGAGGTGGGTTCAATCCCTGGGTTGGGAAGATCCTCTGGAGGAGAGCAAGGCAATGCATTCCAGTATTTTTGCCTGGAGAATCCCATGGACAGAGAAACCTGATTGACTGCCTTAGGATTGCAAAGACTTAAACATGACTGAATGAATGAACATAAACACATTCCAAGAAACAAAGCTTCTTCCCTCAAAATGTCTAGATTTGTTAGAAACCCATAATGGTAATTTTTTCTTGCCCCTAGCCTTGCGGCACTGGAGAAGGAAATGGCAACCCACTCCAGAGTTCTTGCCTGGAGAATCCCAGGGCGGGGGGAGCCTGGTGGGCTGCCGTCTATGGGGTCGCACAGAGTCAGACACGACTGAAGCGACTTAGCAGCAGCAGCAGCCTTGCAGCAAGCACCTTTGTATTAAATACATTTAAGGATCAGAATGCATTTGCTAAATGCTATAATGATGAAATTTCAGAAGATGAGAAAACTAGCGAGGATTTTAAAGGGCTTCAGGTCAGAATGTAATGTGCGGGTGCATGCTAAGTTGCTTCAGTCATGTCTGACTCTTTGTGACCCTATAGACTATAGCCCACCGGGATTCTCTGTCCATGGGATTCTCCAGGCAAGAATACTGGAGTGTGTTGCCATGCCTTTCACAATAGGATGTAATGACTTAGTCTCAAATGAAAGCAAGTTAAACAGCCTTCAAGTATATTTTACTGTTCATTTATTTTAACTGTTTCCATTTACAAAATTTCCCTCATATTTTATTTAAATTTTGCTATGATATATTATAATTTTTCTATATACCAGAGGTCGCCATCAGCAATGCAAGGAATATATTGCTGTATAAAATCTGCATTCATTAAATGGCACTAGAGTAGAGAACTCTAAATATGAGATTGCTTTGTTTTCATGCTTTGCATTTTAGAATGTTACGAACCTAGCTTAAATTTAATAATTTTAAAAACCTAGAATATGGACAGTTATGGAGGCAAGGACTAAAGTTGAATGAGCAATATATTATTTGTAATAACTTAGGTGGCATTGGTAGTTGGTAGAATTATGAATTATATTTTAATTATTCAGTATTATTCAACGACATGAAACTCTCTTATAGTCACATCCAAACACACTCTAAGAATGTGCGATTAACTCTCTGCTACATCTCTAAGATATCCTGCTTGAAAAAATACTGTGATTGATTACAAGTCGGCAGACCAATATTTTTCTGCATCAGAATTCAAGTGCATTATCTTAGCACAGAGGGTGTTATGGCAGATGTCATCCAACTGCTTCATAGCTGCATGATCGATGGTGTGTATGGTGATTGATGCTATTGACACACCATGGTACCTAAAATAGAGTATCTGTGTGCATTTCATGGGGAGGGGAATGTGCATATTTGGATGAGAAAATGAAGGCAACATTATAGGACCTGGAAAATGCTTGGCCATAGAAGCAAGGTGAAGCACACAGGGCATGTAACAGCTGCTTTTGGAAAGGAAAAATAAAGTCCCAGGAAGAAAACAGTGCTACAGAAAAAACAAAGGTTTGTTTCACTAAGCAGAAATGTGTCTGGCTTTCCCTTTCCTTTCATGTGTATGTGTTACTTAGCTTCATTACAGTTTTAAGAGTGGGAGTAGAAAGTGGTGTTGAGCGTAAATGTTCTCTTATTTAACAGAAATGACATGGTTATCTGTTATACTCATCAGTGGAGGAATGAGGAAAGGAAAGGGACGTATTGAAAGATATCAGGTTGAAAGGTAAATTGAATCTGCTGTAACAATTTTGAACCAAGTCTTATCTAACATATTACCTGATTTGCAGCTCTAAAAAGTATAGGTAAAGACATACTTCAGGAGTCTGTTGATATTAATTTTATACACTCACTTTAGAAAAGCTTATTTTGAAAGAGTCTTTAAAAATAGGGACAAATTTGCTCAGCAATAAAAGTCTTATTAGAAAAGATTCAGGGAATATGCATATGAATGTAAATACTTTTATGCCAGACCCATGAGCAGGGAAGCTTAATATACAGTTTGAAAAGAGATGGGTTGAGGGGAGAGAAATATGATCCCGACACACATTATACAATGCAGGATTTGTGTTGTTGTTCAGTCGCTAAGTAGCATTGACCATGTGCAACTCCAAGGACCGCAGTAGGCCAGACTCCTGCATCCTTCACTGTCTCCTGGAGTTTGCTCAAACCCATGTCCGTTGAGTTGGTGATGCTATCTAAACATCTCTTCCTCTGCTGCCTGCTTCTCCTCCTGCCTTCAGTCTTTCCCAGCATCAGGGTCTTTTCCAATGAGTCAGCTCTTAGCATCTGGTGGCCAAAGTATTGGAGTTTCAGCTTCAGCAACAGTCCTTCTAATGAATGAATATTCAGGATTGATTTCCTTTAGGATGGACTGGTTGGATCTCCTTGCAGTTCAAGGGACTCTCAAGAGTCTTCTCCAGCACCACGTTCCAGAGCATCATTTTTTTGGTGCTTAGCCTTCTTTATAATCCAACTCTCACATCCATACATGACTATTGGAAAACCCATAGCTTTGACTGCATGGATATTTGTTGGCAAAGTTATGTCTCTGCTTTTTAATAACTGTCTAGATTTGTCATGCCTTTCCTTGGAAGGAGCAAGCATCTTTTAATTACATGGCCACAGTCACTATCCACAGTGATTTTGGAGCCCAAGAAAAGAAAATCTCTCACTTTTCTTCCTTGTGTTTCCATGAGTGATGGGTTAGAATGCCATGTTCTTAGTTTTTCTTTAATGTTGAGTTTTAAGCCAGATTTTTCACTCTTTCACTCTCATAAAAAGGCTGTTTAGTTCCCTTTCTCTTTCTGACATTAGAGTGCTATCCTCTGCATATCTGAAGTTATTGATATTTCTCCTGGCAATCTTGATTCCAGCTTGTGATTCATCCATCCAGTCATTTCACATGATGTACTCTGCATATAAGTTAAATAAGCAGGATGACAACATATAGCCTTTTCATACTCCTTTCCCAAATTTGAACCAGCCCATTGTTCCATGACTTGTTCTGTTTCTTCTTGACCTGCATACAAGTTTCTCTGGAGGCAGTTAAAGTAGTCCTATATTCCAATCTCTTTAAGAATTTTTGAGTTTGTTGTGATCCACACAGTCAAAGGCTTTAAAGTTGTCATGAAGAAGATATTTTTCTGGAATTCTCTTGCTTTCCCTATGACCCAATGAACGTTGGCAATTTGATCTCTGGTTCCTCTGCAGAGTTCCAGAGAATAGTGAGGAGAGATAATAAAGCCTTCTTAAGGGAACAATACAAAGAAACAGAGGAAAACAATAAGATGGGAAAGACTAGAGATTTCTTCAAGAAAATTGGAGGGATCAAGGGAACATTTCATGTAAGGATGGGCATGATAAAGGACAGAAATGGCAAGGACTTAACAGAAGCAGAAGACATTAAGAAAAGATGGCAAGAATACACAGAATAACTATATAAAAATGGTCTTAATGACCCAGGTAACCACGATGGTATGGTCACTCACCTAGAGCCAGACATCTGGAGTGTGAAGTCAAGTGGGCCTTAGGAAGAATTACTACAAACAAAGTCATCAGAGATGATGGAATTCCAGCTGATCTATTTCAAATCCTAAAAGATGATGCTGTTAAAGTGCTTCACTCAATATGCTAGCAAATTTGGAAAACTCAGCGGTGGCTACAGGACTGGAAAAGGTCAGTTTTCATTCCAGTCCTAAAGAAGGGCAATGCCAAAGAATGTATACTACCATACAACTCTATTCTGCAGAAAGCTTAAGCCTCTAAAATGCTTTTTTGTCTTTTGTGGAGTACCTAAATTTCTCCTCTAATTATCAATGGGAAATTTGACCAAAACTGTATATGAATAATTTATCTAATCCCAGCTCCTAATTTTACCTGTAAGAACAATGAGACATAGATCTTTTGTTCGATCTGTGAATGAGCTAACTATAGATGACCTTAGCTGATGTGTGACCTCTGCTGGAAGGAAGAGCCTGTGCTGTGTGGGGAAAAAAGCAGTGGCCTCTCAGAGAATAAGAGCAATGAGCAGAGCCTGTGATGGGGCCCATCACTGACTCAGAGGTTCTCTGGCATTCCAGATGTCTACTTTGCCCTATCTTCACTCTTCGAGCTGTGTTAGTCCAGCCCTCGCTCCACAAACTTATTTCACTTTTTGGTATTCAAGATTTGAAACTGCATCTGTCAAATATACACTGCTGAAAATTATTTTACAGAATTCTATTAATAGTTTTATATACTTGCATAGTTGTCTCCTCTCATTCTTCAAACTCACTGCAGATGGTGACTGCAGCCATGAAATTAAAAGACACTTACTCCTTGGAAAAAATGTTATGACCAACCTAGACAGCATATAAAAAGCAGAGACATTACTTTGCCAACAAAGGTCCATCTGGTCAAGGCTATGGTTTTTCCAGTGGTCATGTATGGATATGAGAGTTGGACTATAAAGAAAGTTGAGCACCGAAGAATTGATGCTTTTGAACTGTGGTGTTGGAGAAGACTCTTGAGAGTCCCAGGGACTGTAAGGAGACCCAACCAATCCATCTTAAAGGAAATCAGTC
>SJYQ01000413.1:468189-481523 GCA_006410935.1 Redunca redunca | reverse complement strand
TATAAGATAGTCTGCACAGGCAAACTTTAGGGAAATATCAATATGTCGGTTTTACCAGTTGATATTTATTTTTAAATGCTTCTTAAATGATAGGACTTTATACTAGCTTTTGGAGCAATTAAATCTTAAAAATGTTAATTAACTTACAGGAAAAAATAGTGGACATACCTTATTTTGTTTTCATCGTGCCTCTGTTAGTTTGGATAGATATTTTGAAAATAAACAGCCTGGATATTTGAAATGGACAGAAGGAAAGTGAATAAGAAAACCTCTGAAGGAAAATAGGAAATATTGTGGTCTACTGAATATTTGAATTATACTTGAATAGCTTACCAGAGATGTGTCAAAGATTCATGTTCTGCTGAAATTTCATTTTTCTCTTCATTCTATGAACGAGATGCTCTCTGCATGTAAATAGCTCTGTGGTGTTTTTTTGATAGCCACGGTGACTTTGTGACTCTAAAAATTAACTCTATGTAAAACCAGAAAATAGGGATCCCTAACTGGGAACAGAAAAATGTTTTTTTTTATTTTTACTTTGTTTTTACCCTCTACACATTGGTGAAATCTGCCAATATAGCCAACAGTTATATAGTAGTTATAAATTTCCCATACATATGATCTTGGCTTGAGATTGAAAGACAAGATTACATTCATATTCCACAATTTAAGATGCCCATTTTCAGGACTGATTATGAATTTTGTAAGCAATAAGATTTGGCATGCATGCTTTATTGGAAGTCTCCTTAACAAATAATACCCTTTTTTTCCCAGTGATTTTTGGTGTTGAGGGAAAATGCTTTCAGAGGACAATTTGTGGTTAATGCCTTTCTGTGGGTAAAATCCCACTGAGAAGTGCTCTAGCTAACTTGCCCTGGGTTGTGTTCCAACTTAGTTTAAGGGACTTTAGGGGACACACTCCTGCTGATTCCACTGTTCTTCCCTGTCTTCCTTTTTTTTGTAATCTTGACCCAAAAACTATTTTAAGTGATGTCTGATTTGGCTTCCTATGGTTCTCAAATGTTCGCTGGTAAAGGGTTATTGAAAGAATGTGTGACTCTCCCTTTCTTTTCTTGAATTCAGAGTTTCTGATGTTGATATTAATGTGAAAGGGTCATCCACAAAGAGACAAAGAACACTAATGTTGTAAAGCTTCTCAGCTCTTTTCCTTTATCACAGCTGGGGGACTCCAAACCGTTGGGATCAAATAGCTTCTATCACCTCCTTAAAAATACGAACATCTGTGTCATCATTGGCCTGTAGGCTTGGCAGGCTTATTCCTAAAGTATTCCTCTCTCTGTATAGTCCATCGATTGAACATTACAGAACTGTAAGATTTTCAGGCTAAAGGGCACCTTAAAGGTCAAATAGTCCAACCCCTTTACTTTATGGAGTTAGGAAATCGAAGCCTATGGAGAGTAGGTTATTTGTGGTGTGGACAAAGGTACAGAAATGGAAGAGAAAGTAGTGTCTCTGTCTACAACAAGGGGACTTACATGGCATTTGGATTAGTGTTATCCCGTCCCCTTAATACTTTCCTATCTTATCAAACCTTGCCCAGATCCTAGGGAATCCTCTGATATGATAACTGAGTTGAAGAGGCAACAGGGTTTAACATTCAGGGTACACTGAATGGAGGTTTAAATTACAGAAGCTTAAATATGTCTAAAGTGTTTGTTTTTCTAAACATATCATATTGCTAATCTAATTTTCATAAAACACACAAAAAATGGTAGAGTTGTTTTGCTTTTTTAATCCAAGTCTTTGGTGAAAATAGAGTACTGTCTTAGCTAGATCCCTGTAGGAATAGTGAATAGGATTCTCAGTGGAGGATGTCTACCACAATTGACTTTATAAGCAACTTAGTTTTTTAAAAATACATTCTGACTTAAAAATCATCCTGAGGACTTCTGAGAGAAAAAACAACTCAAGATCTTTAGTTACATAGTTCTTTAAGGTATAGGATAACTTGAAGCTAAATGACTCAGCATGAGTCATGTAAGTAATGGCTTTTGGTAAATTGTACTTGTATGAGGACTTGTATGAGTAACATAATAAATCCTTCCTACTGGAGTAATAACATTTCAACTGAAGGGAGACCAGAAATAAAGGAATAATGTGATTTATTTTTGGTGGTGTGACACACATGTATCTATTCCAGGGAAGAGGAAAGGATAAGAATCTTCTTTTGATTTTGAAATAGAATAGAAAAAGTGCAGAGAACCACTGAGAAAGACTAGCCAATAAACTATTCTCCTAAATATGTTCAAAGGGATACAAAAGCTTTTAGAGACATCCAGTCCAAACTTCTTCCAAATAAAGGTGGAAGAAACATTTATTTGTCCTTGATGTAAATGCTTTCCATAAAGGTGAATCCACTTCTTAATGAAGTAGTCTCTTCAATTCTTAGCTAGGAATTTTTATTTTCTTTCATAGGCTAGGTGAAAATCTATATCCATGTATTAATATCTACTTCAAATATATAGCTTGTCCTTTTCTACAAATTTTAGGTCAAACTTGGAAAAGAATATTTTTAGTACTGAGGCTAATTTCCATTTATCTATGATAGTGAATGAAACTGAAAATATTAAATATCCACAGCTAAAGAGAGATATATCAATAACCTCAGATATGCAGATGACACCACTGTCATGGCAGAAAGTGAAGAAAAACTAAAAAGCCTTGTGATGAAAGTGAAAGAGTAGAGTGAAAAGGAGGCTTAAAGCTCAACATTCAGAAAACTAATAACATGGCATCCGGTCCCATCACTTCATGGCAAAGAGATGGGGAAACAGTGGAAACAGTGTCAGACTTTATTTTTCTGGGCTCCAAAATCACTGCAGATGGTGATTGCACCCATGATATTAAAAGACATTTACCCCTTGGAAGGAAAGTTATGACCAACCTAGATAGCATATTTAAAAGCAGAGACATTACTTTGCCTACAAAAGTTTGTCTAGTCAAGGGTATGGTTTTTCAGTTGGTCATGTAGGGATGTGAGAATTGGACTGTAAAAAAAGCTGAGTGCAGAAGAATTGATGCTTTTGAATTGTGGTATTGGAGAAGACTCTTGAGAGTCCCCTTGGACTGCAAGGAGGTCCAACCAGTCCATACTAAAGATCAGTCCTGGATGTTCATTGGAAGGACTGATGTTGAAGCTGAAACTCCAATACTTTGGCCACCTCATGCGAAGAGCTGACTCATTGGAAAAGACCCTGATGCTGGGAAAGATTGAAGGCAGAAGAAGGGGATGACAGAGGATGAGATGGTTGGATGGTATCACCAACTCAATGGACATGGGTTTGGGTGGACTCTGGGGGTTGGTGATAGACAGAGAGGCCTGGCGTGCTGGGGTTCATGGGCTCACAAAGAGTTGGACATGACTGAGCAACTGAACTGAACTGAACTCATCATTCTAAAGCTTTATGATTTTTATAGCTTTATGAGAGTAAAAGTTCTTAAAGGAGAAATACATAAAACTAGCATATTCATTGGAGAAGGCAATGGCGCCCCACTCCAGTGTTCTTGCCTGGAGAATCCCAGGGATGGGGTAGCCTGGTGGGCTGCCATCTATGGGGTCGCATTGAGTCGGACACAACTGACGCGACTTAGCAGCAGCAGTAGGAGCAAGAGCAGCATATTCATATATAGTCAAGTTATGTCTTCATTTTAATTGACATGTTTACAGTGAACAGAGTATTTTCCTTGATAGTCTTGGTTTATATGAAGAATCTTGGAGAGTTTTATTTCTTAAAACTGTAAAATTATTGCTTACCCAACATTATTTAGTGTGAAATACAACAATTTTTAAAGCTTTATAATAGAATATTTGGTGTCCTGTATTTTGTTTTCAAATTGACCTACTATAAGTAAGTGTTCTGTTTAAAACAAAAATTGTGTTCTAAATGTTTAAACATTTGTATTGTTTCAAAAGTGGTTCATAATGGCACAATGTGAGGGCCACATGCATTTCCATTGATTGTCATGTTCAACAGCTGAAATGTATGAGAGGCAGAGAGTCATCTAGATGATATTAATGCTTTGATTAGGAAAGCATTAGGAAACCTTCTTTTGCAATTTGAAATCATCACTTTGAACACTTAGGCCTGGCTATCCAGGACACAGATGCAAATGATGGTAAGATCAGAAGTCATGTTCTCCAGTAAACTCAAGTCCATACAAGCCTGTGAATCTTTCATAGCCAGGTAGAAGAAAGCTCTCCTAACCCTGAAATTCACTAGCCTTTCGGATTACAAAAATTTCGACTGAAAAAAATTTAGATTGCAGAAGAATCCCATGGAGTGCTTGTTTAAAACAGAGAATCCTTGACCCTTTTCAGAGCTGATAACTTGCATGCGAGACCTATAGAGTAGCACAAAGCTCCATCCTCAGAAGGGCCTCCTACATTTACTTTATTATTTTTTTTTTAATTTTTATTTTAACTTTAGTTTACTTTACATTACTGTATTGGTTTTGCCAAACATTGACATTAATTAATGCTCTGTTTCTTTCTTAGTAATTTTATTTTGAAATAATGCTTTGTAAATGAAGTCCGACGAGACAAGTGAGCATGTGCTTTACCAAAGAACATACATGCAATGTGTTCACCCTCTAATTCTTATCACTATGGAATGCTATATCCATTTACATATAGCATTTGTGATGCTCCATGACACAGAATTCTGCTTTGTGATGGCTGGGAATTCAGACAGACTCAAATGAATACAGGGTTAGCATGTTACACCTACAAAATAAGCAGAGGAACAGGGAGCTCTGAGACAGGTTTATTCAAATTTCCTTTAAATCAGAATTTGCTTTCAATGTAAAGGCAGTGAAACTCTAAGAAACATGAACAATCAAGAAACTCCATTATATCTTTTCCTACCTTTGCTACTTCCCTGTATGTCCAACCACTTATGCGGAAAATGATGACATGGGCAGAAAAGGAAAGATTAGACAATCCATAGCTTATTTCCTTTCTGTTCTTTCTTACTCATTGCTAAGCCTTAGGTAGAAAGTTCTGGCAGAATGTGTGCTTATAGGAAATGAAATAACTACCAAGTTAGTTTCGTGGAGAGTTTAGTATTTCTAAACTAAAGGTTGAAATACATTAATGTGTACCATATTCACTAAAATTAGGAATTGCATAAGTTAAGTAATTCCATATACAGATTAAATGTTTTAAACTGGCATTACACAATATAAAAATGAATACAAAATTCATGCCACTTTAAATTTTTATTTCTTATTTATTTGAAACAACATTAAATAGCAAACAGCAAATATGTCAAGATGAGCGAGAAGGCCAACAGCACAAAGAAAATGGGATTATATTTTTCTGTTTAATGGCACGTTCTTCCTTCTTTTTAAACAAGAGCACACGTTTTCATTTTGCACTAGACACTGAAAATTACTATTTCAGTTGGTCTAGAATAGATTTGGACACCTGCATCTTTAACAAGCTGTGATGCTTTATAAATATAGAACATGCTGTCCCTATACCTCTCTTTTGATTCTTGTGAAATATATATTGTATTATTATCTGTATTTACATGAATGTAGCTCTGATCACATAAGACTGCAAGGTTCACTGAGGTAAGATATATGAAATGCTTCAGTATTCTACAGTGTTTAGCCGCCTGTCGTCCATTGGGCATCTTTTTAGAAAACATTTGTATATAGTAAAATTATATAAGGAGAAGGCAATGGCACCCCACTCCAGTACTCTTGCCTGGAAAATCCCATGGACGGAGGAGCCTGGTGGGCTGCAGTCCATGGGGTCGCTAAGGGTTGGACACGACTGAGCAACTTCACTTTCACTTTTCACTTTCATGCACTGGAGAAGGAAATGGCAACCCACTCCAGTGTTCTTGCCTGGAGAATCCCAGGGACGGGGGAGCCTGGTGGGCTGCCGTCTATGGGGTCGCACAGAGTCGGACACGACTGAAGTGACTTAGCAGTAGCAAAATTATATAAAGAGATACCTGACAATCGTCTAACGAAGTCGGAGTAGATGAAACAATTTGCCAATAAGACTGCAGTTATAAAAAAAGTCCCCTGCAACTGTCATGACTTACTTTTGCATGAAAAAGTGAAAGTCGCTCAGGCGTGTCCCACTCTTTGTGACCCTGTGGACTATACAGTCCATGGGATTCTCCAGGCAAGAATACTGGAATGGGTAACCATTCCCTTCTCCAGGTGATCTTCCCAACCCAGGGATTGAACCCAGTTCTCCTGCACTACAGGTGGCTTCTTTACCCACTGAGTTTTTTCCATAGTATCCATTAAAATAAGTGTTAAAATGAGTCATTTCCATATATAAATTGTAAACATAAATTATTTCTCCAAATTATTCATAATTAAAATAAATAATTGAATATATAGGGGCTTTCTTGATGACTGAGATGGTAAAGGATGTACCCGCAATGCAGGAAACCTGGGTTTGATCCCTGGGTCAGGAAGATCCCCTGGAGAAGGAAATGGCAACCCATTCCAGTATTCTTTTCCGAATAGAATTCCAGGAACAGAGGAGACTGGAAAACTACAGTCCATGGGTCTCAAAGAGTCAGACATGACTGAGCATTATCACTTTCACTTTCATAGAATACATAGTAGATTGATGCTTTAAAACAAGATTTTATGAAATAAATTTATTTACACAAATGTTTTTCTAGTGAAAACTCACTGTATTAAACAATTATTGGCTGAACTCTTCTCTGAGAGAAAGAGCAAGGGAGCCAAGTTCCATCCTCCAGGCTGCAGCCTGCTTTCCTATCTACAATCTGCAGTGCAGAACTGGAGAAAAGCATGTTAAGTTTCCAAATAACTTAATCACTGTATGGTCGCCCCCCCACCACAATCTTCCTTATGAAGTTTAAAATATGCCAGTCCCCCACGAAATCTTTCTTAGAGGTTTAAAATATGCATCTTATCTTTTAATTTAAATTATATTTATCTTCACTTTTAAATTAAGCCAAAATGCCCTGGAAATACTGAGGGGAAGATTCTGACCATTGCTAAGATGTTAAGATGTTAAAACATTATTAAAACAGGCCTACTAATTTTTAGAAAATAATTATTTAATAATTGGAATGGAATAAATTCAAAACCAGTGGCTACCTGAGTCACCTGTGAGATTGAACTTCTTCTTCTTTTTTTTTTTTGTAAAACAAGTGCACAAAACAAGGGTAATTTAGTTAGGAGTTTTACCTTCTAATCTTACAGAATGAAGTCTCTAGGGAGTCTCTAAGTCTCTTACAAATGAGAAAGTATGAAGTTATTCATAAATTCATCAGCCCTTTTAAAAAACGTGTAATAAAGCATTTTATGTATGAATGCTCCAGAGGGTATAATCATTGAATACTTATTAAAGCTTACATATGGGCCTCAGTCCTGTGAAAAAGGTGATCTGAGTAATAACAGGTTGTTGGGTAGGAAGAGCTCAAATACTTCTAAGTATTTGAGGCCAATTATCTGAAAACTCAGGAGGACTTCAATGGTAGTTCGTAATTACCCATTTGGAGCGGTAAGTCAGTTGGGTTAAAAATCCCTATTTAAAACTGTCATGAATATGGTTGGTCAAGGTAGATGAGAGCAAGTTTGTGCCTGCAGGTGTGCCGTCCATTAACAGCCCCAAGCCAGAGACCCCAATCAGCTTCTACAGTGCTGAGAAAACTGTGCCATTTTATTCGGAACTATTTTTTTTTTCCAGAAAACATAATTTGGAGCAATGTAGAAGGAAATGGCAACCCACTCCAGTACTCTTGCCTGGAGAATCCCATGGACAAAGGAGCCCGGTAGGCTACAGTCCACAGGGTCGCAAAGAGTCGGACGAGACTGAGCGACTTCACTTTCACTTTCTTTTCTTTTCACCCTACCTTTCATAAATCTTTGATTTCATAGGTTTCCTTTCTTGATCTAAGACTGCATTTTCTATGGTAGTACTTTCATTAGTATAATCAACTAGTTTTGAAGTTGTAATGGGATTTTGTCAAGTTACTTGACATCCTCAGACAGTAGTTTCTTCTGTGTGCAGAGTGTGACTGAATTGCACTACCGGGGATTTTGAGTAAAGGTTTATGCAAATGAGCATATTTTGCAAAGCTTATGCTCCATAATATGTTGTGCTTAGTTGCTCAGTCATGTCCGACTCTTTGCAACTCTATGGACTGCAGCCCTTCAGGCTCCTCTGTCCATGGGATTCTCCAGGCAAGAAAACTGGAGTGGGTTCCCAGGACCTCCTACAGAAGGTCTTCCCAACCCAGAGATCGAACCCAGGTATCCTGTGTTTACCATCTGAGCTACCAGGGAAAGGGATTCTGCCGGTCCAAATTATCCATAATAATAACATTCATTGTAGTTTAAAATTAAGAAGTTGTGATAAGGAAAAGCTTTACATTCTGATAATTTAATAGGATGTTTTTCTTATTGTCTATAAATACAGACTTTTGAAAAACTATGTACATTTTAAAATGTGTTGCCTTTAATATATCTCTTATTGGTGCTAAAAATCTGGAAAAGACTTTAGAGCCAATTCGTTGAAAAGCTTGACATGGCATTTTGTGAACATCATGGAAGATAAAGTTCATGGGGGGGGAAATTGGTCATAAATATCTGAGATGATCTGAAGTAATAAAACATTGATGAATGCATCACTGTGCTCCCCGGCCTGTGAAGGAGAGCTGGGTAGTTGTATAGAATGTTGTCTTGCACCCACAATTCCATTACTATTGAAAACGAAGGTAGTGACCTTGTCCACAATGGACATACACGTTTTTCCTTGCTTAATAAGAATCAGATATTTAGGCTGCGATGTTCAGGACTATCTCAGGGAGAATGAGACTTCAGTACTTCCTTTCCACATTCCCTTAACTCCTTGCACCCACACATCTAATCACAGTGCGTGAACTTACTCTTTACTCACATGTGTCTGCTCTTGTGCGTGTGTATGCAAAGTGTCCAGTTCAATAGTTCATTACAAGAGAACTTTATGTATTTAAAATTTCTTTCATTGCTATCCTAATTAAAAAAAAAAATCTCTGACTCTCAAAATAGACTAACGATCTAATGATAGTTCAATGTGATATTATGCTCCCCTTGCAACTTTTACATACCCAAACAGCTTTGATCATTATTTCCAAAGTCAGCAAAGTTTTCTCTTTGTTTTAACTTTGTATTTGATATTGAAATATAGCTGATTAACAACGTTTTGACAGTTTCCAGTGCACAGCAGTGCAACTCAGCCATACATATACACATATATCCATTTCCCCCCAGAACTTCCCTACCATCTGGACTACCCAATAACACTGAGCAGAGTTCCCTGTGCTACAGAGCCAGCGAAGTTTTCTGACATGAGAAATGTGTTATGCTCCTAACACCTCATCTGAACCTCTGCTTTACTGTTCTTCTTTTATCCTATATTCATTTAATCATTCTAAAGACAATTTTTGATCAAAGATGAGCTGTTTCAAAAACTCTTACATTACTATTTCTGTTACTGTGGCCCTTCACTTCATTGCATGGAGCAAACGGATGAGAAAGGAAATCTTAAAGAAACCCTGTTCACTGTTGACTGGTACACAAATACATGCAGAAAATAAAAATCCAGAAACAGCTTTTAGGGGCTAAAGAAACATATCAGTGTGAGCAAATATGACATGCTAGATTTTCCATATAAAATGAAACAGCCCGACAAGCATTTAGCTCTCTCCCCACTTGCATAACCCTGATAATTTTTCCAGGTACCATTTGACGCTACTAAATATATATTTACTCTATAACTATCCAGAACAAAGGAATATGGGAAGTAATATTGTTGATACATGAAGTACAAGACATTCTCACTTGCCCTTTCCCAGTTGTGCTGGCAGTTGCCGACAGTTGTAAAAACTTGTTGTTGTCATAAGTAGAGACAACCCAAAGGCACGCAGGGAATAAATGTATGCTATAATAATAACAAGGTGCCACTTTAAAAAAATATTTCTTTTCAGCTTAGGGCTACATTTAAGCCTTCAGGTACAGTTCATGAAACTTATAATGTGGGAGAGTTAGTACTTGTAGTGTCTTTGAAAGTCTCTAGGGAAAAAGACTCTGAGATATTGTTATCATTATTGCCATCTTGCTAACTGAATCACAGTTAGTGCCTCGGTTACTACACCTAAGGGAATGACTTACTAGCCTCTAGGTTGAAATAGAGGACAAAATGAGATTCTTTCATTGTAGGGAGGTGGAAAAAATTCAGGACGCACAAAGGAAAAGGCATTCTATTCAACGTCAATCTTTTAAAACGAGAGAACTAAGTTAATCAGAATCAGTCTTCCACTTGGCCATATAAATTCACGGAGCATACATTTCAACTAAAATAAATGCACGTGAAAATTTTTGTATAATTAAATACATTCTTCCTTCTAAAACATACTCATGCTTTGCTGCCATAAAAATGCAAAAACAAAAGCAAAAGAGGCAAGAAGATTTCACACCAAAGCAGAGCTGCACTTGGAAGCGAGAGAAGGTGACTGTGCCACAGTCGGCGTTATTATTATTTCTTTTCCTCTCTCTGTCACTTGAGTTGAAGTAATTCAGTCAAATAAAGTAAAAGTAATATTGATGAAAATGCTTTCACTTTTATTGACTCCTGAATATTAAAGTATAAATATGTAGACCGCCTTCAAGCCCTGTGAAAGTGAAAGTGAAGTCGCTCAGTCGTGCCCGACTCTTTGCGACCCCGTGGACTGTAGCCCACCAGGCTCCTCGGTCCATGGGATTCTCTAGGCAAGAATACTGGAGTGGGTTGCCATTTCCTTCTCCAGGAGATCTTCCCGACCCAGGGATCGAACCTAGGTCTCCCGCATCGGAGGCAGACGCTTTAACCTGTGAGCCACATGGAACTAAATGTTCCAACTTTAAATATCTGGAAAGAAAATATAAACTGTATGTTACACTTGAACCTGAAATACACTGTGTTTTGATGACACAATGAGCCCTTTGATAATGACCTATTTTGCTCAGCAATTGTTATTTTTTATTCCTTTTGCTTACGTAGCTAATTTTTGTATTTGATCCCTATGTGGCCCTCATTTATTTTTAAACTAATTGTTAAGTGACTTGTCTAGTTGAAGTAGTTCACTGTGGATTGGGCAGATGAAAACCTTCTCCTCAAAGTCAAACCTGGCCTGTGATTTTGCATTTCTGGGCTAAATTACCTTGGTCTGAGAAATGGTTCAAAGATGACAGTACCGCCGGGACAGTCTTCCCAAGCACTTCTCAACTAAATATTAATGATACGGACTTTTAAAACACTGGAAATATGTTTAAAAATAAACTGGGCTGCTTTCTACGAAGGTACAGGAAAGAGTGATTTTAACTGAAAGAGGTGACCATTGACTTTAAGTATAAACCAGGAAAATAAAGGAAACTGTCCTTGACCATTTACTCAACACTGGAGGCAATAATCAATTTCCTCGAATCAGTTACACCATTGAAGAGTGATGGCAGAGAGCAGAGGCTTTATCAGCAAACTTGTGTATTTTGTATCAGTTTGTCTCTTTGTATTTTTAGGCATAAATCTTTACCATAGAGCTTGTGTTCAGACAAGGTTCTCTTCCCCCCTGCAGGTGTTGAAACACAGTAGGAGTTGTGGATTTTGAGCACCTGAGGGAAAAATTGTAATGTGAGTAAAAATTTATATTATTATGTTGTAAGAAGTTTTATACTTTAAAAAAGATACATCTTCACTTCAGTCAATAGAGTGTTTGGACAATTTAGGAAAAAATGGTATAAACTGTATTGAATTACATTTTATAGCATATGTGGATATTAATGTGGATGGCTGGGAATACTGATCAGTTTTATAATGCATACTTGTGCAGATACGTTTTATGTATTGTGTAGATATTATTGGCGAGCAGTGGCACAAACACGTCTATTTTACAGCTTTTCATATCGAATCAAGAATGCAGTACTTTGACTCATGCCAGATTAGAAACAGCAAAATTTTCTGTTGATTTTCTCAGCAAACACTAATATTTCCTGTTTTGAAAGCTGTCATAGTGAACTTAACATCAAAGTTTTCAGATAATGTATTTTCCAACATCATTTCAGACTAGCATTTTCACTGTTTTATCTAATACTGAATAAATATAAACTTCTTAATGATATGGAGTAAGGATAAAGAGGACATGAAAGCTGATGATTGCAATATGAATTTAGCTCTCAACAAGCATGTCTCTGAGAAACACAAAACAATAGAAATGAGATCACAGAATATCTCTATTTTCTTATCTTCAGTCTATTTCAAATTGATAGATAACACAATGCCAAGCTATAAATAGTTCATATAGTGAGAAACACTTGAATTGCATAGGACTATGGCTGAAGAATTTTATTGTATAAAATGTGACTCAGTTTTGCTCTTCTAGTTAACTTGAAGGCCATCACAAAACAGTAAATATAAAAAGACTTGAGACATTACTAAATATCAACTGTAGTTGGTAGTTATACATTTATCTTAAGCTTGATGCAAGTTATATTTCCAAGTAACCAGGTGTACAGTAGGAAGGATCCACTTCCATTTTAAAAGTGATATGTTAAAATAATCATTTGTTTGATAAATTTATAATATGTTGAAGGTAAAACCATATAATTGAATATGAGTTTGCCAACCATGAAAGATACACCACACCCATTTAAAAGCTTTATAAAGTAATAATTTTGTCACTTAAAAATTTAGTAGTAAGTATGTGTATTATGTGTATGTGGGTATGTATGTCTCTCCATAATAGACCGCTTAAAATGTCTACACCGTTATCAAACTTACCATTGTACTTTTTAATTGTTTTATTTGGTTTCATTACAGTGTGCTATTGTGTGCATTTTTTAGTTACTGGAGGTCTAATCCTTGCTTTGTCTACTGTACTGTACATGGAATAGCCATATTGGGTAATTTGTGTATATTTGTTCCTCTCATGCCATATAGTTGCTTTTGCTAAAATTATACATTTAATGTTTGCTTGAGCCATTAAGTTTTGTGAGTGCTTTCTTGTTGAAAGTCATTATTATAATAAGTGGATATTATCCTATCATTTCCATCCCTGAATGGAGGATATCATTATGAGAATTTTCCAATGGATGATCTAAAGAAAAAATTTGATTATTTTTGTCTGAAGGAAATGCAAAGAGATTTGCATTCCCAAGTGATGGATATCGCTGATGTATAAAATTGTGTCTTACTTTTGCTTTATTTGAGATATTATTTTGGTCTCAAAAAATGCAGTTTTCAAAAGTAAAGTAAAAACTATTTATCTACATTAATAGATATGTATTGTGATTAGTAG
>SJYQ01000413.1:451123-461681 GCA_006410935.1 Redunca redunca | reverse complement strand
TGAAAACACTCCCAAGAACTAAGAGAATAAGGACTCTTAAGAAGGAGATGTATGCTTTTTTCTGATATTTGTGTTTTCAACTGAAGAGCAATTCTTCCTCTGTCTCACCTTTGGGGAAGCAAAAATGAGAACTCAACAAGAAAAAAAAAAGTGTGATAGTGTGTGTTGTTTGCTCTTGAAAACTTATTAAATTCTGAGAGAAAACAAGATTCAAAATAATTGAAAATGCTCATTTTCAATTTGCCTTGTTCCTGCTAGTGGATGCTACTGTTGACAATATAAAATGTGAAATTAACAAATACTATTATGTATTTCTAATATGTGTTTTTTAGCTATAAATCACTTAAGTCCTTTACATTGGTATCCTCATTCCCCACCCCACCCCCACACACAAAACATGTGCATTTAACAAATACAATGTATATACAAAAATACGGTTTTCTGATTTACCAAAAAATGTACCATGGATAGGATTACAAAACATTCCATGAAGAGGGAGAATAGTTTTTTAAAGACTTTGATCCAAGGAACAAAATACTGTTTTGGACTAACTGAAGAGTCTGCTGTTGACCTCACTGGTATCTTAGTGTCAAGTACGGATACTTCTTCGTTTATGATGTTGTTGTTGTTGATGTGTGTATCTTCTCCCTGAGATTAACTGTGCACGTATTGCAGCTTCTCTGCTTAACTGAAACACTGAAAGTCATCAGGTGAGACCAGTTTTACTCTGTCTGTGTGGTTGGTTTCACATTTTACTATTGGCCTCAGATATGCAGATGACACGACCCTTATGGCAGAAAGTGAAGAGGAACTAAAAAGCCTCTGGATGAAAGTGAAAGAGGATACATGTTTCAATGCCATTCTCCCATCTCATCCCATCCTCTCCCTCCCTCTCTCCCCCAGAGTCCAACAGTTCACTCTATAGATCTGAGTCTCTTTTGTTGTCTCGCATACAGGGTCATCATCCCTATCTTTCTAAATTCCATATATATGCGTTAGTATACTGTATTGGTGTTTTTCTTTCTGGCTTACTTCACTCTGTATAATCGGTTCCAGTTCCATCCATCTCCTTAGAACTGATTCAAATGTATTCTTTTTAATGGCTGAGTAATACTCCATTGTGTATATGTACCACAGCTTTCTTATCCATTCATCTGCTGATGGACATCTAGGTTGTTTCCATGTTCTGGCTATTATAAACAGTGCTGTGATGAACATTGGGGTACATGTGTCTCTTTCTATTCTGGTTTCCTCAGTGTGTATGCCCAGGAGTGGGATTGCTGGGTCAAGAAACGAATCGCCAGTCGATGTCTGATGCAGGATGCAGGATGCTTGGGACTGGTGCAAGGAGAGGACCCAGAGAGATGGTATGGGGTGGGAGATGGGAGGGGATTCGTGTTTGGGAACGCATGTACACTCGTGGTGAATTAATGTTTGGCAAAACTAATACAGTAATATAAAGTAAACTAAAGTTAAAATAAAAATTTAAAAAAAAAAAAGAAAGAAAAGAAAGTGAAAGAGGAGAGTGAAAAATTTGGCCTAAAGCTCAACATTCAGAAAACGAAGATCATGGCATCCGGTCCCATCACTTCATGGGAAATAGATGGGAAAACAGTGGAAACAGTGGCAGACTTTATTTTGGGGGCTCCAAAATCACTGCAGATGGTGACTATAGCCATGAAATTAAAAGACGCTTACTCCTTGGAAGAAAAGTTCTGACCAACCTAGATAGCATATTCAAAAGCAGAGGCCTTACTTTGCTAACAAAGGTCTGTCTAGTCAAGGCTATGGCTTTTCCTGTGGTCATGTATGGATGTGAGTTGGACTGTGAAGATGGCAGAGTGCCAAAGAATTGATGCTTTTGAACTGTGGTGTTGGAGAAGACTCTTGAGAGTCCCTTGGACTGCAAGGAGCTCCAACCAGTCCATTTTGAAGATCAGTCCTGGGATTTCTTTGGAAGGAATGATGCTAAAGCTGAAACTCCAGTACTTTGGACACCTCATGTGAAGAGCTGACTCATTGGAAAAGACTCTGATGCTGGCAGAGATTGGGGGCAGGAGGAGAAGGGGGCGACCCAGGATGAGATGGCTGGATGGCATCACCGACTCGATGGACGTGAGTCTGAGTGAACTCCGGGAGTTGGTGATAGACAGGGAGGCCTGGCGTGCTGCGATTCATGGGGTCACGGAGAGTTGGACATGACTGAGCGACTGAACTGAACTGAGCTGAAGACAATTCCCACTTCTTTAAAGAGAGGCTGTATCTTAAGTTTTAACACTTGATGACTAAATGCCCCTTTATTGATTTTATTCATCCTTCTGAAATTACCTTAGATTTGTTTTCCTATCCTAATGTAGGTAATAGTTTTGCAGAATGAAACAAAAATATACTATATTTTGTGTATGATAACTTTTGAAATCTGAAAAAAAAATTTTGCTTTCTCTGGTTCAGTATACCATAAAGGTTGTTCCCACATAGAATGATGTTGTTTCCTTCTTGCTGTGAAAATGTCAAGTTCAATATGAGGGAAAGTGTGAATTAAGCACTAAAGTAAATTTTCTTTGCTTAGTATACTTGAAAGAAACAGAACAAATTATATTAAAAATAAAAATACTAGAAAGGCTGTTTAACAACATATATCAATAATTTATTTGTTAAAATACCACTATTATCTGAGAGATTTTATAAGGAACAGATAAACTATCTTGTAAAAATATGTTTTATTTAATAGAAATCTGTTACAGTAGCATTAACTTCCTTCATCTTATCCAATCCAATTCTTTGAAAGATTTCCCAGCTCACTCTCCCCAAGTGCAAATAGAAACAATATGTTTGCTTTAGTTTGAAGATATGTGGAAGCATTAATGTCACCTGGTGGGGGGTGGTCTCAGGTCTCACATGCATGGCTTGTCTCTTAACATTAGTCAGGCAATTCGACCAGTGCATCCCTGGATCTTCGCTTCACTTGTAAAGATATAGAAAACCAATTTTGTTATTGAGCTAACCTAAGTCATCAGCGATTGCTGTGAAACATATTATACAAAAAAATTATTTAAATGAAGTATCTCTCATTCTATATATTATCTTTGGAAAGATGCCTATCAGGCCATCTCATTTTGTCCTCCATCTCTCTTGAGTTCGTTATTTTTAATCTTGTCCCACTCTGTGCTCTATTCTGGGTAATATCTTTAGATAATTTTCATTTCATCAAATCCGTGTCTTTAGAATTGTCTGAAATACTGTTTGTCATGTCTGGCATACATGTTAGTACACAAAACCATTTGTTAACCCATTTTCAAATACATTTACTCTCTCTCCCTCCCCTGTTGATTTAAGCACTATGTTTAAAATATGTATACACAATGGGCCAAAGAACTGAACAGACATTTCTCCAAAGAAGACATAGAGATGGCTAACAAACACATGAAAAGATGCTCAACATCACTCATTATCAGAGAAATGCAAATCAAAACCACAATGAGGTACCATCTCACACCGGTCAGAATGGCTGCTATCAAAAAGTCTACAAACAATAAATGCTGGAGAGGGTGTGGAGAAAAGGGAACCCTCTTACACTGTTGGTGAGAATGCAAACTAGTACAGCCTCTATGGAGAACAGTGTGGAGATTCCTTAAAAAACTGGAAATAGAACTGCCTTATGACCAGCAATCCCACTGCTGGGCATACACACCGAGGAAACCAGAATTAAAAGACACATATGTACCCCAATGTTCATCACAGCACCGTTTACAACAACCAGGACATGGAAGTAACCTAGATGTCTATCGGCAGACGAATGGATAGGAAAGCTGTGGTACATACACACAATGGAATATTACTCACCTATTAAAAAGAATGCATTTGAATCAGTTCTAATGAGGTGGATGAAACTGGAGCCTATTATACAGAGTGAAGTAAGTCAGAAAGAAAAACACCAATACAGTATATTAACGCATATATATGGAATTTAGAAAGGTGGTAACAATGACCCTATATGTGAGACAGCAAAAGAGACACAGATGTAAAGACCAGACTTTTGGACTCTGTGGAAGAAGGTGAGGGTGGGATGATTTGAGAGAATAGCATTGAAACGTGTGTATTATCATATGAAATAGATGGCCAGTGCAGGTCCTGTCCATGAGACTGGGTGCCCACAGCTGGTGCACTGGGATGACCCTGCGGGATGAGACGGGGAGGGATGTGGGAAGGAGGTCAGAATGGGGAACACATGTACACCTATGGCCGATTCATGGGAAGGTATGGCAAAAACCACTACAGTATTGTAAAGTAATTAGCCTCTAGTTAAAATAAATTAATTAGTTAGAAAAATTCAAAAAATAAAAACAAACCAAAAAATGTATACATGACATATTCATGTTATTTATATAAATACTAGGTATATATTTTGTGTACATGCTTCCCTAGTGGCTCAGACAGTAAAGCATCTGCCTACAATATGGGGGATCTGGCTTCGATCCCCGGGTCGGGAAGATCCTCTGGAGAAGGAAATGACAACCCACTCCAGTATTCTTGCCTGGAAAATCCCACGGATGGAGGAGCCTGGAAGGCTACAGTCCACAGAGTCACGAAGAGTTGAACACCACTGAGCGACTAAACTTTTTTTTTGTATACACAAATTCATGTTGCTGGCTTATTTACTATTTTTTATATGCAAAACGATACTGGCCAGGAAATATCCTTCATGCTGTCCTTGCATGGATTTGGTATCAAGGGTGGGAGGTTTTCCTCATTCGGAAGACTGGAATGCCAGGTTTCTTGAGTATGTATGTATTCAGATACTTTAATAGGTACTATATCATCGCTTGATATAGTTTTCACCAGATAAACAAATCCAACTTGTCACCACTACATAAACAATATTACCAGTATCTAGAACTTCCACTCTGGGAGATAGTAGAGAACAGGGAAGCCCAGGGTCCCGCAGTCCATGGGGTTGCAAAGAGTCAGACGTGACTTGGCTACTGAACATCAACAACAGAACTTCCTTGCATTTCTATTCGTTGATCTTACATTCCTCAAGGATAACCACTGTTCCGATATAAACAACATAGATTAGCTATGAACGTTTTTTTAAAAAACTTGATGGGAATTAGCTTTTTAACATCTGATATTTTAAATTCAACATTAGGTTTGTAATTTTCATCCTAGCTATGTTTAACAACAGTTAATTTCCATAGTTTATTAAAAATGTTTCATGTGAATATGTCACAACTTACCTATTCTATTGTAGCTAGGCACGTGGACTCTTCATTTTCTAATATGAATAAGGCTTCTATAAGTAAGCATTGCACATGCGTTTTGTATACATATATTTTTCTGTTAGTCTGTAGGGGAGGAATTGCTGAATCATAGAATCTGTGAAATAATTTTCTAATATGGTTGAACCAATTTGAATAAATTCAGTAGGCAGATTTTAAGTACTAATTCAACATACTTAATGTTGAGTATTCTATATATTTTGGAGAAGGGAATGGAAATCCAGTATTCTTGCCTGGAAAATTCTATAGACAGAGGAGCCTGGTGGGCTACAGTCCATGGGGTCAAAAAGAGTCAGACACGACTGAAGGACTAACACACACACATATTCTACATATTTACAATTCTATATTAAAATAAAAAATTGTTTTTGAAGACTACTTCAGAATAGGTTCAGATTTACAGAAAAGTTTTCAATATAATGTTCAGAGTTCCCATATACCCTATATCCAGTATTCTCCATTTTTACAGCCTGATTATTAGTATGGCATATTTGACAAGATTAATGAACCATTATCAATACATTTGTATTAATTAAAGTTCATACTTAAAATTTCCTCAGCTTTTATCTACTATTCTTTTCTTTCTTTCTTTTTCTTTTCTTTTTTCCACAAAATCCCATCTAGGATACCAAGGTATATTAAAAACTTTATGTCTCCTTAAGCTACTTCTTGTCTATGACAATTTCTCATACTTTATCATTGATGACCTTGAAAATTTAAGGAGTGGTGGTCAAGTATTTTATAGAATGTCCATCAATTGATATTTCTCTGGTATTTTACCATGATTATACTGAAGTTGTATTTTAAAGAGAATGATCACAGAAGTGAAGTGTGATTTTCATCATATATCAAATTGCATACTATTAGCATGGCTGAATTGCTGTTTATATTTCGTTTATTTGCTTGGTTATGGTGGTAAAATAAAACATATACCATAAATATGTCATTATTATAACTTCAATTTTATTGAGGTAATATTGGCAAATTAAAAATTATATATAAGTAATATGATATAATTTTTTAAAGATGTACAAATGAGATGATTTAATTACGCTGTGAAATGCTTATCACAATCAAAGTAAATAACCCCATCTGGTAACTTTTTTTTTTTCTGCAGAGAACACAACATCTACATACATACACTCTTAGAGAACTGTAAGTGTACATTATAGTGTTATTAATTATAATCACCATGCTGTACATTAAATCCCAAGAAGACAGTCACCTTATAATTGAAACTTTGTACACTTTGAACAATATCTATTCCTCCAACACCCTTGCTCCTCACAGCCAACATTTGACTCTCTGGTTGTATGAGTTTGACTTCTTTGGATTTCTCATATAAGTGAGATCATATAGTATTTGTATTACTGTGTTTGGTATATTTCATTTAGCATAACTTCCTCCAAATTTACCCATCTTGTCACAAATGGCAGAATCTCCTTTCTCTAAAAGCTTGATAACATTGCACTATTTATGTTGCTCATGTCTGACTTTGCAGCTTCATGGATTGCAGGCTCCACTGTCCTTCACTATGTCCCAGAGTTTGCTCAAATTCCTGTCCACTGAGTTGGTGATGCTATCTAACCATCTCATCCTCTGCTGTCCTCTTCTCCTCCTTCCCTCAGTCTTCCCCAGCATCAGGGTCTTTTCCAGTGAGTCAGATCTTCACACCCCGTGGGCAAAGTATTGGAGCTTCAGTTTTAGCATCAGTCCTTCCAATGAATATTCAGGGTTGCTTTCCTTTAGGATTGTCTGCTTTGACTTCATTGCTGTCCAAGGGACTCTTGAGACTCTCAGTGGTGTTCTCCAGCACCACAATTTTACAGCATCAGTTCTTCAGCGCTCAGTCTTATTCATGGCCCAACTCTCACTGACTGACCCCAATAAATGGCTACTGGGAAGACCATAGCTTTTGCTACATTGCTTTTGTCCACAACGTGATGTCTCTGCTTTTAGATATGCTCTCTAGGTTTGTCATAGATTTCCTTCCAAGGTACAAGTGTCTTACTTTTATGGCTGCAGTCACCATCTGCAGTCATTTTGAAGCCCCCACCCCTGAAAAGCAAATGTCTCACTGCTTCTACTATTTCCCCTTCTGTTCGCCATGAAGAGATGGGACCAGATGCCATGGTTAGTTTCTGTCATGTAAGCTGGCTTTTTGATTCTCTTCTTTCACTCTCATCAAGAGACTCTAGTTCCTCTTTAGTTTCTGCTTTTAGAGTGGTATCATCTGCATGTCTGGGCTTCCCTAGTAGCTCAGATGGTGAAGAACCTACCTGCAATGCAGGAGACCCAGGTTCTATCCCTGGGTCAGGAAGATCCCCTGAAGAAGGAAATGGCAACCAAGCCCAGTATTCTAGCCTGGAGAATTCCAAGGACAGAGACTACAGTCCATGGGGCTGCAGTCAGACATGACTGAGGGACTAACACACACATCTGCATATCTAAGGTTAATATTTCTCTTGGCAATCTTGATTCCAGCCTGTGATTCATCCAGCCCAGGGTTTCATATGATGTACTCTGCATACAAGCTAAATAAGCAGGGTAACAATATACAGCCTTGTACTCCTTTCCAATTTTGAACCTATTAGTTGTTCCATGTTTGGTTCTAACTGTTGCTTCTTGACCTGAATACAGGTTTCTCAGGAGGCAGATACAGTGGTCTACTATTCCCATCTCTTTGAAAACTTTCCACAGTTTGTTTGATCTACACAGTCAAAGGCTTTCTCATAGTCAGTGAAGTTGAAATAGATGTTTTTTTCTGGAATTCCCTTTTGCCTTCTCTGTGATCCAGTGAATGTTGGCAATTTGATCTCTGGTTCCTCTGCCCTTTCTAAACCCAGCTTATACATCTGGAAGTTCTTGGTTCAGGTACTGTTGAAGCCTAGTTNTCACTGCTTCTACTATTTCCCCTTCTGTTCGCCATGAAGAGATGGGACCAGATGCCATGGTTAGTTTCTGTCATGTAAGCTGGCTTTTTGATTCTCTTCTTTCACTCTCATCAAGAGACTCTAGTTCCTCTTTAGTTTCTGCTTTTAGAGTGGTATCATCTGCATGTCTGGGCTTCCCTAGTAGCTCAGATGGTGAAGAACCTACCTGCAATGCAGGAGACCCAGGTTCTATCCCTGGGTCAGGAAGATCCCCTGAAGAAGGAAATGGCAACCAAGCCCAGTATTCTAGCCTAGAGAATTCCAAGGACAGAGACTACAGTCCATGGGGCTGCAGTCAGACATGACTGAGGGACTAACACACACATCTGCATATCTAAGGTTAATATTTCTCTTGGCAATCTTGATTCCAGCCTGTGATTCATCCAGCCCAGGGTTTCATATGATGTACTCTGCATACAAGCTAAATAAGCAGGGTAACAATATACAGCCTTGTACTCCTTTCCAATTTTGAACCTATTAGTTGTTCCATGTTTGGTTCTAACTGTTGCTTCTTGACCTGAATACAGGTTTCTCAGGAGGCAGATACAGTGGTCTACTATTCCCATCTCTTTGAAAACTTTCCACAGTTTGTTTGATCTACACAGTCAAAGGCTTTCTCATAGTCAGTGAAGTTGAAATAGATGTTTTTTTCTGGAATTCCCTTGCCTTCTCTGTGATCCAGTGAATGTTGGCAATTTGATCTCTGGTTCCTCTGCCCTTTCTAAACCCAGCTTATACATCTGGAAGTTCTTGGTTCAGGTACTGTTGAAGCCTAGTTTGAAACATTTTGAGCATAACCTTATTAGCATGTGAAATGAGTGCAGTTGTGTGGTAGTTTGAATATTCTTTGTTACAGCCCTTCTTCATGGATCACAGATTTGTTATTGTGAAGGGACTTGTATAACTCAGTGAAGATGTGAGCCATGCCATTCAAGACCACCCAAGATAGATGGATCATAGAGAAGAGTTCTGATAAAATGTGGTCCACTGGAGGAGGGAATGACAAACCACTGCAGTATTCTTGCCTCGAGAATCCCACGAACAGTATTACATTTAATATATGTATCTATTAGTGTATATATATATATGTGTGTGTGTGTGTGTGTGTGTGTATATATATATGTAAACCTACATATAGACAGATATCCTTATATAGATATCTCACACAAGTTGTTTATTCATCCATGATGAATACTTTGGTTGTTTACATATCTTTCCTACTGTGAATAGTGTTGCAGTGGACACAAGAATATATATTGTTTTCAGATAGTGATTTTAATTCTTTTGAATATGTACTCGGAGGTAGAATTGCTGGATTGGCGGGTAGTTAAGCTTTTAATTTTTTGAGGAAAGTCTGTGTTGTTTTCCTTGAAGGCTGACCAATTTACATTTCCATCAATGGGCTCCCTTTCCTCTACCCACTTGCCATAACGTACCATCTCTTATAGTTTTGACGATAGCTGTCCTAATGTTTGAGGTAACATCTCATTGTGGTATTCATTTGCGTTTCCCTAATAATCAGTGATATTGAGCAACTTTCTGTCTATCTGTTGGCCATTTGTGTGTCTCCACTCAAGAAATGTCTAGGACCTTTGCCCCGCTTTCCGTGGAGCTATCTGTTCTTCTGCTACTGGATTTTATGGGCTTTTGCGTATGTTGGGCATTAATCCTGTATCAGGCACGTGGTTTGCATCGGTCACCTCCGCTTCT
The DNA here is from genome assembly GCA_006410935.1 of Redunca redunca. Classification (NCBI taxonomy): domain Eukaryota; kingdom Metazoa; phylum Chordata; class Mammalia; order Artiodactyla; family Bovidae; genus Redunca; species Redunca redunca. The sequence continues at coordinate 451,759 of SJYQ01000413.1, read as the reverse complement.
GTAGGCTGCCTCTTCGTCTTGTTAACTGTCTCTTTTACAGAAGTTTTCAGGTTGATGTACTTCTGCCTGTTTGTTCTGTTTGTGCTTTTGATGCTATACCCCCAAAATCATTGCCAAGAGGATGTAGGGGGATTTCCCCCCCTCATTTCTAGGAGTTTTATAGTTTTATTTTTTAATAGTTTTCTACATTATTGTCTTCTAGGTTTTACATTAAATCTTTAATCCATTTCAATTTCTGATTACTGTAAACAACGGGTCTTCTGTATTTAGATATCTAGTTTTGCAACATAATTTATTATAGAGACTGTATTTTCCCCATGACTGTTCTTGTAAAAGATTAGTTGACCGTATTCGCATGGGTTTACTTCTGGACTGTATGGTCTGTTTTGTTGATTTGTGCTTCTCTTTAATATGCTAGTGGAATACTATTTTGATTTCTATTTTTCTGTAATACATATATAGTTTGAAATAACGAAGTATGACTCTAGCTTTGTTATTAAACTATTTCTCAAGATTGATTTGGCTATTTGGGGTCTTTTGTGGTTCTGTATAAATTGTAGAATCACTGTTTCCATTCCTCTGAAATATATTATTGTAATTTGATGTGTTACATTCAATCCCTAGGTTCCTTTGGAT
>SJYQ01000413.1:417892-439120 GCA_006410935.1 Redunca redunca | reverse complement strand
GCAAAATCTTTATGCCTTCAGGTACGTAGAGGAAGAGTAGCTGGCATAAAATCTATGTACTCTTCTGTATCTTCTCATAATGCAAATGTTTCTAGCCATATAAAAATCGGGGAAATTGCTAAATCTTTTTTGTAAGCATGGCAAGTAAAATATCTTTATGAACACCTCTTGCTCCTCCATTCATGATGTAGATAACTTTTGAGGTTACATCGACTTCTTTATGCTTTTTTCAGCATTCCCTTTGGCATTAATAAAATTATTTTCTGTTTAAAAGAACCAATTCCATCTCTTCCTATGGGCCTTTTTTCAAAGTGAGCACAGATAATAGTTTGCAGAGAATAAGTATGCAACCCTATAAATTGAAAAAGAATAAAACAGAGTAAGTTTTTTGATGTCTGATACCTAGACTCACTTATCATTTGTAATTATGAATCCTCCACAATTTTATTTGGTTTATTATTAACCAAGATAGTCATTAAAAAGAAAATCAGAAAATAGGGGAGAAAAGAAGGAAATGAGACAGAATTGTGATTTATCCTGTTTCTTATTGTGTACACATGATAATTGATAAGGAAATGTATAATTGTCGATTGTATGGATTTGAAGGAAATGTACTGCTATACTCTTTTTTAATTTATTTTTTAATATGTGAAAGTACACATACATGTAGTTTCAAAAAGGAGAAAAAATGGACAGTATACAAATATATCCTGGTATCTTTTCTGAGTCAGTGAAAATCATACAGATATATAATCAGTCCTAAGGTCTGAAATTCTGTGTGTCTGTTTCACTGACAGTTGTAAGCAGAGATTTATTTGGTTGTGTTGTTTGTTTCTGCCATTGAATGGGCCTGGTTATCACCTAATACAGATGCACAATGCATATTAGAAGGGAGGGAGGAGGCCAAATGGGCAGAGAAAACTTTGTGTTTAAATTTTTCTTATCTTGCCTTAAAATACAAATTTTTATTTCATCAACTCAAAGCAGATGGGATATTATCAACAAACTGGAGAAAACTCATTAAAAAAAAAAAAGTCAAAGGTAATAGGTACAGCAGAGTTGGAAGCTAGTGTACAGATCTGTACATCAAGTTCAGGCTTGGAGGGGGCAGATAAGCAAGCAGGAGAAGACCTTGAAGTGGAAATCGGGGATGGAATTTGTCAGACTGCCTTAGGAACTGCTGGGTCAGTCAAAAGTCCCCCTTCATCCATAAATGCAGGGCTGCTGGCTACAGCATTTGCCTTCCCCTGGACTTCAAAGAAAGGATGAGAGATTTTCCTGGAGAGGACACAGAGGATGGGTTTTAGACTGAGGGGAGAGAAAGGGCAGCTTCTAACATTACTGTGAAGCCCCCAAAAGAGCACAGGAGTGAATAAGCTGAGCCTCTCTCCACAGAAGAAAGGAAAAAGAAATATTATCACTGGCTAAAACTAAGTAATTAAGAAATCATCATTTTCTTTATCTTTACTTTAGGATTTCTGGTCTCAGCTAAAGGAGGATTGACTCTACTCTGAAAGTAATTCTTTTTCCTCTTGGCAAGCAGAACAGTCTAGTTTACACAGGGCTCCCTGGATGACTTCTTGGCAGAGAGACATTGGTATTGGATCTGGAGCTGTCTAATTATTTATCCTTCCAAGGCCAGTAGTAAGATAAAGATAATAAAATAAAGTAGAGGAAAGAGTCATGAATTGAAATAAATTTTCTGGATTATAAATTGAGCTTCTTTGCTTTAAATAATCTATTTCATATTTGCTAATCCTCCTGCTTAATTCTGTCTGGGCGGGGAGTAGTGGATATGGGTGAGTTAAGCTAAGGGGCAGGGAGGAGAATCAGCAGAAAGGTTTTTGAAGTTTTAGCAGCTTGTTTATAATACTGAAAATTCTTAGAACAGAAGGTGCATCATTTGTAAAGGCTAACATACATGACTCTGTCTCTTTCCTTATCCTTGTTCTCTTTCATCAGCATGGATAATCACAAACTGAATAAACAAGAATACATGTTTATAATACTGTCCAAATCTGTTATTGTAATGGCATAAACATTGCTAATCAGATAAAATCATATGACCTAAAAAAAATAATGAAAATCACACAGACTTATCCTTTATTTATCCTTCTCCTATACAAATAACTATAGCAATACTATGTGAAAAGAATATAAATATTAAGATAGTGTCCAAAGAGTACAGGGCGACTCAACCTTGTCTAAATTTATAAGTAATGTGTAATCTCTTAGCTTCACTTTAACCTGGATTGACTTTTCAAGATTATATTATGACCTTAACATCCATTTGTTATTTTATAGTTATCTTTAATATTTTCGTCTAGATTAATCAATATGCTACAACATCGACCCTTTTAAGTTAAACCCCTTTAAACTCAGTGCTCTTAGAATATTCACAGAGTTGTGCAACCATTGGCGAAATCTGTTTAGAACATTCTTATCATCTCAAAAATAAACCCTATGACCAACGGCAGTCATTTCCCATTCCTGTCCCTCTCTACCCTTGCTGCTGCTAAGCCACTTCAGTCATGTCCGACTCTGTGTGACCCCATAGACGGCAGCCCACCAGGCTCCCCTGTCCCTGGGATTCTCCAGGCAAGAACACTGGAGTGGGTTGCCATTTTCTTCTCCAATGCATGCAAGTGAAAAGTGTAAGTGAAGTTGCTTAGTCGTGTCCGACTCCTAGCGACCCCATGGACTGTAGCCTACCAGGCTCCTCTGTCCATGGGACTCTCCAGGCAAGGTTACTGGAGTGGGGTGCCATTGCCTTCTCCATCTCTACCCCTACATTCATCTTTTGTCTCTATTCAGTTCAGTTCAGTCGCTCAGTCATGTCCAACTCTTTGCAACCCCATGAACTGCAGCATGCCAGGCCTCCCTGTCCATCAGCAACTCCCGGAGTTCACTCAGACTCACATTCATCGAGTCGGTGATGCCATCCAGCCATCTCATCCTCCGTGGTCGCCTTCTCTTCCTGCCCCCAACCCCTCCCAGCATCAGAGTCTTTTCCAATGAGTCAACACTTCGCATGAGGTGGCCAAAGTACTGGAGTTTCAGCTTTAGCATTATTTCTTCCGAAGAACACCCAGGGCTGATCTCCTTTAGAATGGACTAGTTGGGTCTCCTTGTAGTCCATAGATTTGTTTATTCTGGATATGTCATATAAATGGAATCAATAACACATAATTTTCTTGGGCTGGCTATTTTTACTTAACCTGATGCTTTCAAGCCTCTTGATGAAAGTGAAAGTGGAGAGTGAAAAAGTTGGCTTAAACTCAACATTCAGAAAACGAAGATCATGGCATCCAGTCCCATCACTTCATGGGAAATAGATGGGGAAACAGTGGAAACAGTGTCAAACTTTATTTTGGGGGCCTCCAAAATCACTGTAGATGGTGACTGCAGCAATGAAATTAAAAGATGCTTACTCCTTGGAAGAAAAGTTATGATCAACCTAGATAGCATATTCAAAAGCAGAGACATTACTTTGCTGACTAAGGTCCATCTAGTCAAGGCTATGGTTTTTCCTGTGGTCATGTATGGATGTGAGAGTTGGACTGTGAAGAAGGCTGAGCACCAAAGAATTGATGCTTTTGAACGGTGGTGTTGGAGAAGACTCTTGAGAGTCCCTTGGACTGCAAGGAGATCCAACCAGTCCATTCTGAAGGAGATTAGCCCTGGGTTTTCTTTGGAAGGAATGATGCTAAAGCTGAAACTCCAGTACTTTGGCCACCTCATGTGAAGAGTTGACTCATTGGAAAAGACTCTGATGCTGGGAGGGATTGGGGGCAGGAGGAGAAGGGGATGACCGAGGATGAGATGGCTGGATGACCTCACTGACTCGATGGATGCGAGTCTGAGTGAACTCCAGAAATTGGTGATGGACAGAGAGGCCTGGCGTGCTGAGATGCATGGGGTCACAAAGAGTCGGACACGACTGAGCGACTGAACTGAACTGAACTGAATGTTTTCAAGATTTATCTGTGCTGTAGCCTGTATCAGAATTTTATTCCTTTTTGTTGCCAAATAATGGACCACCATTTGTTTTCGCCTTTTGACCACCATGGATAATGTTTCTGTAACACTGGTGTGTGCTTTTTTGTGTGGACCTCTGACTTCTGTTTTCTATGGCTTACGCCTGAGAGTGGAGTTTCTGGATCACATGGTAGTGGTGTTTAGCATGCCGAGCTGTCAACCTGACAGACTACAACATGTACTATTTCTCATTCCAATTTCTTCATGTTTTTACTCGCACTGTTTATTATCTGTCTTTTTATTATAACCGTCCTAATAGTTGGTGGTGCTGAGCATCTTTTCATGTGCATATTGGATATTTGGGCTTCCCTGGTGGCTAAACTGGTAACGAATCCGCCTGCAGTGTGAGAGACCTGGATTTGATCCCTGGGTTGGGAAGATCCCCTGGAGAAGGGAAAGGCTACCCACTCCAGTATTCTGGCCTGGAGAATCCCATGGACTGTATAGTCACAAAGAGTTGGACATGACTGAGTGATTTTCACTTTCACTTTCTTTCTTTCTATTGGATATTTGCACATATTTTTGGAAGAAATGTCTTTTTAAATACTTTACTAATGTTTTAATTTGTCTTTATACTACTGATTTGTAAGAATTCTTTATGCATTCTAGATACAGGTCCCTGATCAGATATTCAATGTGCAAATATTTTGTTTCACTCTATGGGTCATATTTTCACTTTCTTGATATGTAACATAAAAGTTTTAGATTTTTATATCATCCAATTTTTTATCATGATTCTTGTGCTTTTGGTGTCCCTAAGCTTTAAGTTCTCATTGTGTACCAGATATTGTGCTACCCGGCATTGTAATAAAGATGGCTCGGAATATTTGGCTTCACGGATTTCACAACCTAGGAGTGTTATATTTAAAGAAATTGATATGATATATGTATATATTATATGAGCTCTGGAAGAAAGGAAATAAAAAATAGGAAAGGAAAAGAGATTGTTTTCCTTAGCCCTTTATTGTTTTTATTATTATTCTTTTTTTTAAATTTTTATTTTATTTTACTTCACAATACTGCATTGGTTTTGCCATACATTGACACGAATCCGCCACGGGTGTACATGAGTTCCCATTCCTGAATAAATTAACCTGAAATTTTAGAAGTATATGCTAAAATCTTTATTAACTAATTTCTTCAACAGATATCTATTGAGTGCTACCAGTGTGACAGATGTATATTATGTGTTGAATCTATCAGTGAATATTACAGAAAATATTCCTATTTTATGGAGGTTTCATTTTATTGGAGAGAGAGGAGAGCAAACCAACAAAAAAATACAAAAAAGTAAAAAATAAATTATATTCTACTTTAGAAAGTGCTCAGGGGGGGAAAAAAAGGGAGAGAGAGAGGTTGAAGGCATTAGGAGTCCCTGTGAGTAATGGGAAAGTTCTAGGTTGAAAAGGATTGATGTTATAAATACCTTGAGTCCCTTGGACTGCAAGGAGATCCAACCAGTCCATTCTGAAGGAGATCAATCCTGGGATTTCTTTGGAAGGAATGATGCTGAAGCTGAAACTCCAGTATTTTGGACATCTGATGCGAAGAGCTGACTCATTGGAAAAGACTCTGATGCTGGGAGGGATTGGGGGCAGGAGGAGAAGGGGACAACCCAGGATGAGATGGCTGGATGGCATCACGGACACGATGGACGTGAGTCTGAGTGAACTCCGGGAGATGGTGATGGACAGGGAGGCCTGGCGTGCTGCGATTCGTGGGGTCGCAAATAGTCGGACACGACTGAGTGACTGAACTGAACTTTAGAAGGAGGAGTTTGAAAGAGATGGAAGGGTTGGCCAAAAACGGTATCTGAGGGAGAGACAGTAGAATCTGAAGCAAAGAACTTAAGAACATTTGGGGAGCTGTAAAACAGGGGAAAAGAACAATGTCGGGGTGAACTAAGTAGAAATAAGAGAGACAGCCTTAGAGTTAATTGAGACAAACTGTAAAAGACCTTGTAGGCCATTGAGAGATGCAACTTTTTCTTTTTTTTGATGATATGCATAGTTGCTGTGGGCTTTTGAACAGAGAAATAACACGCACTGTGTTAAAAGGACTGCTTTTACTGATGTGCTGATAACACACAGTGGGTGGTGAAAATGGCAGGTCGGATAAGAGCATGATGGAAGCAAGGAAACATGTGAGAAGAAGTCTATCGGAGAAGTGACCAACTCAGGTAAATGATTCAATGCTGAGAAGTTACAGGATGAAGTCTAAAGTTGGTCATTGGTCATAGCAAACTGAGGTCTTAAGGACCTTGTCAAGAGCAGTTTCTGTGAAATGGTAGGGAACAAAGACTGACTAGAGTGAGTTTCAGAGAGAAAAGAGGAGAGAGACTGGAAAACTGGAAATATAGACAATTCTTTCAATAAGTAGTGTTGTACAGGAGAGCATGAAATGGAACACTGGCTGGAAGCAGGTTTCTGGATGTGTTAGTCATTTGGTTGTGTCTGACTCTTTGAATAGAAGCACAAATGGGAACAAAAGTAACTTTATTTAGGACTTGTAAAATTAAGCATTTGCAAAAGTTCATATATTGACACAAAAGTGTTACAAATGAGAGTGGACTAGAAATTTAAGTTTTTGCTTACTGAAAATGCTGAGAGCCTTGGTGAACATTTAATTTTTTGTTTTATTCTATATTGAGTCCTTTCTCCCTTTTCTTAATAATAGTACCATTTCACTGTGATGGTTCCCTCTTTTGATGTTTTACTTACTAATAATGCAGTGAAAATATTCTTCTTTCTTAGGAAACAACATTGATTACTTTTTTCTGAAAAACACTGTCTGGATTTTAATTCACAATATCATGTCCCTGCTGAGTCTTAAAGAAAAAAAAGAAAGAAAGAAAAAGTTCTAAAGGAAATTCTAAGAATCAGTAATCAGGCAATTGAAATCAATTTTTCAAACACATAAAAGGGAAGCCATCAACGTGTTTTGCAACTCTCGCAGACTCCAGACTGATATTGATTTCTTTATTGATTTTCTTAATATTTTCTGGGGAGTATTATGTGTGCATACTAAGGAACTGGCATTTTAATACCTTTCTTTGGGGAAAAATGTGTGAAAGTTTTTGTTCAAAAGAGATGCTAAACAATTGTACCACTTCCATATAAACAGGTGAAAAGTTGGCTGCTTGTTTATTGCATCGGATGTGTCTCCCAAAGCTTAGTTTCCCAGAGTCATTTTAAAAAGGCAAATGCCTCTAAATTATTTACCTCTTTATAAGACTTTACAATGAGGTCTTCTAGGCACATGCATCTCCTATTAAAATCTGATCATGATGTGCTAAAAAGTCAAGAAAGGTCCTTTACTAAGGCACCACCAGGCATTTTAAAATAATGATCCTTTTAGGGCTTTAGCAAAATGGTTAGCAGGTTCACCGCAGAACTGTTTTGAAGAAGCATATTAGACAAGGACAGAAATGCAGCAGTTGATCTTTCTCTTCATTCTTCTATTCTCTGTGTCTTCTTTGGGGGCTTGGAGATAACTAATGATGGTAAGTGAAGTGAAGTCAAAGCCGCTCAGTCACGTCTGACTCTTTGCGACCCTACTGACTATAGTCTATGGAATTCTCCAGGCAAGAATACTGGAGTGGATCATGTAAGAAACGAATCGCCAGTCGATGTCCGATGCAGGATGCAGGATGCTTGGGAGTGGTGCAAGGAGAGGACCCAGAGAGATGGTATGGGGTGGGAGGTGGGAGGGGATTCATGTTTGGGAACACATGTACACTCGTGGTGAATTCATGTCAGTGTTTGGCAAAACCAATACAGTAATATAAAGTAAACTAAAGTTAAAATAAAAATTAAAAAAAATAAAAAGAATACTGGAGTGGGTAGCTTTTACCTCCTCCAGGGGATCTTCCCAACCCAGGGATCAAACCCAGCTTTCCTACATTGCAGGCAGATTCTTTACCAGCTGAGCCACCAGGGAAGCCCAATGATGGTAAATGGAATGCCAAAAAATAGGCTGTCATATTTGTTTCTGAAGAATCTCTTTGGCACTGACATACTTTCAAGCTCTTTTTTAAAAAATATTCTTTTCATTTTTCTGTTTTCTCAAGATAATATAACATTAATAATATTTGTGAATATATGAAAAGGTTTATTCAAAGACCATTAGATTGAATGTGATTAATTTGCTATATTATCATAATTTTAAAATATATAGTATGATTGAAAAAGCATTTTAGTAATCCAAATATATTCAAGTAAATGCAACTTTCCCCCAAATATTGGAAACTTAATTTTTATAGAATGTCACTTTATGAGTCAATATATGTATTTATATGATAAACAGTGCATCTTAAGTAAACTAAAAGGTTATCATAGATCTGTTTCAAATTTCAGCCAAATAATGCTTGCAGATGGTATGGTAGGTATATAATAAAAGAGCTCATCAGTAATTTCTCACATGGAAAACAATTTTTAAAAATCATAAAGTAGATATGATGTTTTCAAAGTAAATAGAAATGTGTAATTGTCATTTATTGTTTAAAATAGAAGGCTACCCTGTTATTCTAGACAAGACAGAAAATGCTGGAAAGGTAATCACCCTGGCTTCAGAGGTAACCTTCTTCATCAAATATGAAGGTGAATATGGCTTCTCTCTAACAGCATAAGAATTAAAGACTCCTCAAGAGCAAAATCAAAGAAAACAACCAAAAACCTCAGTTAGGGTCATTTCTACAAGCAATAATTTAGAAAAGATTATCTTTTTGATCATTTTCATTAAAGACCATACTGAAAAAAATGATAATATTTTGTTTGACAAAGACATGCCATAATTACTATGCTACATTCTTTGAAAATGAAAATCTATTTCTGAATTGTGAAGGAAATGGGTGATATTGCTAAGTGTTTTTCTTTTTGATTCCTAATCTCTTCACATAAAGAAAATATATTGTGCAAAGGATGAGAAATAGTAAACTAGCTTAGAAACAGAAGAGGTTCTGTATGTCCCGAGATTGTACTTATATTTCTCACTCATAATCCTGGGGCAGTAGACAAAGACTTTCTAAAAAAAACAAAAAGGATTAAAAAATGTTTCTTATTTTCTTTTGTTAGTATGCATGTGTTAGCATTTTATATTTAAATATTAAGGCTATTTAGTTCCAGTTGAATATTCAGAAGATTACTATATAACAATGCCACAGCCCTTATATGGCTTCTAAGTTAAAAGACTTAAGTTAAATGATTACTCACTCTACATAAGAAATGAGAACCCACTTCACTATTGTATAACTCTTGCAGAGAAAATAAATGATAGAATAGTATCTGAACTTGCAGCAAGTGATACTTACACAGTTGAAATGATATATTTTGTTTATTTAGTTTTCAGCATTTAAAATCAGCTAATTTAAGAATATGCAATTATCATTACAGAGAAAAATATAAATATGAAAGCCTCATCAAGATTTTATTTTCATCTTTGTGTAAAGTTCACTTTAAAAAAAGGCCGCCTTGGAATGTAGATGCAAGCAGAAAGAAGAATAAAAAATGAAAAAGGGAATATCTTCACCTTCAGAAAGGAGAGGTGCATACATGTAGCCTCTGACCAGTCTTGGAGAGATGTGTAGATGTAGCAGTAAGGTCCACGGAAGTAATGGACAGGCCTATAAAGGCAGTTGGCGAAACAGGCAGCCAATGGGGATTTGGATGAGGGTTCAAAACAGATAGGACTTTTAATTACAAGCTTTCGCATATTATTTTAACTACACGACGCAGTTGTAGCTGTTAAATAATATACTATATGAGAGTAGGCATTTTTCATGTGGTTTACCTGAGTCCAAAATGTTCTTAGCACTAGTGGGTCCTCAATGCATACATGTTGAGCTAAATAATTTTGGAGGAATTTCCATTATTTAATACTAGCCGTAGATTCAAAACCTGTCTCAGTCAGTCACAAGGTCTTGGAGGAGCTGCTGAAATTTTCGTTTAGGTATTGTTTATGCGTGATTTTTTTTTTTTTTTCTGAAAGTGGCAGACTTGAGTACTTATGACAGAGACAATTGGCTTATAAAACCTAAAATATTTACTGTCTGGTCGTGTACAGGGAAAGTTTGCTGACCTCTGCCCTAGAGCAAGATAAACAAAGAAATAAAGGAGAGTTCCTATCTCCCCAGGCATGTGCAAGAGGGAAAACCACATTCCTCTGCAGAAATGTTCAAACTGAAAGATGTTAATTTGTCACAGGCCTGGTTCAAGCCTCAGGGTGGACTGCAGGATCCCAGGCTACCGTGACACCCATAATTAGCACACTCAGGTCACCCTACAGATAGAGCAAAATTTCAGGTCGTACGAAAATGTGGTTTCCAGGGACAAAATGGAGTGGCAAGTAAAGAGCTTGGGGGTTCTCCTCTGATTCTGCCTAATTTGGAAGCTTTACCCATCACTGGTCTTAGATCTTGGGATGCTGAAAGCAGTCACAAAAGGGTAGAGGTGGTTGTTGACCAAGACTTAAGACTGTGCCGGATACGGAAATTGCCTTATGGTTTTTTGAGAAGTCAGGTAAAAGCAATGAAGAGTAGAGAGGAAAATAAACAGTAAAACAGTATCAAGTGATTTCATGCATCAGTTCAGTTCAGGTCAGTCGCTCAGTCGTGTCCCACTCTTCGTGACCCCATGAATCACAGCACACCAGGCCTCCCTGTCCATCACCAACTCCCGGAGTTCACCCAAACTCATGTCCATCGAGTCAGTGATGCCGTCCAGCCATCTCATCCTCTGTGTCCCCTTCTTCTCCTGCCCCCAGTCCCTCCCAGCATCAGAGTCTTTTCCAATGAGTCAACTCTTCACATGAGGTGGCCAAAGTACTGGAGTATCAGCTTTAGCATCATTCCTTCCNTCTCAAGAGGCAGGTCAGGTGGTCTGGTATTCCCATCTCTTTCAGAATTTTCCACAGTTTATTGTGATCCACACAGTCAAAGGCTTTGGCATAGTCAATAAAGCAGAAATAGATGTTTTTCTAGAACTCTCTTTTTCCATGATCCAGCAGATTTTGGCAATTTGATCTCTGCCTTTTCTAAAACCAGCTTGAACATCAGGAAGTTCACGGTTCACGTATTGCTGAAGCCTGGCTTGGAGAATTTTGAGCATTACTTTACTAGCATGTGAGATGAGTGCAATTGTATAGTAATTTGAGCATTCTTTGGCATTGCCTTTGTTTGGGATTGGAATGAAAACTGACCTTTTACAGTCCTGTGGCCACTGCTGAGATTTCATGGTAAACTAATCCAAAATTTGAAAGAAAATAGTTTATTTATCATGTATGGATGTGAAAGCTGGACTGTAAAGAAAGCTGAGTACCAAATAATTGATGGTTTTGAACTGTGGTTTTGGAGAAGACTCTTGAGACTCCCTTGGACTGCAAGGAGATCCAACCAGTCTATTCTAAAGGAAATCAGTCCTGGATGTTCATTGGAAGGACTGATGTTGAAGCTGAAACTCCAGTACTTTGGCTACCTGATGTGAAGAGCTAACTTATTGGAAAAGACCCTGGTGCTGGGAAAGATTGAGGACAGGAGGAGAAAGGGATGACAGAGGATGAGATGGTTGGATTGCATCACTGACTCAATGGATGTGAGTTTGAGTAAGCTCTGGGAATTGGTGATGGACAGGGAGGCCTAGCGTGCTGCAGTCCATGGGGTCGCAAAGAGTCAGACGTGACTGGGTGACTGAACTTACCTGAACTGAAATGAAAAATAAAGTGCCACACAAAAAGCATTTGCAAATTGTGTATAAATTGAATGTACATGTGAACTTGCATTTTTTTTTTTTATGCTGGTGGGAAGAGTTATAGTGATAGTATCAATGCCTCTGCTCTACGAGAAGGTGGATACATAGATCAATTTTAATCAGGCCAGCAAAGCAATAACACTTTTATTTTAGTTAAAGTAATAAGAAAGTAACTTATGCACCCAAAATTGTGCTCATCTTGTAAAACAATCATTCCAAATTTTGGAGATGTTAGGACGTTAAAGATGTTTTCCAACAAACTATTTTGTGGCACACAAGCTTGTTGATTTTTGACTGAAACATTAAATGACACACATTTAAGTTCCTCCTAACAGCATCCTGATCACTGGAGACCTCATAAGACCATGATATCTCAAATATTTTTGTGTTCTAAAAGTTAGCATTTAAAATTGATTAAAAAGTGGTTTTATAAAGTGATCCTAGACCTGACTACTTCTCCAATTCTGTCATTTCTCACCCCCTTCTCTTCTCTCTTTCTTAGCCCAAATCACTTAGTGTTTCAAGCCACATCCTGTACAATCCTGTGCATCCCACTGCAAGGGCACGTGGTGAATGTGCTGAGCTATTATTGTTAACTTGCTACCTTCTGGGGCCTCCTGTCTTCTCCAGACCCGGTGTTACAGTCATACACAATAGGTACTGATAGTTGATGACTAATGTATGGTTTGATTACAACAAAACTCACCCCCAAATCATCCTTTCATGTATTCATTCACTGTATATCCTACAATTTAACTGTGCTTTTCACAGTGTTTGAAACTAAAGGAGGAAGGAAAGCAACTGAAACTGTATCTCCCTTTTGAATGATAGTTGATCATTTCCAAAGTGCTTAAAAGCAGATACATTTAATCCTCATACCAGCAATAATAGGAATTATCATCCCCTGTTTTAAAAATATGGAGACTGTAAACCAGTGAGGCCAAATAACTTGCCCAAGGTCACAAAACTAGAGAGTGCTAGCACTGGGACTTAAGCCAAGGTCTTTTGATTTTCTTCCAAAATTCTTTCCATTATGTGTGGATATGTGCCAAACTGAACTGAATACTGTGAGAGAAAATGCTTGTAGCTGGATAATTTGTATTTGTAATTTGAGATTCACTTGTAGTTTAATAACATTGCATGATTGCTGGAGAGAAAGACATGGTGAAGTGGGTAGGTCCTACAGGAAAAGGGCAGACTTAATAACTGTGATTCCAGGGGGCACAGCTCTTCTTCCGAAACTATAATTTCCCTAGATGATGACATTAGAAGTTTATTCAGCTGAGAAAGTGATGGCCTTGGGAAACTTCTCTAAAGAGATACCTTGAGTTTTATTCTCCTCATCACACAATTAATACTCTTTTCTGATATCCAGTATGAAGTTTGCGAAAGCAAGTCTGAAGTTCCTGAAACATTGCAAAGGATTCCTGTTAGTGTTAATGCTGTTTGTGTTTGGTGCATTTCTTATTTGTTTTTCTATTTCCACCGTTCTCAGCAGGACGATTTTTCTCTGTGAACAGAAGATGTTTACAGAAAATCTTATTTTGGAAAAGTCACAGATTTAGCGATGTGCAAGAAAAAAAAAAGTATCACAGTATCATCTTTTGTTTGAAGACATAAGCCTTTGTAAAATAACAAACAAACAAACAAAAAGCCCAGGAAAACAAAGAATAGGTAAACAGACAAATGGAACCTGGAAGTGGTCACCATGGATTGTGTGAGCATTTTAAATGCATTTACAACAGAGATAAAACAGCATGACATTCAGGATCTCAGCTAGGCTGAGACTAAGGATTTCTATATTGTTTCCAAATCTGTTTCTTTGATCACTGTATGACTCTGAGTACTTTGTCTTGGTTATCTATGTGAAAGCATTGTTCAGTTCAGTTCAGTTCAGTTCAGTCACTCCGTCCTGTCCAACTCTTCGAGACTCCATGAATCACAGCACGCCAGGCCTCCCTGTCCATCACCGTCTCCCGGAGTTCACTCAGACTCACGTCCATTGAGTCAGTGATGCCATCCAGCCATCTGATCCTCTGTCGTACCCTTTTCCTCCTGCCCCCAATCCCTCCCAGCATCAGAATCTTTTTCCATTGAGTCAACTCTTCACATGAGGTGGCCAAAGTACTGGAGTATCAGCTTTAGCATCATTCCTTCCAAAGAAATCCCAGGGCTGATCTCCTTTAGAATGGACTGGTTGGATCCCCTTGCAGTCCAAGGGACTCTCAAGAGTCTTCTCCAATACCACAGTTCAAAAGCATCAATTCTTTGGCTCTCAACTTTCTCCACAGTCCAACTCTCACATCCATACATGACCACTAGAAAAACCATAGCCTTGACTAGACGGACCTTTGTTGGCAAAGTAATGTCTCTGCTTTTCAATATGCTATCTAGGTTGGTCANTCAGAATTTTCCACAGTTTATTGTGATCCACACAGTCAAAGGCTTTGGCATAGTCAATAAAGCAGAAATAGATGTTTTTCTGCAACTCTCTTGCTTTTTCCATGATCTAGTGGATGTTGGCAATTTGATCTCTTGTTCCTCTGCTTTTTCTAAAACCAACTTAAACATCTGGAAGTTCAAGGTTCACATATTGCTGAAGCCTGGCTTGGAGAATTTTGAGCATTACTTTACTAGTGTGTGAGATGAGTGCTATTTTGCGATAGTTTGAGCATTCTTTGGCATTGCCTTTCTTTGGGATTGGAATGAAAACTGACCTTTTCCAGTCCTGTGGCCACTGCTGAGTTTTCCAAATGTGCTGGCATATTGAGTGCAGCACTTTCACTGCATCATCTTTCAGGATTTGAAAGAACTCTCCTGGAATTCCATCCCCTCCACTAGCTTTGTTCGTAGTGATTCAGCCAATGATAATCTATTTGGCCAGGGATACAAAAAATGTGATTAAGCTAACTTTGAATTGGGGCTTGTGACAGGAGTCTGTTTCTTCAGGAACTATGTAATGGAAATGTATGTTGCAAAGCCCTAATCAACACTTGAAACTCATCTACTTTTCTTCTCAGGCTCATGGAGTCACTACACTTCTACTACATTATTTAATAAGTTGAAGCCTACTAGCTACGTGCTGGTCATCTGTGGAGAGATGTTGCTGGTCCTCCATAAAGAAGCAAATTATAATCGGAAAGGTCCAGACTCTAGGGACAGACAAGCTGAGCTTGATTGCCAGCTAGCTGCTTTGTTTGTCCCCTTTACTTTGGTTTAGTGACTAACTCAGAGCTTTGGTGTTCCCTCCTGTAGTAGTTATATTAAAAGTGGAAAGTATTTAGATACTTAATTGTATCCAACTCATTGCAACCCCATGAACTATAGTCTGCTAAGTTCCTCTGTCCTTGGAATTCTCCGGGCAAGGATACTAGAGTTAGGTAGCCATTCCCTTCTCCAGGGGATCTTCCCAAAACTGTCATTGAACCTGGGTCTTGTGCATTGCAGACAAATTCTTTACCAACTGAGCCACCAGGGAAGTCCATTAGTGGTTTTAACAATAACATTGACAGTATTAATCTTTAACATATTTTCAGCACTTACTATCTGCAGGGTATTGTTCTAATTTCTTGGCATGTTATTCAATTTAAATATTGAAGCAACTCTTGGAGGCAGATACTATTATTATCACCTGGTACAGAAGAGGTAATTGTTGGCCATCATGAATGACCTGAGTCATATTACTAGGAACTGAAGGAGGCAGGATTATACCAAAATAGTCAATGGCACCCTACTCCAGTACTCTTGCCTGGACGGAGGAGCCTGGTGGGCTGCAGTCCATGGGGTCGTAAAGAGTCGGACAAGACTGAGCGACTTCCCTTTCACTTTTCATGCGTTGGAGAAGGAAATGGCAACCCACTCCAGTGTTCTTGCCTGGAGAATCCCAGGGACGGGGGAGCCTGGTGGGCTACTGTCTATGGGCTCACACAGAGTCGGACACGACTGAAGTGACTTAGCAGCAGCAGTCACCCTCAAGAGGGTAAGTACTCAATCACTACACCATGATACTTTCTGTCAATATCTATTTGTTTTCCTGAAAATGGATGTAATAAAATCCCTTGCTCTTTTATAAAGATTAAATGACTCAGTAACTATACTTAGAAAATTGCCTCGCATATAATAGGACTTTATAAATGTTTGTTAAATATAATAAGTGAAATTTTAAAAAATGCCCAATGACAGAGCTGGCAATTGGTGAAACAGAATTCTTACCTACTTATTGTAAATCCAGATCCTTCACTCTCCACCATTACAACATTCTGTCTCCAGATATTGCTTCTAATTAAAACTGCCTGTGACATTATAAATGATATCTGTGGATTCCTGGTATATAGGAAAAGAGTTAATAAATAACAACATTTATTGTTACTCTTCCCAGCATATCATAATTGACTTGAGAGAGGTATAGTTTTGATTACTTACAATAATAATCTTGATTGACCCTATACTCTACACCAGGCACTCTACTAAGACTCTTCATAATTCCTTTAATTCTCACTAACTATGCTACAAAGGTACTGTCTATCACAATAAACTAAGGAAGGCACAGACAATTTAGTGAACTGGTCCAAGTTGCCAAAGTTTGTGAACAGGAGAAAACATAGACTTGCTGGCAACAAATTTTGCCCTGTATCCCTTTCACTATAGCAGTATTTCACTCTTGTGGAATTTATTCAGACAACACAATTTGGTAGAAAGCTCTAGACCATGAATTTTAGATTTGGTTCTGCCATTAAAGAACTCTGTAACTTTAAACATATGACAGCCTTTTTCCATCACTCTCATCTGTAAAATTAAAATCGTTGAACTAGATAAAGTTGTCATTTATTCTTTTGTCGTTTGTTCATGCAAGAAATATATTTTGAGTGTCTGCCATGTGCTGGATGCAGTGCTAAATTTTACCCCACCGAGATATCTAGGCAAAGAATTCACACTTCTGTTAGACCAGCAGTTCAGAATCTTTCTGTTAAGAATAGATATTGAAATAAAAACTCCTTGGGGGAATCTGACTTCCAAACATTATTATCAGTTTACCTTGCTGTTACCATCACTATTGAAAGCAGAGTGCAGGCTATAGACTGTTCATTTAGAATTTTTTTTTTTTAATAACAAATGCCCCACAGTCTTCTCTGTACACTATTCTTAAAGATGTGATTGTTTAGTGCATCTTGGGGAAAACTTAAATTAACATGGTTGTAGTTTAATGGCGCCTGTGTGCGAATCTGATAGTACCTGGCTTTCTGTTCATTTACAATGTACTCATGCAAGCTGGACACGACTCAGCAACTTCCCTTTCACTTTTCACTTTTACGCATTGGAGAAGGAAATGGCAACCCACTCCAGTGTTCTTGCCTGGAGAATCCCAGGGACGGGGGAGCCTGGTGGGCTGCCGTCTCTGGGGTTGCACAGAGCCGGACATGACTGAAGCGACTTAGCAGCAGCAGCAGCAGCATACAAGCTTGAGTCAATAACCATTTTGAGCGCTCCTAAATTCTAGATATTTTTTACTTTATGTAATTGGATCTTTTAACTTCATATTCTCTCAGTTTTTTTTTCTCTTTAACAGCATTCATTGATGAAATAAGATATACATGTGTCTGCTTGCATGTTCAACCCAGAACAGACTTAAGAAGTGTGATAAAGTTTGTTCTTCCTCCCATCTACAGATAGTATTTGTGAAGTTCTGCCTCACCAGATTAAGAGTTATTTAATAGGTATTTAAGAAAAGTTAACTATTAATATATTGTCTATATTTTGTAAATGTATTATATTTGTATGTATACATATATATAACTAAATGTTTTGATGATTACTAATTTAGAAATAATTTTTTGTTTTAGTTTCAGGTGGACAGCAAAGTGATTTGCTGTTACATATATATATATTTCCAATTATTCTCCATTATAGGTTATTATAAGATATTGAGTATAGTTAACTGCTGCATCCAGTAAATCTTTGTTGTTCATCTATTATATGTATAGTAGTTTGTATCTGTTAATCTCCTGCTCCTAACTCATCCCTTCCTCCTTCATTTTCTCCATTGTAAACATATTTGTTTTCTCTGTGAGTGTGCTTCTGATTTATATATTTGTAAAGTTTTTGGCAAATTTGTATTATATCTTTATATTCCACATGTAAGTGATATCATGTAATATGTTGCTTCCTCTGTATGACTTACTTCACTTAGTATGATGATCTCTAGGTTCATTCATATTGTTACAAATGGTAATATTCCTTCATCCCATGGCTGAATAATATTCCATTGTGTATACATAGCACATCTTCTTAAGCTGATCATCCACTGGTGGGTACTTCGGTTATTTCCATGTCTTGCCAATTGTAAATAATGCAGTTATGAACTTGCGATGCACATATCTTTTTGAATTATAGTTTTCATCATTTCTGGGCTTTCCTGGTGGCTCCGATGGAAAAGAATCTGCCTGCAGTGTAGGAGACCTGGGTTTGATCCCTGGATCGGAGAGACCCCATTCTAGGATTCTTGTCTGGAGAATCTCATGGACAGAGGAGTCTGGCAGGCTACAGTCCATGGGGTCACAAAGCGTCAAACACGACTAAGCGACCAACACTTTCACTTCACTTTTCATCTTTTCTGAATATATGCCCAGGAGTGGGATTGACAGCTCGTATAGTGGTTCTGTTCTTAGTTTTTTAATGAATCTCCATAAGGTTTTCCATAGTGGCTGTCCAGCTTACATTCCACACAGTGTAGGAGGCTTCCCTTTTCTCCACATCTGCTCCAGCATTTATTATTTATAGACATTTTTGTGGTAGCCATTTTGACCTATATAAGGTGATACCTCATTGTGGTTTTGATTTGCATTGTTCTAGTTATTAACAAAGAGTCAGACACAACTGAGCGATGCAGCAGAGTACAGTAATTAACAATATTGAGCATATTTTCATGTCCCTGTTAGCCATCAGTGTATCTTTGAAAAAAGGTCTGTTTAGGTCTTTGGCCCATATTTTGATTTTTTTTGACATTGAGTTATGTGAGCTCTTTGTATATTTTGAATATTAATTTTTTGTTGGTCACATGGTTTGCAAATATTTTCTCAAGGTTGACAGGTTGTCTTTTTGTTTCATTGATTTGATTAGGTCTCATCTGTTTATTTTTGCTTTTATTTCCTTTGCCTTTGGTGGCTGATCTAAGAAATATTGCTTTGATTTATGTCAGAGAATGTTTTGCTTATGTTCTTTTCTAGGAATTTTATGGTGTTGTGCCTTATATTTAGGTCTTTAAACAATTTGAATTTATTTTTTATATGGTGTGAAGAGCTGTTCTATTTTTACTGATTTACATGTAGCTGTCCAACTTTTCCAGCATCATATGTTGAAAAGACTCCCTTTTCTTCCTTGTATTAATATATCCTGGCCTCCTTTGTCATAGATTAATTGACTGTATGAATGTGGGCTTATTTCTAGGCTCTCTGCTCTGTTCCATTTACCTGTATGTCTGTTTCTGTGCCAATACAATGCTCTTTTGATTACTGTAGCCTTGTGGTATAGTCTTAAGTCTGGAAGGGTTGTGCCCCCAGCTTTGTTCTTATCCTCAGAATTGCTTTGGCAATTCTGGGTCTTTTTGTGTTTCCATGTAAATTTGGGAGTTATTTGGCCTCCTTGTTGTTGTTCAGCTGCTAAGTCATATCTGACTCTTTGCGACCCCATGGACAGCAGTACACCAGGCTTCTCTGTCTTTCACCATCTGCTGGAGCTTGCTCATACTCATGTCCATTGAGTCAGTGATGCCATCCAAACATCTCATCCTCTGTCAACCCGCCTCTTCCTGCCCTCAATCTTTCCCAGCATCAGGGTCTTTTCCAATGGATCAACTCTTGTGAAAAATGTCATGGGTGTATTGATAGGGATCTTATTAAATTTGTAGATTGCATTGGGTAGCATGACCATTTTAACATTCCTCATTCTTTCAATTCAAGAACATGGGTGTCTTTCCATTTTTTGAATCATCTTCAGGTTACTTTATCAGAATTTCATGTTTTTCAGTGGCTAGGCCATTCGCTTCCTTGGCTAAGTTGATTCCTAGGTATTTTATTCATTTGACTCAGTTTTAATTGAGATTTTTAAAAGAACTTTTGTCTGATATGAGTATTTCTACCCCTACTTGTCTTATAGTTTCCATTTGCATGAAATATCTATTTCCACCCACTCATTTTCAATCAGTGTGTGTATTTTGCCCTGAAGTGGGTCACTTGTAGGCAGCACATTGTTCAGTTCAGTTCAGTTGCTCAGTCGTGCCCAACTCTTTGCAACCCCATGAATCGCAGCACACCAGGCCTCCCTGTCCATCACCATCTCCCAGAGTTCACTCAGACTCACGTCCATCGTGTCCGTGATGCCATCCAGCTATCTCATCCTGGGTCGTCCCCTTCTCCTCCTGCCCCCCATCCCTCCCAGCATCAGAGTCTTTTCCAGTGAATCAACTCTTCGCATCAGGTGTCCAAAGTACTGGAGTTTCAACATCAGCATCATTCCGCACATTGTATGAACTTAAAAATAAAAAAATCCAATCTGCTACTATCTTTTGATCAGAGCACTTAGCTCATTGACAAGTCAAACAATTATTGATAGGCTTTCCTCATAGCTCAGTTGGTAAAGAATCTGCCTGCAATACAGGAGATCCCAGTTCGATTCCTAGGTCAGGAAGATCCCCTGGAGAAGGATAGGATACCCACACCAGTATTCTTGGGCTTCCCTTGTGGCTCAGCTGGTAAAGAATCTGCCCGCAATGCGGGAGACCTGGGTTTGATCCCTGGGTTGGGAAGATCCCCTGGAGAAGGGAAAGGCTACTCACTCCAGGATTCTGGCCTGGAGAATTTCAGGGACTATGCAGTCCTTGGGGTTGTAAAGAGTCAGACAGGACCTAGTGACTTTCACTTTCACTTCACGTACTTATGACTATTTTAAACTTTGTTTTATAGTTGATCTTGTAGTTCTTTTTTGTTCATTTCTTCTTTTTGTTTTTCCTTTTGTGGTTTGTAGGTTTTCTTTTTTATTGGGTTAGCCAAAGATTCATTTGGAATTTTCCATTACATCGTACAGAAGAACCCAAACTAACTTTTTTGGCCAATGCAGTATTATGCTTGATTTGTTTCCTGTTTTTATTAAAAGGAATCTTTTTTATATTTTTGATTTGTGGCTACCTTGAGTTTCAAGACTGTTGACCCATAAATATATATACTACCTTTAAACAAGTAGTCATATAAATTCAAAAACATTTATAAAGGTCTACATCATTATTGTCCTCTCCCTCACATTTTGTGATTTTGATGTCTTATTTTATATCTTCATATTTATCCTTTAGCTATTAATATAGTTACATTCATTTTTATACAATTTTAAAAAATTCTTTTTTAGTCTACATATGACTTGTTTAAGTGATCTTCAACCCTTTTATATATTTTTCTTTCCT
>SJYQ01000413.1:373849-417517 GCA_006410935.1 Redunca redunca | reverse complement strand
TCTTTCTGGCTTACTTCACTCTGTATAATTGGCTCCAATTTCATCCACCTCATTAGAACTAATTCAAACACATTCTTTTTAATGGCTGAGTAATACTCCATTGTGTATATGTACCACAGCTTTCTTATCCATTCATCTGCTGATGGACATCTAGGTTGCTTTCATGTCCTGGCTATTATAAACAGTACTGCGATGAACATTGGGGTACATGTGTCTCTTTCAATTCTGGTTTCCTCGGTGTGTATGTCCAGCATTGGGATTGCTGGGTCATAAGGCAGTTCTATTTCCAGTTTTTTAAGGAATCTCCACACTGTTCTCCATAGTGGCTGTACTAGTTTGCATTCCCACCAACAGTGTAAGAGGGTTCCCTTTTCTCCAACCCTCTCCAGCATTTATTGCTTGTAGACTTTTAGATCACAGCCATTCTGAGGAGTCATGTATTCACTCAATTCTGCACTGATATTTCTTTCCTATGTGAGACCTACTTAATGTAGGGTCACATTAGCATATGTACCTGAATTTTCTTTATTCAAACTTTCATGAAATAAAATTTACAAAAGAATGCTTTAAAAAAAAGATTAAGTGAAATTTTTATAGCTGAAGCAAACAGTCAATCTTAAATTGATGAAAAATATTGGATTAATTCAAGAAAAGCCAACTTCTAGTTAATGAGTCTTGTATTTATTCCCCTAAGGAAACAAAGATTTATTAATTATCCTCCACCATTCTGACCATGAAACAACAGAAACAACAATATTTTAATTAGGATAAAATCTTTGCTTCTTTTTTTACGCTTCTTTTTATGAATTCTAGCAGATTTCCTTTTTTCATTCAGTATAAGCTGATAACTGATATGAAATATATAGTTTTCATATTAAATGATAGAAAACTATCATAGTCTCAAGAATGCAATCAACAAAATAAAACAAAAACAAACACACAAGTGTGCTCTTGCTGGTTCAAATAACGAATGCAGTTGAACAAACTTGATGTGTATCCAAGCAATTGCAAATCCCTCCATCAGAGCCTATAAGGATAATCATTATGAATGACTCTTATAGAAGTCATTTCAATGATGTTTTGTGAAACCTGAAGACAATTTTTTGTGTTTGATTGTTTTAAAAAATCACACACAAATGTTTGCCATGGGCTTTTGAATGATTAAAATTTTAGAAATCTAACTTTCTGCAGTAAGTGGATGGAAGTCCTTCATAAAGTACATGTTCTCATATTCTCTCTTAAGGCATATTTAGATAAACTAAATCAGACCAGAAGGAAGGTCAAGGATAGCTCTTTAAAAGGAAATAGGCAAGAAGAGAGAAGCTTAAAGAACTTACATACAAATAATAATATCTATTCTATTGATATTTAATAATCTATGTTTGATAATCTATTTTTATTCTGAGAAAATATGAGATAACTTGCAATTTAATATCTCTTCCCTTATTTTCCCAGAGAAAAAAACATTGGTTCCCAAGTTGACAAGTTGCAGAAACAGGAGTAGAGGCTTCACTGATAGCTCAGTTGGTAAAAATTCTGCCTGCAGTACAGGAGACCCTGGTTTGATTCCTGGGTCAGGAAGATCTGCTGGAGAAGGGATGGGCTACCCACACCAGTAGTCTTGGCCTTCGCTGGTGACTCAGCTGGTAAAGAACCCGCCTACAATGTAGGGGATCTGGGCTTGATCCCTGGGTTGGAGAGGTTCCCTGGAGAAGGGAAAGTCTACCCACTCCAGTTTTCTGGTCTGGAGAAATCCATGGCCAGTATAGTCCATGGGGTCACAAAGAGTTGGACATGGCTGAGTGACTTTCACTTTCTTTCTCAGATTACACTTGCTATCCAACACCCAGAGTGGGTGACATTTTAAAATCTTTCCAGGTGATTTTTGATATGCAGTATTTCCACCTCCATCACTAATAAAGGACTAGATTTAATGGATGCTACCCTCTGTAAATAAAACATGATTCAGTTTTCTGGCACTGCAATTTAAAGGAAAACATGTCTTTGCAAACTCATTTCAAAGACCCACCTTTAAAGTGGTAATTGTTAGATGAGTTTGTGTCTAAGGAATATTATATTATAGCAATGGGTTTGTGATTTGGCATGGATATAAAAATCTTTTCATGCCACATGCAATGTATAAAAAAATTTCAGGCTACCATCTCAGGTATATAAAACATTAGACTCTTTACTTTTGCATTAAATACACCAATATTTATTTTGGAGGTTCCAATATTTCATGACAAAATTAAATCTCAGTTAAATAATTTCTAACTTAATTACTGGATATATTTGCTTACGATCCTTTGGAGTAATATAATGACATTTGGGTTATAGTGACACACACAGTTACTGTCATCATATAACAAAACTTGCACCTCTCTGGGATGCATGTCCTTCAATCTTGCCCTCCTTTGTCATTTTGTTCAGGGAATTTTACTGTGGTTCCTTGTTAACATCAAGGCATATTAAAGTCTAGTTTTCTCAACTACTTTTGAACACCTTTCTGTATTCCTTTATGAAAAACTTTATATGGTTGTCTGTAAGGCACTTCATTTCAGTCCAGGAAAAGGCAAAGGCATTCTCCTCAAGACATTTTTCTTTTCTCATTACCATGGTATAATGAGTGAAAGGTCTGGGATGCCAGTTCAGGCTTATCAGCCATTTCTATACCAGACTCAAGAAGGTCTTGTTCCATTGAGTTCATCCTTTAGGCTTTATATGGGAAATGGGACACGATATCTCTCTGCTTTTGTATTTTTTAAACTATCTGGGATGTCCACTGTGTCTTTCAACACTGTATATACATTTCCACTTTTCCTTCTTTCAAGCTCATTTTTTTTTTTCTGGATTAGTTTCAAAATCCCAAGCCAAATATTGACTCCTCTGTAGCTCTCTGCCTTTCTTCTGTAATATTCCTGCTACAAAGCAGAGGTTTTCATAAGTTTTATGTGCTCAAATAGAAAAGAGTTATTTATTAAAAGGAAATCTCAGCAGAAATGTCACTTAGTAGCTTCAAGTAAAATCTCACATCCATGTACTGGATTTTTTCTTGGAATTAAAAAGTTATTGAAGTAAAATAATATACAATATTATATAATTTATAGGTGTACAGTAGAGTGGTTCACAAGTTTTAAAGATTATATTCTATATTCCCTGTGTTACACAACATATCTTTGTAGCTTAATTTAAGCATAATAGTTTGTACTCTTTAATTTCCTATGTTGCCCCTTCCCACTTCCTTCTTCCCACTGGTTTATTCCTACTAATTTATTCCCTATTTATGAGAGTCTTTTTCTCTTTTTTCATATTCAGTAGTTTGCTATGTTTTAGATTCTGCTTATAACTGATATCACACAGCATTTTTCTTTCTCTATTAAGAGTTACTTCACTAAGTATAATATACTCCAAGTCAATCCATGTTGTTGTAAACGTCAAAATGTCATTTGTTTTCATGCTGAGTAGTATTGCATTGTATGTATATACTACATCTTCTATATTCATTCACCTGTTGGTAGAAACTTAGCTTGTTTTCATACCTTGGCAATTATAAATAATGCTGCTTTGAAAGTTGGAGTGCATGTATTTTTTTTTAATTAGTGGAGTTTTTTTCTTATATTTAGATATATACCTGGGAGTTGATTTTCTGACCAGTTTCATTTATACTTTTTTGAGAAACTGCCTATGTGGCTGCACCGGTTTACATTCCCACCAACAGAGTAAGAAGGTTCTCTTTTCTCCACATCTTCAGCAACATTTGTCATCTCTGTCCTTTTTGATGATAGCCATTCTGACATGGTGAGGTGGTAACTTTGTAGTATAGTCTGAAGTCCGGGAGCATGATTCCTTCAGCTTTGTTCTTTCTCAAGATTTTTTTCTTTTTCTTTTTGGCTATTCAGGATCTTTTCTGTGTTTACATAAAAATTTTTAAATTATGTGTTCTAGTTTTGTGGAAAATACCATTGGTATTTTGATAGGGATCTCACTGAGTCTGTAAATTGCCGTGGGTAGTATGGTCACTTTGATAATATCGATCCTTCCAATCCAAGAACATCGTATATCTTTCCATCTGTTTATGTCATGTTCAGTGTGTTTCATCCATGTCTTATAGTTTTTGGAGTACAAGTCTTTTGCTTCCTTAGATAGGTTTATTCCTAGGTAACTTATTCTTTTTGATGAAATGGATGCGATGGGTAAATGGGATTGATTGCTTAATTTCTTTTTCTGATAATTTGTTGTTAGTTTATAGAAATTCAGCAGATTTCTGAATCTGAAGCAGTACATTAATTTTGTATCCTGCAACTTTACCAACTTCGTTGATAAGTTCTAGTCATTTTCTAGTGGTGTCTTCAGGGTTTTCTATGTATGATACCATGTCATCTGCAAACAGGGACAGTTTTACTTCTTGTTCCATTTGGATTCCTCTTATTTCTTTTACTTCCTTGATTGCTGTGACTAGGACTTGCAAGACTATGTTGAATAAAAATGGCAAGGGTGGGCATCCTTGTCTTCTTCCTGATCTTAGAGGGAATGCTTTCAGCTGTTACTGTGGAGTGCGGTGTTGACTGTGGGTTTGTCATATATGGTCTTTCATATGTTGATGAATATTCCCTCTATGCCCACTTTTGGTGGATTCTTTTAATCATAATTGGATATTGAATTTAGCAAAAAGATTTTTCTGCATCTATTGAGATTATATGGTTTTTGTTCTTCAACTTGTTAATGTGGTACATCACACTGATTGACTTGTGAATATTAAAAAGTCATGTATCTCTGAGATAAATCCCACTTGATTGTGCTCTGTGATCCTTTGAATTTATTATTGGAATAGATTTTCTAGTATTTTGTTGAGGATTTTTGTATCTATGTTCCCTCGGTGATTGGCTTGGAATTTTCTTTTGTTGTATCTTTGGTTTTAGTATCAGGGTAACAGTGGCCTCATAGAATGAGTTTGGAAGTGTTTCTTCCTCTACAAATTTTGGAATAGTTTCAGATGGATTGGTGTTAACTCTTCTCTAAATGTTTAGTAGAATTCACCTGTGAAACTATCTGCTGCTGGACTTTTGCTCATCGGGAATTTTTAAATTACTGATTCAATTTCAGTACTGATAACTGGCCTGTACATATTTTCTCTTTCTTCCTGGCTCACTCTTGGGAGGTTGTTCCTTTCTCAGAATTTGTCAATTTCTTCTAGGTTGTTCATTTTATTGGTAAATAGTTGATCATAGTAGTCTCTTCTGCTCCTTTGTATTTCTGTGCTGTTAGTTGTAACTAACTGTGGTGTGTTGTAACTTTTTCATTTCTGATTTCATTGATTTGGGCTGGTTCCCCACCCCTCTTTCCTTGGTCAGTCTGGATAAAGGTTTATCAATTTTTTGTGTCTTCTCAAAGAACCAGCTTTTAGTTTCATTGATCTTTTCTATTGATATTTTTTAGTCTCTATTTCATTTATTTCTGCTCTGATCTTTATGCTTTCTTCCCCTCTACAAATTTTGAGTTTTCTTTGTTCTTTCTCTTATTGTTTCAGCTGTCAGGTTAGGTTGGTTATTTGAGATTTTTTTGTTTCCTGAGATAAGCTTGTGTGGCTACAAATTTCCCTTTTAGAGCTGCTTTTGTGGCCTTCCATATATATTTTTGTTTGTTTTTTAATCACTTCCTCCACTTTCCTCCTCAGTAATCATAAGTTTGTTTTCTATGTCTGTGAACCCATTTATGTTTTATAAGCAAATTGATTTGTATCATTTTTCGGATTCCATATATAAGTACTATTATATATTTGTCTTTTTCTGTCTGACTTACTCTGCTTCCCTTGGGCTTTCCTGAGGACTCAGTTGGTAAAGAATCCTTCCACAATGCAGGAGACCCCAGTTCGATTCCTGGGTCAGGAAGATCTGCTGGAGAAGGGCTAGGCTACCCACTCCAGTATTCCTGGGCTTTCCTTGCAGCTCAGCTGTTAAACAATCCGCCTGCAATGTGGGAGACCTGGGTTTGACTCCTGGGTTGGGTAGATCCCCTGGAGAAGGGAAAGACTATCTACCCCAGTATTCTGGCCTAGAGAATTCCATGGACTGTATAGTCCAAGGGGTCCCCAAAGACTTAGACACAGCTGAACGACTTTCACTTCCACTTTATTCCACTTAGTATGATAATCTCTTGACCTATCTGTGTTGCTGCAAATGGCATGTCACTCTTTTTTTATGGTTGAGTTATATTCCATTGTATATACATCCTTTCATCTGTCTGTGGACATTTTTATAGAAGGTTTAGGATTGGGAAGGGTACTTCAAAATGATCATCTAATTCTCTTAGTGCATTTGGGCTGCTGTGGGATTTCTTTTATGAGAACACTAATCCCATACATGGGGGCTCCACCCTCATGACCTAATCATCTCCCAAAGGGCTACTCAAAAGCTATCCCCTTCAGTGGTTTACCATTTCAACATATGAATTGGAAGGGACACAAATATTGAGACCATAGCCTTCTCATTTCATAAATCAGGAAACCATACCCCATAATGGGTTGTCTAAGTAATTTTTAAATATTATTTCATTCAAAACATATTTATTGAACAATAGTTATGTATCAGATATTGTGCTGTAACTGAGGATGTAACCTGAGGTTTTCTCGTGGTGGAGTTTGATATGGTTTTGTGTCTGGCAAGGTTACAGAGAAAGCCTTGTCTTCACTTTGTTAAGTGTAAGCCATTCTTTAAAAATGCAGATCAAATAGAGAGATACAGAAATTTGAACTAACGTTTCAATAAAACAATCCTCCTTGGAGAAAATTCCTATGAGAATGGGAGGAAAAGGAGAAAAACTAGGTTAAGGAAAAGTTTGAAGAGGATGTTTGCTATAACCAGTGTGTTCTTTTGGCAAAACTGTTAGCCTTTACTCTGCTTCATTTTGTATTCCAAAGCCAAACTTGCCAGTTACTCCAGGTATCTCTTGACTTCCTGCTTTTGGGTTCCTTTACCTTATGATAGAAAGAACCTCTATTTTTGGTGTTAGTTCTAGAAGGTCTTGTAGGTCTTCATAGAACCATGCAACTTCAGCTTCTTCAGCATTACTGGTTGGGGCATAGACTTGGATCACTGTGATACTGAATGGTTTGCCTTTGAAATGAACAAAGATCATTCTGTTGTTTTTGAGATTACACCCAAATACTGCATTTTGGACTCTTGTTGACTATGAAGACTACTCCATTTCTTCTAAAGGACTGTTGCCCACAGTAGTAGATATAATGGTCATCTGAGTTAAATTCGCCCATTCCAGTTCATTTTAGTTCACTGATTCCTAAAATATCAACGTTCACTCTTGCCATCCCCTGTTTGAACACTTTCGATTTACCTTGATTCATGGACCTAACATTCCAGATTCCTAGGCAATATTATTCTTTACAGTATCTGACTTTGCTTCCATCACCAATCACATCTACAACTTGGTGTTATTTTCACTTTGGCTCCATCTCTTCATTCTTTCTGGAGTTATTTCTCCACTGATCTCCAGTAGCATATTGGGCACCCACTGACCTGGAGAGTTCATCTCTCAGTTTCCTATCTTTTCACCTTTTCTTACTGTTCATGGGATTCTCAAGGCAAGAATACTGAAGTGGTTTGCCATTCCCTTCTCCAGTGGACCACATTTTGTCAGAACTCTCCACCATGACCTATCTGCCTTGGATGGCCCTACACAGCATGGATCATAGTTTAATTGAGTTAGACAAGGCTGCTATCCATGTGATCAGTTTGGTTAGTTTTATCCGATTGTGGTTTTCATTCTCTCTGCCCTCTGATGGAGAAGGATAAGAGGCTTTTGGAAGCTTCCTGATGGGAGAACTGACTGTGTCTTGTTCTGATGGGCTCAGTAGATATTTAATCCAATCTTCTGTTGGTGGGTAGAGCTGTGTTCCCTCCCTGTTGTTTGGCCTGAGGTCAAACTATGGTGGAGGTAATGAAGATAATGGCGACCTCCTTCAAAAGGACTTAGGCCCAGGCTGTTGTATTAAGTGCCCCTGACCATGCAGCAGGCCACTGTCGACCCATGCCTCCATGATAGACTCTTGGACACTCACAGGGAAGTCTGGCTTAGTCTCTTGTTGGGGCACTGCTCCTCTCTCCTGGCCCCTGGTGTGCAAAAGGCTGTTTGTGCCCTCGAAGAGTCTGTTTCCCCAGTACTGTTGAAATTCTGTAATCAAGTCCCGCTGGCCTTCAAAGTCAAATTCTCTGGGGGTTCTGAGTCCCTTTGCTGTCTCCACAGGTTGGGAAATTTGTTGTCAGTCCTAGAACTTTCTTTTCAGCAAGAGAAATTCCTTGGTATAACACAAGAGACAACTCTACACATGGACATCACCAGATGGTCAATACCAAAATCAGACTGATTATATTTTTGCAGCCAAAGATGGAGAAGGTCTATACAGTCAGCACAAACAAGACCAGGAGCTGACTGTGGCTCAGATCATGAACTCCTTATTGCCAAATTCAGACTTAAATTGAAGAAAGTAAGGAAAACCACTAGACCACTCAGTTATAACCTAAATCAAATTTCTTATGATTTTACAGTTGAAGTGACAGATTTAAGGGATTCAATTTGATAGACAGTGTTCCTGAAGAAATGTGGATGGAGGTTCATGACATTGCATAGGAGGTGGTGATCAAGACCATCCCCAAGGGGAATAAAAAACAAAACAAAAAACACAAAATGGCAAAATGGTTGTCTGGGGAGGCCTTCCAAATAACTGAGAAATGAAAAGAAGCTAAAGGCAAAGGAGACAAGAAAATATATATCTAACTGAATGCAGCATTCCAAAGAATAGCAAGGAGAGATAAGAATGACTTCCTAAGTGATCAATGCAAAGAAATAGAGGAAAACAATAGAATGGGAAAGACTAGAGATCTCTTCAAGGACATTAGAGATACCAAAGGAACATTTCCAGGCAAAGATGGGCATAATAANTCAAAAATTACCAGGAGCATTTGTATTACACAAAAACATTTGCTAAAATGACTCTAAAGTAAACATATAGAAGCTTATGTCACTCATCTTTAGTGCTTATGAAATACTAGAATTTTCCTTCAACCAAATATATTAACTTTAACAATTCATTTCTTATACTCAAAAATACTTGTTTTTATGTGTTAAGGGACAATGATTGTACAAAAAATGAATTCTGTTTCAATCACCTGGGGAAAAAAAAAAACCTGTCTAGCCAAGCAAAGCATTCATTTTATAAATGAGAATGAAAAATATATCAATCATGGCATGTCAGGAAGAGCAGAGGAGAAACAACTGAAAGAGAAGAAAGAAATCTGGAGACCTCTGCAGTCAGGGCTGTGCCATTTTGCAGGAGTTCTTCATGTGAAATCATGTAAGTCTTGCTGACTTATGGGCAGAGTAAGTGTTGAGGGTAGGACTAGTCAAATGTTTCAAATAAAATAATGAATATTTTGAGTTTTAAACTTCAGAACTACTTTTTAGAAATAAAAAAGATTGATTGTTAGCCTTCATAAACACAAATATTTCTTCTCTATCAAATGAAATAAAATTAAAATGAAAGTAAATTATTTCATTTAGAACCTTAGATGTATATATTTGTATGTTTGGAAATAGTTATTTATAGGCAATCATAAAACATTTTAGTATGTTATCAAGAAATAAGATGAGCAAAGAATTAGTTCTAGAAATTCAGATGTGGGAGAAACATAATGATAAGTTCTTTTAGTAAGCAGAAAATTAAACCAACTTTATATAATTGCCTGACAAATTTACTTATTCAGAATTAAGCCAGAGGATTAACAAATATGAAATAGATTACTTAAAGTAAAGAAGCTCAGTACTTAATCCAGTAAATATATTTCAGTTCATGGAAATACATTTCAGTTCATGGGTCCTTTGGTCTGTCTTATTTAATTCTTTTTATCTTATATTTGGCCTTCTGTTTTGTGTGCAAGGACAAATGACTGTCATCTTTACAACCAACAGTGATGGCTTTCAGAAGTGTCCTATTTAAGCTACTGGATAGTTAACATCTTATTCTAATTAGGGGATCCGTGTTAAATCTGACTTGCTGCAAATCTTCATGTGGTTCATCGCACCCAAGAAATGTAATGTCTGACCTGCATTTTTAAGTCATTTTACTCTAAGAAATGTGGTTTGCAAATGTGTCAAGCTTATCTAGGTTCAATATCGTGAAATACAACAGAAACCTATATCACCTTTAGTTACAAATATTTGAAATTTTAATATTTCAGTAGCCATTCCATATTTCACCTCATATCACTTGAAGGATAAGAAAAATAAAAAAACTATCCACAATACAAGGTGAAATCACTGATAAAAACTTAGTCTTTTATATACTAATGAAAATCACACATCAATTGCCCATTGCTAGACTGCATGTGTAAGTTTTAGGCTGTGTGAATGTGATGCTGTGGAATCTGCATCTTTGATTTTTTTTTCCCCCAAGATAAAATCAGCTTCTCAAAGGAGGGAGGGATGATCATGATGTTCTGAGAGGCCCCAGCAACCTTCCCCTCTGCACAGTTGCCTTTGACTCTGCAGAGCACTCTTTATAGGGGTGAAGAGCACGTGCTGAAGGAAATGAAGAAGCAAAGGCTTTCAGTGCAGATAAGGAGATGGTATACACAATAGAATAAAGAAAAGGTCTCTAAGAGATGCAGCACCTCACTGATGCATCTGCGGGCGACGGGGAGGGGTCGGTATTTCAGCCCTGGTAATTGAAAACTTCATGCAGTGAGAAAGAGAGAGAGAGAGAGAGATTTGATATTTGGAAGTGGAACCTTCCAAACCAGAAAAACAAAATGAAAGGCAGCACTTGGATGAGACATACTATTATCATCAGACCACAGACCAACTAAAATGAGCCAGTTGGAACCAATGCTAGTATGATGGTGCTAAGTAACATATGTAAAGTATTTTAGTAAAGTAAGTGTGTCTTCTAAAATTCTGACCCCAGACTTATCCTCAACATGAACATGCAAGGAGTATAGAACTCTAATGATGATGTTTCCAAACTAATGTCATGGCCTTGCTTTGTTACTACACACCCACAGTTCATTATTAGCTTATGGGCATGCATGAAAGGAGAAACAGCAATTTCATTTTGCTAACATCTATTAAAGGCAACAATCAAATACCCACTTTTGTATTTTTCCTTTAAAATCTTGACTTTGAAAATAGTTGCTTTTCAGTACTAAGCCATGTGCCTAGTGACTCTTTGCGACACCATGGGCTGCAGCATGCCAGGCTTCCCTTTCCATCACTAACTCCCAAAGCTTGCTCAAACTCATGTCCATGAGCTGGTGATGCCATCCAGCCATCTCATCTTCTGTTGCCCCTCTGCCCGCTGCCTTCCATCTTTCCCAGCATCAGGGGCTTTTTCTAGTGAGTCAGCTCTTTGCATCAGGTGGCCAAAGTATTAGAGCTTCAGCTTCAGCCTTAGTCCTTCCAATGAATATTCAGGACTGATTTTCTTTAGGATTCACTGGTTTGATTTTTCTTGCTGTTTAGGGAACTCTCAAGAGTCTTCTCTAGCACCACAATTCGAAAGCATCAATTCTTTGTCTCTCAGCCTTTTGTATGTTCCTACTCTCACATCTGTATATGGGAAAAAACTGGAAAAAACCATAGCTTTGACTATATGGAACTTTGTCTGGAGAGTGATGTTTCTCTCTGCTTTATAATATGCTGTCTAGGTTTGTCAAAGCATTCCCTTCCAAGGAGAAAGCTTCTTTCAATTTCATGGCTGCATTCACCATCTGCAGTGATTTTGGAGCACCAGAAAATAAAATCAACCACTGTTTCCATTTTTTCCTTATCTATTTGCCATGAAGTGATGGAACTGGATACCATGATCTGAATTTTTTGAATGCTGAGTTTCAAGCCAGCTTTTTCACTCTCCTCTTTCACCTTCATCAAGAGGCTCGTTAGTTTCTCTTCACTTTAGCCATTAGCGTGGTGCCATCTGCATATCTGAGGTTGTTGATATTACTCTCTCGGCAAACTTCATTTACATTTTCTCAAGGATTGCCTACTAAAATTACCTACAAAAATGAATAATTTAGATATCTTCCTTTCTCCTCCTCTTCACCTAATTAGAAATATAAGTGCCACTGAATTACAACAGTATATCAAAATATTTTAATACTTTTATTGACATAATATTCTGGAAATAATCACTTTCACTCCAAATCAGTTAATTATTGTAATCCATCATCCTGCTGCTGCTACTGCTGCTAAGTCGCTTCAGTTGTGCCCGACTCTGTGCGACCCCATAGACGGCAGCCCACTAGGCTCCTCTGTCCCTGGGATTCTCCAGGCAAGAACACTGGAGTGGGTTGCCATTTCCTTCCCCAGTGCATGAAAGTGAAAAGTGAAAGTGAAGTTGATCAGTCGTGTCTGACTCTTCGCAACCCCCATAAACTGCAGCCTACCAGACTCCTCCGTCCATGGGATTTTGCAGGCAGTAGTACTGGAGTGGGTTGCCATTGCTTTGTCCAAATCCATCATCCTAAACCTCAATAATTCTTAAAGCAGCATAGAAGATTGTATCATATGCACACTTATGTATCTAAGGATTACAAGAATTTATCATCTCAGTTCAGTCGCACAGTTGTGTCCGACTCTTCATGACCCCATGAATCACAGCACTCCAGGCCTCCCTGTCCATCACCAACTCCCAGAGTTCACTCAGACTCACGTCCATTGAGTCAGTGAGGCCATCCAGCCATCTCATCCTCGGTCATCCCCTTCTCCTCCTGCCCCAATCCCTCCCAGCAGCAGAGTCTTTTCCAATGAGTCAACTCTTCACATGAGGTGGCCAAAGTACTGGAGCTTCAGCTTTAGCATCATCCCTTCCAAAGAAATCCCAGGGCTGATCTCCTTCAGAATTGACTGGTTGGATATCCTTGCAGTCCAAGGAACTCTCAAGAGTCTTCTCCAACACCACAGTTCAAAAGCATCAATTCTGCAGCGCTCAGCCTTCTTCACAGTCCAACTCTCACATCCATACATGACCACAGGGAAAACCATAGGCTTGAGTAGACGGACCGTAGTTGGCAAAGTAATGTCTCTGCTTTTCACCGTGCTATCTAGGTTGGTCATAACTGTTCTTCCAAGGAGCAAGCATCTTTTAATTTCATGGCTGCAGTCACCATCTTCAGTGATTTTGGAGCCCAGAAAAATAAAGTCTGACAGTGTTTCTACTGTTTCCCCATCTATTTCCCATGAAGTGATGGGACCGGATGCCATGATCTTCGTTTTCTGAATGTTGAGCTTTAAGCCAACTTTTTCACTCTCCTCTTTCACTTTCATCAAGAGGCTTTTTAGTTCCTCTTCACTTTCTGCCATAAGGGTGGTGTCATCTGCATATCTGAGGTTATTGATATTTCTCCCAGCAATCTTGATTCCAGCTTGTGTTTCCTCCAGTCCAGCATTTCTCATGATGTACTCTGCATAGAAGTTAAATAAGCAGGGTGACAATATACAGCCTTGACGTACTCCTTTTCCTATTTGGAACCAGTCTGTTGTTCCATGTGCAGTTCTAACTGTTGCTTCCTGACCTGCATACAGTTTCTCAAGAGGTAGGTCAGATGGTCTGGAATTCCCATCTCTTTCAGAATTTTCCACAGTTTATTGTGATCCACACAGTCAAAGGCTTTGGCATAGTCAATAAAGCAGAAATAGATGTTTTTCTGGAACTCTCTTGCTTTTTCCATGATCCAGCAGATGTTTATCATTTAGTAAGCAGAAATAGCCCAAGCTCTTAATACATATTGGCATATTATGTACTTTGAAGAAAAAAAATTAAAAAAATATTGGATTGCTGAGGATTTCTTTTGCTTAACTTTTAAATTATTCCTAAGCTAAAAGAGCAAAAACCCATTGTTTTTATCTGGTAGTTCTATCTACAAACTTTCTTAAGTGGCATGAGTGACAATCACCCTTCAACTTGCATGGAATTCTAAGTCAATTTAAATTACCTTACCAAGAGTATTTCTCATTGGAGCTCTTCCCTATATTCTCACTCATCTTAGGACTTGTTGCAGAGGTTATGAATGTTCACCAGTGTCCAACTTTCCTATTACTCTTGGAGTCCTGCCAGGTTTCGTTTGCACTTCAGTGCAAGCTGTAGCTGAGTTACGGTCCGTGAATGTGAGGAAAATGATCAGCACTGCTTCTAGACCTTGTCTTTAGAAACATCGCACTTACCATCCTCTCCTTCCCTAGCTATTGGTTTAACATAACTGACTCAAGTAATAAACGGGAAGAAATATGGATTCCTGAGTGAGTTAAAAGAGTTCAGCATACTCCTCCATCCTAATATGGATAAGAGATAAGCTTTAACTGAAAGCTTCTGGAATGTTGATAATTACATCTGAGATTGAAACTTGTTCTGTTTTTTCCACCTCCTCCATCATCAACATCACCTCGAACATAAAATACACATGCACAAATTCTTATTGAATGGATAAGTACTTTCCTGCCAGTGTAGTTAATATAGTCTTGTTAATGTGCTATTTCTATTAAAATTAAAGTTCAGTTTTTGTTTTATTTTTTTTCTAGAAATACTTGAGTCTACTCTAATATTCTGAGCTTGGAGACATTGCAATTTATTTTAGGTCCTCAAAGCTAATTTTCACTTTGTTTCACAGCTTCTTTCTTCATGAGACTCTGAACACTATCCTGGATCTAAACCAGAGAATATATCATGGTAACATCTGTCTATGATGCTCCAGATTAGTCTTCTCTGATGTTACGGACACAGTGGAGCTCCATCCCAGTCCCTGTTTAAGGAAGTGTTTGTTCAGGAAGCTTCTAGATAGCAGCTCCTTCAGGGTTTGTCTCAGCTTCAGAGAACTGCCTTGGACAAGGTTATGTTCTGCCTGGAGTGGTATGGGTCTGGCTGATGAGTGAGATGGAGTATGAATATCTGGGCACTTCAAACAGATGCAGAACACTCTGAAGGGCAATACTCCCTTCAGAACTCTCCATCATTTGGGGTGGGGTTTTGCTGGACCCTCTCATAGGCGAGTTACTCCCCTTACTTCTGACCCCATCTTATTGTTCCCATAGGTGTTGATGAAAGTAAATTTCTTACACCCAAGCTCCATTTCATTGTATGTTTCCAGGATACCAAATGCCCCATACCTGACCGTATATTAATTTTTTCTTCAAAACTAAGCATGTTTAAGAGCTCTCTCCTGCATTATAAACCTCACGTAGGCCACCTCTGTTATCCCAAATTGTCTGAGACAAGAAATCTTATTAAGTCCTGAATGTCATGTTAGTTATGACATAACTGATGAATAACAATTAGATAGCTAAATGAAACAAATCAACAAAATAAGTAACAACAACAAAATAGAAGAGGAGCCAGGCAAAGAAATTTAAAAAACAGATTAAAAGAGTAGTAGAAAAAATCAGAGGGAACAAGCAGAGTGGGTATAAGCAAGCATGTGATAGTTATATTGCAATGCTGTTTATAAAGAAGCAAAATAACATGTGATCCTCTTAATATATTAAACGCTTAACAAAAATATAATTTTCATGAGAGGACCTATGTTCCACAGTGGCTGCTTAAAAAATCATTTTATTAAAAATGAGACCCGCCTCTCCTCTTTAAGCACAATAAAAAATAGAAGCCCGTAACACAAATGCAAATGAACTCAAGAACCGATGAACAAATGCATTTAAAACAATTCAACGAACAAATAAACCAGCTCCTGTTCTGTTGTCATAACAATTATCCTGTGCCCCTGGGGTCTCAATCAATATGGAGACTGAATGTTTCTGGAAGCAGTGCTCTACTCTTACTCCGCAGTGTGACTTGAAGGATCATTTGTTGTGGGCCCTGGGAGTAACGGCTGAGGTGCAACAGCAATATTTCGACAATGTGTCCTGTAGTTCTTAGCTTCTGAACTGACAATAACTGGGTAAGTAAACTGGCTACTAAATCGAAAAGAATGGAGACAAGACAAAGTGATATGTGAAAAATAGCGCGTATGAGAGAACAAAATGCAAACTTGAATGTGGATTTAGAGTCGCGTCTTATGGAATGGGGAGTGTTCACTGCTAGTTTTAAAAATACTAGGACTATTTTGAAAGTAACTTAAAGTCATAGATTTGAAATAAGTTCCAGGGATATGTTATGGTGATTATATATTCAGTCGAGAGAGATTTTGATTCAGTGACCAAAAATATAACATTAAAATATTCAGTCTGCAAGTTTGATATTACACACACAGCTAAATTTTTTTCTAAAAAATATCACATTATGCACAGAAATTCCGAAGTATCTGCAGATTTTTGAAATGGATGCATTAAGGCTCAGTTTCAGTTCCCAAATAAAGTTTTGTTGACAGAGCAAAAAAGACATGAGATGTGCTTGGAAAAGTAGCAATGGTTCTGTGAACAATGAAAACATCTACTGCCACATTTGCTAATATTTTCCTTAAGACAGCTACATGTAGTAGAGCCGAAATGTATTTCATATAATCAAAGGATAGAAGCTTTCTTCTACTTCCTGCAGTATCCAGTTGAAGAAAATAATGCCCAGAGAATTCACATTTCCTCAGTGACAATTAATGGATGGCAGAATTAGCAACAGAAGGCATGACATCTAGTTTTCAAGGCCAGCTAGCTCCTTCCCAATTCTTTACGGATAGGACGTCACTTATGGGCCAGTGATTGTATTCTTTATAAAACGGATCTCCTGGTAAATTTCTGTCCCTGTAGTGATATCTTACATTAGGGACTACATGAAAGAAGAGGGAGCCCCTTACTAAGAGAAAGAGTCAGAAATGAAAGACTTCACTCTCCTGCTGCTGCTGCTGCTAAGTCGCTTCAGTCATGTCCAACTCTGTGCGACCCCAGAGACGGCAGCCCACCAGGCTCCCCTGT
This sequence comes from Redunca redunca, assembly GCA_006410935.1. Lineage (NCBI taxonomy): Eukaryota > Metazoa > Chordata > Mammalia > Artiodactyla > Bovidae > Redunca > Redunca redunca. Next base: position 400,600 of record SJYQ01000413.1, on the reverse strand, counting down.
CCCTGGGATTCTCCAGGCAAGAACACTGGAGTGGGTTGCCATTTCCTTCCCAATGCATGCAAGTGAAAAGTGAAAGTGAAGTCACTCAGTCATTAGCGACCCCATGGACTGCAGCCCACCAGGCTCCTCCACCCACAGGATTTTCCAGGCAAGAGTACTGGAGTGGGGTGCCACTGCCTTCTCCGTCCACTCTCCTGTTGAGTGCTATTAGTAAGAAATACTATAAATTAGAAATTAGCAGTTTTTGGCCTTCCAATTTAATCTGTCCTTTGATCAGCATTGACTGCAAACTCATACCCAATCCCTATGCAACAAACTGTATGCCAAAGGGCTTGCAGTAAAATAATGGGGGAAAACATGAGTCTCTCTCATATTTGGACATTCTTTTGACTATGTGTTCAGGCTGTAAGTACTTAGTACACATTATAAACCGTAATTATGCAGCCATAAAATGTTATGGCATGAAAGACTTCAACATATTTCAATATTTATTTGATTTTAAGGTGATTTCCATACATATTTTCTTTAGATTATATCAATGAAGAAATCAGATGAACTATATATTTTACATAATAATCTGTAAAACATCAGTGTAAAATGTGAAGTATAGATTGCACTCAATAGTGAAAACAAGTTAGGTCCAAAGCCCTTTAAAGATACTTTATAGATGTCATTTTTAGAAAAATAGCAGATAAATGAGACCAGTCAACAGCATATTTTGAAATTCACCAGTTTAATTAAGCTTAATCACATGATACTTTTTGCCAGACAGAATGAACTATTTTATATTTTTTCTTTATAAGAAAACACACTTGGACATTTGTTTTACATGTATTTTACCTTAAACTATGCTTTTTTTGGTAGCCGATTCAGCAAATATATGTGTGAGATGTTCTTCATATGGCTCTCCATATTTTTCTCTTCTGTAAAATGATTGTTTTTTCTTTCTTACATTAACTATATGATCAAATAATCATACTGGAACTTGCCATACTTTGCATATTCCAGTCTTTCCTTACCATTGATTGGCTCAATGATGGCTACTTGACTCCAAGTGGACTAATGAAATCATTTCTACCCTATATTAGTCCAGGTAATTTATTTAAAGCCAAGTACTTAGAATTCATCAGGATTCTCCAGAGAAACAGAACCAAGACGATTTATATAGAGAGGCAGAGGTGGTGAAATGGTGAGAGAGATTGATTTATTGATTTTAAGTAATTATGTCATGCAATTATGAAACCTAGTAAGCCCCGAATCAGCAAGGTAGATTGGAAGTCTGGAGATGGAGGGAGAAGGGAAGTTTGCAGTTCAAGTCTGAGGGCCCTCTACTGGAGAAATTTCTTCTTTCTCCAAATAGGTCAGTCTTTGTTCTCTTCAGTTCAGTTCAACTCTGTTGCTCAGTTGTGTCCAACTCTTTGCAACCCATGGACTGTAGTGCACAAGGCTTCCTTGTCCATTACCAACTCCCAGGACTTGCTCAAATTCATGTCCATCGAGTCAGTCATGCTCCAATTGTCTCCTCCTCTGTCATCCCCAACTTCTCCTGCCTTCCCTTCCTCCTCCTGCCTTCAATCCTTCCCAGCATCAGGTTCTTTTCTAAGGAGTCAGTTCTTCACATCAGGGGGCCAAAGTATTGGAGTTTCTGCTTCAGCATCAGTCCTTCCAATGAATATTCAGGACTGATTGCTTTTAGGATGGACTGGTTGGATCTCCTTGTAGTCCGAGGGAATCTCAAGAGTCTTCTCCAACACCACAATTTGAAAGCACCAATCCTTCAGCGCTCAACTTTCTTTATAGTCCAACTCTCACACCCATACATGACTATTGGAAAAATCATAGCTTTGACTAGACGGACCTTTGCTGACAAAGTTGTCTCTCTGTTTTTTTAATATGCTGTCTATATTGATCATAGCTTTCCTTCCAAGGAGCAAGCGTCTTTTAATTTCAAGTTTGCAGCCACCATCTGCAGTGATTTTGGAGCTCAAGAAAAGAAAGTCTGTCACTGTGTCCATTGTTTCCCCATCTATTTGTCATGAAGTGAAGGGACCGGTTTCCATGATTTTAGTTTTTTGAATGTTGAACATTAAACCAACTTTTTCACTCTCCTCTTTTACTTTTTTCAAGAGGCTCTTTAGCCCCTCTTCACTTTTTGCCATAATGGTGGTGTCATCTGTATATTTGAGGATGTTGATATTTCTCCCGGAAATCTTGATTCCAGCTTGTGCTTCATCCAGCTCAGCATTTTGCATGTTGTACTCTGCATATAAGTTAAAAAAGCAGGGTGACAATATACAGTCTTCACATACTCTTTTTCCAATTTGAGACTAGTCCATTGTTCCATGTCCAGTTTTAACTGTTGATCTTGACCTGCATGCAGATTTATCAGGAGGCAGGTCAGATGATCTGCTATTCCCATCTCTTGAAGAATTTTCCAGTTTGTTGTGATCCACACAGCCAAAGGCTTTAGCATAATCAATGAAGAAGAAGTAGATATTCTTCTGGAATTCTCTTTCTCTATGATCCAACGGTCTTGGCAATTTGATCTGTGGTTCCTGTGAGTTTTCTAAATCCAGCTTGAACATCTGAAAGTTCTCGGTTCATGTACCGTTGAAGCCTTGCTTGGAGAATTTTGAGCATTACTCTGCTACCATGTGAGATGAGTCCAATTGTGCGGTAGTTTGAGCATTCTTTGGCATTGCCTTTCTTAGGGATTGGAATGAAAACTGTCCTTTCCAGTCCTGTCGCACTGCTGAGTTTTCCAAATTTGCTGGAATATTGAGTGCAGCACTTTCACAGCATCATCTTTTAGGATTTGAAATAGCTTACCTGGAATTCCATCACCCTCAGTAGCTTTAGTCATAACAATGATTCCTAAGGCAGACTTGACTTCACATTCCAGGATGTCTGGCTCTAGGTCAGTGATCACGGCCATCATGGTTATATGGGTCATGAAGATCTTTTTTGTATAGTTCTTCTGTGTATTCTTGCCACCTCTTCTTAATGTCTTCTGAATCTGTTAGGGCTCTACCATTTCTGTGCTTTATTTTGCCCGTCTCTGCACAATGCTCCCTTAGTATCTCTAATTTTCTTGATGAGATCTCTAGTCTTTCCTATTCAAATGTTTTCCTCTATTTCTTTGCATTGATCACTTTCTTATTTCTCCTTGGTATTCTTTGGAACTCTGCATTCAGATAGATGTATCTTCCTTTTCTCTTTTGCCTTCCACTTCTCTTCTTTTGCCAGATATTTGTAAGGCCTCCTCAGATAACCAGTTTGCCTTTTTGCTTTTCTTCTTCTTGGGATGGTTTTGATCCCTGCCTCCTGTACAATGTTATGAACCTCCATCAATAGTTCTTCATGTACTCTATCTATCCGATCTAATCAATTTCACCCCTCCTATCATCTTGTTGGTGCTTCTCACTTGCCCTTGAAAGTGGGGTATATTTTTTTGGTGGGATCCAACATTTTCCTGTTGATGCTTGTTCAGTGATTAGTTGCAATTTTGGAAATCTCACAGGAGAAGATGAGTGCATGCCCTTCTACTTTGTCATCTTTATACTTTATCTTTGGAATAAGGCCTTCAAATGAGTGGATGAGCCAATCCAGTCTCCACACTATGGAGAATAATCTGATTTACTCAAAGTCCATCAATTTAAATGTTAATCTCATCCAGAAAACCACCATATAAACATCAAGGGTAAATGTTTGACCAAATATCTGCAGAATGATGACCCAGCCAAGTTATTACATAAGATCATGGGTGCATTTGTGAAACTGGACTTGAAATGGGAGTTAAGGTTAGAATATGTGTGTGTGTGCATGAGTCATGCTCAGTCATATTTGACTCTCTGTAACTGTATAGACTCTATCCTACCAGGCCCCACTAGCCACGCTATCCTCTAGGCAAGAATAATGGAGTTGATTGCCATTTCCTCTTCCAAGGGATCTTCCCAACCCAGGGAATCAAACTCATGTCTCCTGTGTCTCCTGCATTGACACGCAGATTTTTTTTAGCACTGGTACCACCTGGGAAGCAGGTCTTAGAGTACTGAGTAATCTCAGTTCATCTTAAATGTGCAGAACATTAGTCTAGAAGTCTATAGATGCCCCATATTTTTAGATTAATGGATAAAGGTCTTGGAGACAAAAATAAAAGACAGTCCCCCCAACAAGTAAAGATGAGCAACAGGAAGAAAATCAAGGGATAGTAGTATAAGTCTATGTGAATGTAAAAGCCCAAGAACAAGAAGCATTGATGTCCTGGGGTAGGAGAAGGTGAATTTCATGTCTCAGCTCAAACAGAGTGAGTTAATTTCTTCTCCTTCACCTTTTCATCTATTCAGGACTGCAAGAAAATGGATGATGTTCACTCACATTGGTTGAGAGCAATTTTCTTTACTAAATCTAATGATTAAAATACTAATCTCTTCTGGAGTCATCCTCACAGGCACATCCAGAAACAATGTTTTACCAGTTTTCTGGCTATCCCTTAGCCCAGTCAAGCTGACACAAAACTTTAAAATTAAACCGTTACTTCAGTCATACCACACTCATAAGAAAAATATGCCAATAGTTTACAGCAGGATTCCTCCAGGCTTCTTTTCATTCAGTTCAGTTCCGTCGCTCAGTTGTGTCTGACTCTTGTGACCCCATGGACTGCAGCACGTCAGGCCTCCCTGTCCATCACCAACTCCTGGAGTTTACCCAGACCAATGTCTGTTGAGTCAGTGATGCCATCCAACCATCTCATCCTCTGTCTTCCTCTTCTCCTCCAGCCTTCCATCTTTCCCAGCATCAGGGTCTTTTCACATGAGTCAGCTCTTTGCATCAGGTGGCCAAAGTACTGGAGTTTCAGCTTTAACATCAATCCTTCCAATGAATATTTAGGGCTGATTTCCTTTAAGATGATGGACTGGTTGGATCTTCTTGCTGTTCAAGGGACTCTCAAGAGTCTTCTCCAATACCACAAGTCAAAAGAATCAATTCTTCAGCGCTCAGCTTTCTTTATAGTTCAACTCTCACATCCATACATGACCACTGNTGATAATAACAAAAATACAAAAATAAATACTAATAAAACTATAAAACCAATAAAAAGGAAAGTTATCATAATTGGATGAACAATGGTTAAGTATTCTAATCTCAAAATGATCATTATGTTTTGTATTGTCTACTGAGGATAGGTTTTATTTTACTTTGGTATGTGTGTTATTTTCTAATGCCTTCAAAACAGAGTCACAAACTGGGTGGTTTAAATAATAGAAATGTATTACCCCATAGTTCCAGAGGCCAGAAGTCTAAGATAAAGGCGTTGATAAGGTTGATTCCTTCTGAGACGTGTTAAAGCATCTGCTCCTTGCCTCCCTCCTGGCCTGGTTTTGTGGCAGTCTCTGACGTTCCTTGGTTTTCAGATCACTTCCTTCATCCTCACATAGTGTAACGTTTGTTTTTTTAATCCAAATTTCCCCTTTTTAATTAAAAATAAATATTACATTGAGTTAGGATCCACCCTAATGACTTCATCTTAATTCCATCTTCATTGACTATTGCCAAATAAGGTTGCATTCTGAAATACTTGGAGTTAGGACTCAACAAATAAACTGGAGGTGGAATGCACAATGCACCCCCTAGCAGTACTTGTCTATTAGCCTGGTTCATCTGACTAAAATCTCTAACTTTTCTCTTCTAAAATTTCTCTGAAACCTCCATTCACACAATATGTCATGATGTTTTCCTTATTTATTTTTAAACAGTGTATGTTTCTTGATATGATCTTTCACTGAGTTATTGAAACGACAAGGAAGTGAACTAGTTCAAAGTTATTAGCCAGATTCAGACTATGCTGAAGCTATGTTTAAGTAAGATAATACAAAAATTTAAAAGCATTAAAATTTATTGTAGAAACTAAACCAGAACTCTACAGCATTCTCTCAGTTGAGAAATATTGGTGTAATGTGTATAGCAGATGCTTCGAGTTCCCACCCAAATCTCCTTGGCACTCACAGCTCTGACAGCTTCTTACTGCAAACACCTGTGAATCCGTCTTTGGCTGTAAAAATATTCTCAGTCTGTGGGCAAGGGTCAAGGCAGAGTGCAAACAATTTAATGCCCCCGTGAGTAGTATACAACCAGGTGATGGATGGAGTTGATGAATGGGAATCACATTTTGGGTGGAATAACTTGGAAACATGTCCCCGTGGGACTGAGCTACAGTAACTCACAGTGGTAACCTGTGTACATATGTACCTGTACTGACTTCTCTTTGTTCTCCATCTCACATTCCTGCTCTCTTACTAGTGTTTTTTGAAATCTGACTAGTAAATTACTTGTATTCACATCATGGTGTACTTCTGTGGGAAGGCATAAAATATGTTAGCTATAGCTAAATGCTTAGATTTTAATAAAGACTTTCTTTTTCTTTTCTTTTTTAAAATATTGGAGTATAGTTGCTATACACTGTTGTATCAGCCTCTGTTGTACAGAAAAGTCAATCAGTCATAGATATACATATATGCACTCTTTTTTAAAATTCCCTTCCAATTTAGATCATCATAGAGCATGGAACGGAGTTCCCTGTACTTTCCAGTAGTAGAGTATATACATAGTGATCTATATAGGTCAATATCAATCTCCCAATTCATCCTACCTCCCTATCTTTTCCCCTCGATATCCATTTATTGGTTCTCTACACCTGTGTCTCTATTTCTGGCTTGCAAATAAGATCATCTTTACCATTATTCTAGATTCCACATAAAGGTGTTAATATATGATATTTGTTTTTCTCTTTCTTATCTGTTTCACTCTGGACAACAGTCTCTTGGCTCATCCATGTCTCTGCAAATGACACAGATTTGTTCCTTTTCATGGGTGAGTAATATTCTATTGTATGAATGTACCATATCTTTTTTTTATCTGTTCCTCCATTAATGGACACATGGGTTGCTTCCATGTCCTAGCTATTGTAAACAGTGTTGCAAAAAATTAACATTAGGGTGCATGTATCTTTTGGAATTATGGTTTTCTCCAGGTATATACCCAGTAGTGAGATTACTGGGTCATATGGTAGTTCTCTTTTTAGTTTTTTAAGGAAATCCCATACTATTCTCCATAGTATCTGCACAAATTTACATTCCTACCAACCATGCAAGAGGGCTCCCTTCTCCCAACATCCTCTCCAGTGTTTATAGTGTGTAGATTTTTGATGATGGCATTCTTGAGCCACCTCAGGTAAAGGAACAACTTTGCTTCAGGGAGCTCCTATTTTATCAGTGAATGTTCTATGAATCCTAGTTCTAAAATATCTCTTGTACTCTGTGATATTTCATACAATCCTCTTCTAATTCCCACACCCATTAGTAGTATCTTAACATCTTTCATTTTCATGACCTCAAGAAATATCACTCTAATTCCACGTATACTCCAAGGCAGGTTCCCTGTTAGCTGGATTAAAGGTTTCATTCCCAGCACTCTTTGCCATATATCCTTTGCTCTAGTCACAAAGAAGCGCTGGGACTTCCTATGAAATTGTTGACCCTTCATGTGTCTCTACTTCATCCATGCTTTTTCTACTATCAGGAATTATCTAGTAATTCTCTGAGGGAGTTTCTGCCTGTGTCCCTAGACTATCACTAAAGACATTCCCTTATTCTCTAGCACCTGTCTACCCTAACCCTTTATACATAGCCAAGATTCCATCTTACTGGTGATATAACTTTGTATCTATATCAGTATTGATCCATACCAAAATATTGTAAGTATATTCACATTATTCAAATGCTTTTTAAATTTCATGTTAAATGTTAAATACCTTGAGGAAATCACATTCTTCTCTGTATCCTCTGCCAGATTGGTAGGTGTTCAGTAAAATGTTATTGAATAAGTGAATAGGCATTGTAGACATGCTCAAGACTCCATGTTTGGTCTAGAATTTAAGTCAGTATAATGAAATACTTCACTGAAGATTTTCTGGGAAAGCACAGTACTGGAGTCAGTAAAAAATGCATCCTGCATCTTCAACCTTGATTCACACACCTCTGCCAACTTCTCTGATTTGCGTACAAGAGGAGCTCGGCTTCTTTGTCATTTTGCTAGTTTTGACTAAGAAAGTGAGATTCTTTTTTTTTTATTTTATTTTAACTTTACTTTACAATACTGTATTGGTTTTGCCATACATTGACATGAGTCCACCACGGGTGTACATGAGTTCCCAAACATGAACCCACTCCCACCTCCCACCCCATAACATCTCTCTGGGTCATCCCCGTGCACCAGCCCCAAGCATCCTGCATCCTGCGTCAGACATAGACTGGTGATTCGTTCCTTACATGATAGTATACATGTTTCAATGCCATTCTCCCATCTCATCCCACCCTCTCCTCTCCCCCAGAGTCCAAAAGTCCGCTCTACACATCTGAGTCTCTTTTGTTGTCTCGCAGAAAGTGAGATTCTTGAGCTTGAGAATAGGAATGAAGGGATAGAGACTGGGAGTAGAGCATTCCTTGGAGGAGAAGTTGATGTGTGTTGGAGGGCAGCCAGGAGACCATAGGCAGTTAGACATACACAGTCAGCCTCAAGAAGAGGCGAGGTGCTCTCCTTCTGCATTTGCCTGCGTCGAGGACAAGTGCTGGCTACTTTCAGTCTCATTGTCACCCACCCACCTCCCCACCTGCTGGAGGAACTTCGCACACTCTAAAGACAGGATCAGAGCAGACAGCTTCTGTAAGAGTTTCATCCTGCAGAGCCTCCTTTAAGGCAATCCAAGACTGACAGCTTTGACTCAGGTTTGCTACTTCTAACTCGTAAACAAACTCACCATTTAGTACAGGTTCTTGGAGGTGGAATGCTTTTGGTTACTTCATAGTAGTGACTGTTTGTTATTTGTATTCAAGAATAATTAGGTATGAGAAGTTGCCTAGTAAGTACATCCCCAGCCCTCTTGAAGAAGTAAGCATTTTTCACTTTGTAGGAGATACAGCCAACTGTCTTTTTTAGCCTGTTTTGTCATTCTAATTTGGCTAATGTGAGTTCTCATCCTTTGCTGCTGCTGCTGCTGCTAAGTCATTTCATTCGTGTCTGACTCTGTGCGACCCCATAGAGGGCAGCCCACCAGGCTCCCCCGTCCCTGGGATTCTCCAGGCAAGAACACTGGAGTGGGTTGCCATTTCCTTCTCCAATGCATGAAAGTGAAAGTGAAAGTGAAGTCGCTCAGTTTGCTTTTCCTTAAATTTCAATATTTTTCAAAGAGCTTCATTATTTTCCCAATTTTCTTTACATATTTCTATACCAAGTCGTCTATGATTTGCTTTAGTGTCAAGTATGTGTGTGTGTGTGTGTGTGTGTATACATTTATGGCCCAGACTTTATTCTTGGCTCTAAGTATCATTTTGTTTTTAAAAGATATTTTAAAATAATTCAGTGTGGAAATTATTCCATCATTCAACCATACTAAAAAAAAAATTATTGTCAGCTTGAAAGTTTCCTTTAATCATTGTACATATGCCTATACTTTTCATGTAGCTTTAAATATTAATGTGTTTATAACTTATAACCTGAGTTTCACTTGATAATATATCATATCTATATGCCGGTTTTCAAACTTCATAAATTATTTTATAACAGCTTGATATTCCATTGAGAGAATAACCATAATCTTATTAACCAGTCCTTTAGTGTTAGGTACATTGACTTCCCTCAGAAGTTTCATGGAACATTTCAAGGATCATTTACACAGAGTTTTTAGTCTGCTTCTAGTTTTGCATAAGAAAACCTCTCATAGTTGGGATTGAAATTAAGGAGGGATGGGGTCAAAATGTGTGAACTTATAGTTTTTCATATGCATTCTAATACTATATTGTTAGAGTTGTGAATACATATCTTTTCTTGGTTCTTGCAATTTTGATTTCATCATGTATTATTAAATATATTTTTAACTTATTAAGGAAAATAAACTGGCACTAGTGTTTTTAGTTAGGTTTGCTTGAGTCCTTTGAACAAATTAGGACATTTTTATATTTTGTTTACCAGGTAACTTTCTATGCTTGTAAACTGTTCTTTCAAGACAAACTGTTAAATATTTTCAGTTAGGTATATTCCATTTTGGTATGCTTTTTATAACCCTGCACATGGTTTGTTTATATATATATATACACACACAATATGTATATGTATATATCTTTGTTTATTGTTTAATCAATATATTGACATGAGTAAATTCATATTATTATGAAGTCCTTAGAAATACTTTTTCACGATATCCTAATATATATATATAAAGCATCATTTACCCATCTATTCTTCAGCTTTTGTCCTCTAATATCAATTTTACTTTTCCTAAAATAAATAATACAGTGAGAAATACATTTATGAAGATACCTTTCTAATGTTTTTAGATATTTGCTTCAAAGAGGATCTGATACTTCTGTGCTTTTGTGTGGCTGTTGGCCAGTGCATTGTGCGTGCTAAGCCACTTTAGAAGGGTCCGATTCTTTGCGACCCCGAGGACTGTAGCCCACCAGGCTCCTCTGTCCATAGAGTTCTCCAGGCAAGAATACTGGAGCAGGTTGCCATGCCCTCCTCTAAGAGATCTTCCTGACCCAAGGATTGAACCCGCGTCGCTTACGTCTCCTGCAGGCAGGTTCTTTACCACTAGCGCTACCTGAGAAGCCCTATTGAGTCTAAACAAATACTGAATAATAATTGCATGTATGAAGTTAGTGTCCACAGTGTATAAGATTATTTTCCTTATCTATCTGGCATAGATTATATTATACCTAAGATACTGACCACAGTTCTTGATCATATTTAAAGAGGTAGCTGGTCCCCAAGCTTTGGTTTTTCTTTCTCTTGGGATACTGAAAGGATTTAAAATTCTAATATACTAATCCAATTTCAAAATTAGACCTGGAGATATAAGCTTGTGGAAAGACACTTTAAAATCTGTCTTAAAATGCATAAAGGTCTGTTCAAAGGTTGATGTATTCAAAATGTTCTGAGGGTTTTCATTCATCCTGCAGTTTCATATTAATCTGTCCTCTAGTTAAAATCCCTAGCACATGTTTTTGTTATGCTCATGTTGCACATGCTGTGTTATTTTTGCAATTTTTTTCATAATAAGACAATCCTTTCCATTTACTGTTTTAAAATTCCATCTCATTATATGTTACTTTTCAGTTTGTTGACATCATTTTGTATTCTTTCAAATATTGAGTAGCTCTCAAAACTTTTATGCCATCTATACACTAGATAAAAAAGGCCTCAATGTCCTCTTCTGAATATTAATTATGATCCCTGCTCCCATGTCACCTCACCACCTGCATCCTTTACAGGTTATCATTCAGGAATCCATGACACAGACCCCTTTTAAAGGGATTCTTCAACCACCTACACATTTATTGAATTTTACTCTCATGTATAGTTTTGTTTCTTATTCATGAAATATTTTAAAAAGCACTAATCCGTGGTGCTCAAATTTTATTTCACCCTGTTTTACATAATAACATGAAAAATATGATTTTGAAATTAATCTCTCCTATTCAGAATCACTGTTCATTTAATCCTCAAAAAAGTAAAATAACTATAATAATAATAATAATAATAGGTGTTAAGTGGATTGCCATAAAGCTGTTTTATGCATTGGGCCAGAGTTTTAAAATATCACCAGACTATAATAGTGAACTGTCTTACAATGCATCACCATTTCAGCATGTTTTAATGTGAGTCCTAAGCGTAGGGATGTGAGAAGGGTGCGAAGGGAAGCGAGGGGTATTTACGACTCACATCAATTCTATTGGAGGGATGTAGGTTCAGTTTCCTTAGCATGACACCCAACTTCATACATATGTATTACACTGTCATATTGACAAATAGTAACGTATGTTCCTATAACGTTGGGAACTGAAGTGCTGCATGCTATTAAGGGATCAAAAGCACCACAGCTGCTAACAAAGATCACCTGGATATTACAAAGCTTCTTCAACAATTCTACCAACTTTCATGTGAGCAATTGTACCTGGATAATCACAGCCATATTCAGATTACAGTTCATAATTCGTCTCCTTTAAAAATTGAGAACACCACCTGTTTTCATTCTGCTTAAAAAAAAAAAGTTTGATAGGATTAGGAAACACATCTAGTCTTTGTTTTTAGCTAGCCCATTTTGAAAATTGGGGTCATGGATGACGGCTTCCTGAATGGGGCAGCAAAAGCAATAGTAATGGAGGAACATTAAAAAGATTCAGATGTGTAGTTCTAAGCGGCATTCGCAAATGTGTGAGTGCATTGACATGGTTGATTATGCAAAAGCTGAGCTGTGCAAATCATAATAATAAGCTTTCTCATTAGATTTCCTGCTTTTTCTGCTTCTTGATCAGCCAGAAATACAGCCAAGTGTTCCCATTCTTTTGAAATTTCCCATTTACACTGGTTTCAACTACTCAAAGAAAAATAGGGAAAATAAGAGCAGTGAAATAAGATTTTAATTAAAAGGGAAAATGGAAAATGTTCAAATTTCATAAAATGCAAAAGACATGTGCACTTTGGTTATAGTCAGCTTGAAAGCAAAATTTTGCTTGGCACTCACAGACGTTAAATCAGTTCATAAGTCAACAGGTAAAAAATGTAGTCCAACTATTTTTAAAGTAAACCTAAAAATGATAATTTAAGAAGGCTAATTGGATCATGTGCTTCACAAAGAAAAGTTTTATTCAGAGTATCAGGGCTATCCAAAATAAAGTATAGTAGTAATAATAGAGAATTATTTGAAAGGAATGATATAACTAAAAAGATACATCCAGATATTCAAAACCATTTCACTAGTTCTAAATGTTGGCTCTCAGTGCGAGTAAATAAATATAATTAGCCGTTACTTTAAGGGAAATGAAAAGTAAAACCAGTGACTTGTTCAATGTGACCGGTGCAGTCTCTTCGCGTGTGGTGTATCAGCGTCCGTCTTACAGATCAGTAGTGATCAAAATGGTATTATGCCAACAATCAAGTGGTTTGCTTGGCTTCCTGATTTAATACCAACTAGGTCAGTGGTTGGTCAAATTTCTGTGTGTTGACACTATATATTCAATGAATGAAAGCATTTTCACTTGCTTTAGGTAACACAAGACATACTTTTCCCATTATGCATGTGGATTTGCTATTAAAAAATGCTAATTCACTTGATGGTCCCATTAGATTTAAAGTTGCATGGTGTGTATTATTTATGTCTGTGTTACAGTGAGAGAGAATTAGAATTCAAGCCAGGGAGTCCTTAGAAGATCAGATTTGAACCCCTACCTTCCATAGCATGACAGTCACAATAACTCTGGACCTCCCAGGCTCAAGAAACCTGCAGCGCCCCAAATCCAGTCCTTACAGCACATGAGTGAACAAGCACAAACCCACACCAGTGGGGACCTCCAGTTTCCAGAGCCTGCTCAGGAAAGGATCACTCAAGGACCTTTCCTGAAGCTCAGTATAGGTCAGCATGACAACCTCAGAGTACCCACCTGTCTTTCACGATGCTCTTAACTTCACACACTCTTAGGTATAAAGACTGATGGATTCATTTCACCATCAGCCAGGCACATGGTTAAAAGAATAATTGTTCTAAGCACCTTACATCTCAACTGTATAAAAAAAGTTTGCATTCCACGAGAGTCTTTCTGCTTCCTCCCCTCCACGAGCTACACTGCTGCTGGGCCTTCTGGAGTGTAGACACTGTTCCTCTGGACCCCTGTCCTTTCTCTCCTGCCACCATTTCAACTCCTCTGAAGCTCCATATCCTCCTAAACCTCCCTATAACTTCCAATTTTTTTTTTCCTTTTTTTGTCTGCGTTCTCTAACTAATGACTATGAGAATCTAACGAAATCCGCACCAGGGTCCAGGGATATTTACTCAACGAAGTCAAATGATCAAAATTGTATCTTTAATATTTTAAGAGTTTATGCCTCAACACTTTTGGATCCCTCACTCACAAATAACCCGTATTATAGTTTTTCCCAATGGTAAGAGGCAAAAGGAAATTAACTTATTTCAATAGTTAAATGCACTATGCAATTCACAGTTATCATTTTGTGATGAAAAACGTTTAGCTTTGAATATTTATGTCAGGGATGTGCAGGGACATCTCTGAGCAAAATAGTTGAAGAATAATTGAATTATACTAGGAGTCTTCTACCCCTAACCACTCCTCACTTTTTTCCTCCTCTGGAAGATCAGCACCTGATAGTATGCCTTGTCAATCCATATTGCCAGACGCAATCATTCATTTCTCCAGTAACTTTCTACAAACTCCTTTCTCATCTTATAAGCTTTACTAATATTTCAGTGACTATCTATGGTGGTATTTGTGAATCTGTTTTCAGAGTGTTCAGGATAATTCTTTAAGACAAAGTTGCAATTAATGAGAATGTTCAGTTCAGTTCAGTTCAGTCACTCAGTCGTGTCTGACTATTTGCAACCCCACGAACCGCAGCACGCCAGGCCTCTTCCCTGTCCATCACCAACTCCTGGAGTTTACTCAAACTCATGTCCATTGAGGTAGTGATGCCATCCAGCCATCTCATCCTCTGTCGTCCCCTTCTCCTCCTGCCCTCAATCCCTCCCAGCATCAGGGCCTTTTCCAATGAGTCAGCTCTTCACATCAGGTGGCCAAAGTATTGGAGTTTTAGCTTCAACATCAGTCCTTCTAAAGAACATCCAGGATGAATCTCCTTTAGGATGGACTGGTTGGATCTCCTTGCAGTCCAAGGGACTCTCAAGAGTCTTCTCCAACACCACAGTTCAAAAGCATCAATTCTTTGGCACTCAGCTTTCTTTACAGTCCAACTCTCACATCCATACATGACCACTGACCACTGGAAATATGATAGCCTTGACTAGACGGACCTTTGTTGACAACGTAATGTCTTTGATTTTTAATATGCTATCTAGGCTGGTCCTAACTTTCCTTCCAAGGAATGAGAAGGTACTTAACCCAACAATAATTGACCAATGTTTCCTTTTTGTGTCTCAACAAACTTTCCACCCAAATTATGAGCACCATAAATGATACTAGTTCAGTTCAGTCGCTCAGTCGTGTCCGACTCTTTGCGACCCCATGAATCGCAGCACGCCAGGCCTCCCTGTCCATCACTAACTCCCGGAGTTCATTCAGACTCACATCCATTGTGTCCGTGATGCCATCCAGCCATCTCATCCTGGGTCGTCCCCTTCTCCTCCTACCCCCAATCCCTCAACATTGTATTATATATTTGAAAAGCAGCTCTTTGAAAATTCTCACCCCCAAAGAAGAAAAAAAAAAATTGGAATGATCTGAGAGGATAGATGTGTTAACTTTACTGTGGTAATCAGTTCATAAGATATACACAATTAAGCCATATGTTGTATACCTTAAGCTTATACAATGTTATATGTCAGTTATATCTCAGTATAGCTGTGGGAGAAAGTCAATGTTATTTTTGGCTTTTTTGGTCCACTATTATACCCTCAAGGCTGAGGACAGAACATGGCAAATAAGACAGTATTTTTTTTTAAAAGTTAGGGAATTAATGTATGGATACTAGCATATCTAATCCTAGCATGGAGAAAACGTTTTATGCAGAAAGCAACATTGCCTCATAAATATATTTTATATAAATTGGTAAATTGAAAATGCTGAACAGTATATATGGAAGGGGCTTCCCACATGGCACAGTGGTAAAAAAATTGCCTGCCAATGCAAGAGATGAGAGAGACACAGGTTTGGTCTCTGGGTCGGGAAGATCCCCTGGAGTAGGAAATGACCACCCACTCCAGTATCCTTTTCTGGAAAATTACATGGACAGGCGGGCCTGGTGGACTATAATTCATGGAGTTGCAAAGAGTAGGACATTACTGAGCACACAGCATGCATTGATGGAAAGTGGTTCATATTTAAAAATCAAATTAAAACCTTTTTTTTATTTTGCTTTTAAGCAAGGTTAGTTAATTTGTTGACTTAAAAAAGTGTCAGTACGCTATTGAAAATCTGTGACATATTTCCAAAGAATCCCCTCAACTCTGTATTGTCTTCCCTTAGCACTTAATATGTTTACTTTCACCAGTGAATACAGTAACAGAATTTTCACTCAGCTCCATATAATTCCTTGGTAAAGAAAGACATTTTTTTTTCTCTGGTAAAATTGTAGGGAATTATTTCCATGTGATATCTCTTATAGAGGCTTTGGTCAAAGAGGGTGCTATACAACAATATTCTGACCTTTGACTGCTCCAAAAGGTGCATTAGAAATATTCCTAAATCCTTGAAATAAATATTAACAGGTACTCTAAATTAAATATTAAAACTGATTCTGTGCATCCCCAATTATGTCTTAAGGATCTCATGAATGAAAAAGTTTTTCTTATTCTCATTTGTTTTATATTTTCAAACATTTTAAAATCTTGATATCCTATTAAAAACAGAGGGGTGTCCAGGAAAAACATCTGGGACTCCTTAACTAATCTAATTTTCTCAAGTAATTTTACTAATACTCAGTCAATTAAAAAATGTTAGTACTCTTTATGCTGCAATTCAATGTGATCATTTGTGAACTGCTTTATTTTTTAATTTAATTTTTCAAAATGAGAAACCAATGAGTCCAATTAATTTTAGCCCCACAAACAATTAATTGTACATTAAAAATAAATGACTTCAATTGATCACAATTCTACTCAACTGATGGTAATGAGTGCTAATTTGGGAATGACAGGGAGCTTGGATTCATGAAGATCAGGAATTAGATTTGAGTTACAATTTAAAGAAAATTCTTTGAATGAATGAAAAAGGTTGATAAAGTTTTACAGTGATAAATGTATAAATGTCAATGAATAATGGTAAAATGCCTTCATGAAGGCTTAGATGCCAGGATTAACCTGAGCAATAGTGCACATTGATGAATAAATGATCAAACATACCTTGAATTACATAAGAAAGATATTTGTGTAGAAAAGGTAATTACCATCTGTTCTTAAGGGAGAATACTTAGAAAATTTTAATTGTGACATAATNTTTTAATTGTTACATAATCCTATAAGATATATAGAAGTTCAAATTTATTTTTAACAAGTTACAATGTTTCCTGTGTCATATTTTAATAATAAATAATCTGTACTTCCAAACCAACCATAATTCAATTTAAAACCAGTAGCATGCAGATAACCTTTAAAACATTTGAAGTAATGGAGCTGTAACAATTGACTGTACATATGCAAAAATATTAAAATGGGTGAAATGTGAAATGAAAAGCTGTAAATTTTTTGAAGTAAACACTGGAGGAAAATCTATGTGACCTTAAATTGTGTAATAAGTTTTTGCCACAATATCAAAAGCAAAAGTTTTTACAAACAAAAAAATTGATAAAGTAGACTTTACTAAAATTTTTAAAGTTCTGGTCTACAAAAGATGTTAGTAAGAGTATAAAAGACGAGCTACACACTAGGAGAAAAATACTTGCAAATGCTTTTATCCGATATGTACAAAAACTATTAAACTAAAACACAAAGACTATAACGCAATCAAAAAGTGGGCAAAAGATCTGAACAGACACCTTACCTTAAAAATATAACCTCACTAATATCTATAAAACTGACAATATGTGTCAGTGAAGAACATAAAATGGAGCAGCCATTTTGGAATGAAGTTAGGAAGTGTCTTACAAAGCTAAACATAGTCTTAAATATATCATTCCACAGCTGTACTCTTAGGTATCAATTTGGAAATTTATGTCCAAAGATAAACTTACACATAGATGTTTATAGCAGCTTTGTTCATAATCTTCATATACTGGAAATAAGATGTACTTCAATAGGCAAACTGATAAACAACCCTCTCACAACCATAACATAGAATACTATTTAATATTATCAAAAAATGAGCTATTTAATCATGGAAAGCAGAAGGCGATGGCAACCCACTCCAGCACTCTTGCCTGGAAAATGCCATGGACGGAGGAGCCTGGTGCTCTGCAGTCCATGGGGTCACTGAGTTGGACACGACTGAGCGACTTCACTTTCACTTTTCACTTTCATGCGTTGGAGAAGGAAATGGCAACCCAATCCAGTGTTCTTGCCTTGAGAATCTCAGGGACAGGGGAGCCTGGTGGGCTGCTGTCTAGGGGGTCTCATGGAGTTGGACACTACTGAAGCGATTTAGCAGCAGCAGCAGCAGCAATCATGGAAAAATATTGATAAACCTTGAAGTGATATTGGTTAGTTAAAAGCAAAGTCTAAAAAGGCTCATATCATATGAGGTCATTTATATGAGATTCTGGAAAAGACAGAAGTATACAGATGCTAAATGGATCAGTGGTTTTTCAAGAATTCAGAGTAGGGGGTTGTATAGATGAAGTACAGAATTATATAGGCTGATGAAACCAGTTTGTATGATA
This sequence comes from Redunca redunca, assembly GCA_006410935.1. NCBI lineage: Eukaryota > Metazoa > Chordata > Mammalia > Artiodactyla > Bovidae > Redunca > Redunca redunca. The sequence continues at coordinate 382,204 of SJYQ01000413.1, read as the reverse complement.
ATGCAATGTTGAATATATGAATTTGTCAAAGTCTATTTGTTTTATTTACAATAGAGTGAATATTGTATGCAAATTAAAAATAAATCATGTAGGAAGTCTGAGGATCCAGAATGGAACCAGTCTAACTGTATTTTAAGGTAGTAAACAGCCTCACTGGAGGACACTGGGGAATCAGCACTAGCCTAAGCTATCACTGGCCTGAGTAACTGGGGAGTGAGTGGAGTCTGTAGCACTAACAGTAAAGGTGAAGGGCTCCCCTGGTGGCTCAGATGCTAGAGAATCTGCCTGCGCTGCAGGACGCCCAGGCTCAATCCCTGGGTTGGGAAGATCCCACCTGTCTGTCTGTCTGTCTGTCTATCTATCTCCCAGGTTCAATCCCTAGGTTGGGAAGATCCCAGCTATATACATATATATGTATATCCCAGGTTCAATCCCATATACATATATTGCCATGCCTTCCTCAAAAAGATATATACATATATACACACATATAGAAGACAAGGTGACCCACTCCAGTATTCTTGCCTGGAGAATCCCATGGACAGAGAAGCCTGGTGGGCTACAGTCCATAGGTTTGCAAAGAGTTGGACAGGACTGAAGTGACTGAGCACAGAAACATACACACACACACACACACACACACACATTTGTATATATATATCTCCAAATGTACTTCTTTTAATATTGAGGTGAAGTCGCTCAGTCGTGTCCGACTCTTTGTGACCCCGTGGACTGTAACCTACTAGGCTTCTCCGTCCATGGGATTCTCCAGGCAAGAATACTGGAGTGGATTGCCATTTCCTTCTCCAGGCGATCTTCCTGACCCAGGGATCGAACCCGGGTCTCCCACATTGGAGGCAGACGCTTTAACCTCTGAGCTACCAGGGAAGCTAATATATGTATATGTATATGCACAGAAACATACGTGTGTGTGTGTGTGTATCATTCCTGTTTAGTATGAAGGCAGACTATATCTGAAGGCTACCTAGAACTACTAAAGCACTTTGAAAAGAAGAGGAGCTACCATATTCTTTACAATTTAGGACAGTGTCTGAGACAGGGTAAGTATCATAAATATTTGCTATTATTAGGAATGTGTTTGACAGCAGGGTTTTGGTGAGTGTGTCATTGCAGCTGTTCAGAAGAACAATGTTGATCCGTATCTTTTTCTTTCTTTTCTTGTTTTAAACTTCATTCTATTTCATTGAAGTAGAGTCGTTTACCATGTTGCGTCAGCATCTGCTGTACGGCGACGTGAGTCGGCTTTGCGTACACATGTCCCGTCTTTTCCGGGTTTCCTTCCCACGTAGGTCACCGCAGAGCACTGCGCAGAGTCCCCCACGCTGCACAGCTGGTTCTCATGATACACCTTTTTCTTTTAATGCAAATTAAATTCATTTAGGCAAAGTGCATTTTGGCCCACCTTCCTATCATTAGGAAAGGGCATACAGGGTTCATCAGAGGTCAAGCCAAGTTGCGGGAAAGCCAGGGTGAGACAGATGAATGCCTTACTTCCCTTTCTGTGTGCGAGTCACCCCGCTCTTCTATTTTCAGTAGCCAATCACAGAATCAGGAAATGAAGGGCTGATGAGCCTTTGCCTAGTTATTTTTGTTTTTTAGGATTTTTCCAAATTTATTTTTGTTTAATATCAAGAAGAAAGAATAAACATCGAGTTTCTAATGTGTAAAGGGAATAATTCTGGTAGCTGAGATGGCAAACACTGTGCAATATTCTTCTCATCACCGAGACGTTCATCATATGTTTGACAATGGAAGCATAGATGTGTTAAAAAAATTATAACGATACTCAGAAGTTCTCTGGAATTCAGCGTTTTTATTTTGCTAACTAAGAAACTGGCTCTGAGAGCCAAAATCCTAATATTTTGATGCTGGACCTAGACCAAACGAGGTTTTCTGATGCTCAGTTCTCTTGTTTTTTTCTGTTCTATCTCGTTCTTTCCCTAGCCAGTTGTTACATACACATTATTTCACTTTAAAAATAAGTCTATATTATAAATTGCTGAAGGAAATAAGTCCTCAGATTTCCATGAAGATGGTTTTCATTTCTTCTTTCCCATGGAGTTGAAACCAGTTACCTGATAGCTACGATGAAAGAGACCCTGGGTGTGTGTGGATTAGTTTCCTTTTCTCTTCCCTCTAATGATGTGGATGTTCAGTGGTGTTTAGAGGCAACTGCTTCAGGGAGGCAAGGCACTGTTGTCATTCAAGGTTGTTGGTAACTGCAGGTTAGTACAACTGAGAGGCTGGTATAATTAACATTTTGTGCATTTGGCCACAGGGGTTCCCAGGTGGCTTCCTGTGGTGTGGGAGACCCGGGTTCAATCCCAGGGTGGGGAAGATCCCCTGGAGGAGAGCATGGCAACCCACTCCAATATTCTTGTCTGGAGAAGTCCCTGGACAGAGGAGCCTGGCGGGCTACGGTCCGTGGGGTTGCAAAGAGCTGACTGAATGACTAAACGGCACACACAACACAGACAACATGTAGCATTTGGAAAGCAAATAGGCTTAATCATTAAACTCAACGAGACAGGTGAAAAAGTTAGAGTATGTTAGGTAGGAATGTATATACACATCACATAATGGGGATTTTTTTTCCTAACATTTCTGATAACATGATCCTCTCAAAGGAGAGAGAATAAGTTACCTTGTGAGTGACAAGCTTTGGTCTGCATTCTATGACCGGGATATTAGTTGGGAGTTTTTAGTCTATTTTTCCTCTCTGGATTTGTCAACTGTGAAGTAGTGAACTTGGTAGGTTTGTTTTCACAGTAGACTAAAATTTTCCTTCTGTGGGTTGTTCCTGTAGAATCTAAGCTAATTCCTTTAGATCTCTAAATTGACCTTTATCAGGAATAAAGGTGATATTTTGATTTCTTAATGCCTTTTTCCCTTGGGCAGAGATTGTTTGCTGCGTACTTTCAAACTTCCAGAGCCTTTGTCATGGATACACAGATAAAGATGATCTACATATGATAAGATCACATTTGGTCTCAGTGAGTGACAATTAACCCTGGGAGAGACCAGTAAGGACATCGGGAAAACTCCTGAGTCTCAGGATGTGATATCTTCTGTGATTAGAGACGACCTGACATAATTTAAATATTACAATATTTGGCATTCCAAAACATATAAATAAATTCATCCAAGGAGGATGAGACTATAGGAATCAGTGACTCAGAAATGACGTGTGACTGGGCAGACAGCCGTCATACCGCAGTGCTGAGAGCTGAAACACGGCTGCTGTGGCGTGAGGAGTGAATAACTGAGGACACCAATACAGAGCGCATGATAAAAGGGTTAATCCAAGGGAGTAGACAAGACTGCTAAATATCTCCATTTAGCAATTATTTAGAGTACTTGAAGAAAAAAGTGAAGCTTTTAATATTTGTTTGCAGTAGTTATTGCAAGCGCATCAGTTACTCTTTGAAAATCATTTAAACTTCACCTGTGTTGTGCATTAATTGCAGGTCATGTAAACTATCCTCTGGGGTCGTACTTGTATACCAACAACAACAAAACTAAATCTTAATGAAACAATGTTGATAACATAAATTATTTATACTTGATATTACTAAGATAAAGTTCATCTAGACCCCGCTTTATAGACCATAAGGAAATAAAGAAAATGTATTCCTTCCTTATTCCTAATATATTTTAAATGCTTTATTTAATAATTGCTTAATAGAAACTTTATAATTCATTGTTATTGTTAGATGTTAAAAGAACCTGGAATTACAGTAATTTAGCATCAGAAAACCACCTCCTGACACTTGAAGCCCTGAAAATCAGGAAACCAGAACCATTACTGAGAAAGCAGATAAAATACATTGCTTGTTTAATAAGAGGATAAAGCTATTATAAAGGAGAGGGTTTTTAATTTAATTGTGGGTTTCCTATCCTGCCTTTCCAGAAAGTCTTCTGCAGCAATTGGACTTTCTCACCTTCTTGTCACCATTTTGGTGATCATTTCATTTTAACTGCATAGAACTCTTTTTCAGTTCAGTTCAGTCACTCAGTCCTGTCTGACTCTTTGCGACCCCATGGGCTGCAGCACACCAGGCCTCCCTGTCCATCATCAACTCCCGGAGTTTACTCAAACTCATGTCTATTGAGTCGGTAATGCCACCCAACCGTCTCATCCTCTGTCGTCCTCACTCCTCCTGCCTTCAATCTTTCCCAACATCGGGGTCTTCTCCAATGAGTCAGCTCTTCACAGCAGGTGGCCAAAGTATTGGAGTTTCAGCTTCAACATCAGTCCTTCCAATGAACACCAGGGCTGATCTCCTTTAGGATGGACTGGCTGGATCTCCTTGCAGTCCAAGGGACTCTCAAGAGTCTTCTCCAACACTACAGTTTAAAAGCATCCATTCTTCGGCACTCACCTTTCTTTACTGTCCAGCTCTGACACCCATACATGACCACTGGAAAAACCATAGCCTTGACAGTGCATCAATTCGCCTGAAACATTCTCCTTTCCAGAGGATAAAAACTGCAACAGAGTTTATTTTTAAGGTCAGAGAAAAAGAAAAAAACTACAGGCAAAGAAAAGTTGTTATACTTCTGGGATCACACTCTTCTTTCTTCCCTGGGAGGCTTAGTGAATGGTAAGAGAGCCACAGTTGAGGGAAAGGGACCCGGTGAACAGTCTCAGTAGTCTGAAAACTAGTGATTACAGAAAAGAGAACATGTTTTGGCCATATTACAACCATTTTAAAAAGCACGTTAGATGCATGACACCCAGTATTCAACAGGGATGTAGGCAATGTGATGCTTTAGCTCAGTCAATGACTTGAAGAGTGCACTTGGTTCTGAAATACATTTATTTATTTAGCATTACTTCCTGCCTGATCAGTGCATTTGACCAAATACATGACAGAGTTGAGAAACTGCGTATCTTTTAGGATCAAAGTTGGATAAAAGCTTAACTTCAAACTTTTGTTACCTTCCCAAATTCATTATGATATATGACTTGCAATTTTTTTCACTATATTCTGGGAATAAAGAAAAAATGCCTTCTCATCTTAATAGGATCCATGGGGAAAAATAATTTTTTTTTTTTTTCTGTTCTCAGTGCCAGGAAAAGCTGTGGTGTTTCTTTTTAACCTTTTTTCTCTTTTAATGGAAACCAGGGAATTCTAAAAATTCACCTCACCTTTACTGATAAGGATAGTGCTGGGAAAAAGATTTAGTATTAGAACCAACTACTCTACTACTTCCTACCTGCTAGGTCTGGGCTTTAAAACAGCTTACCTGAAAATTAATTTGAGTGTTAGCACAGACATCCTGAGAACTGGTGCAAATGTTGCAGTTGTCCAGTGTAGAGAGGATGAAGTGACAGGCTCTCCCACATATTATCTTATGTACTAAACAAATATAATCCAGAAATGAAATTTAATTCTCATTCAGGTAATCCATAATGAGGAGGAGTAAGTAAATGGGCAAAAGAATAAGAATAGTTGGGCAATAATATCATTTTATGAAAATCAGAAGGATGGGAATATAGAGGGTGTGTGATGATTGTAAGGCAAGTATTACAGAAACTTCAGAATTCAGGGAGATCAAGAAACCCATCCAAGCCCAAGAGGCTGACGTTTGGTTTGGATTATTCAGACTCAGCTCGTCCTGTTCCTCAGCTGAGTCAGAACAGGCACTAGGCAAGTCACTCTAGCAACAGCATATCCTCTCCACCACCTGCCCAGAGCTGCTCAGAAGCAACCCGCCCTTTTCCTTAGGTTATGACACACAAACCCAGGAGGGTAGGAGTCTGTTGTTTAAAACTTCTTACAGCCAGAGATTAGGGGGCCCACAAACTCCCTACATTTTTACTAACTAGTCTTGAATTAAACTGTCAGGGGCTAGAATCAATATTATCCCCTACATTCTTCATTATAGCTCGTTCAAGATAATGAGCTCGTTTACTCACAACAAATGCATTCAGTGAGTAACTGGTGTTAAGCAGAAGAAAAGTTCTTCTTCCTCTTTCCCTGTGTACTTGCTGCTATTACCCTAAACCAGACTCCCATGACAAAATCCTCCGCACTGGTGCCCCACTTCCAGCCCCACAAATCCCCAGGGTATCCTCTCCCCACCAGCGATCTTTCTGGAACTCTCCTTCCTGAAAATGAAGGTTCAAGCCCCAGGAAGAACTGTGCCATCGTTTTTATTTCAGTGTGTCTTATGCTGAACACATGACTTCACACGTATTGACACTGAATAAATTATTGCTGAATAAACCAATGAATGGATATACTATTTATCTACTTTTTAAAATCTAAACTTTTAAGCCTCTTCGATGTGTACAGGTGTACTTCTCATACAAATTCTTTATAAAATCCCCAGGATCCTTGCTGAGCTGATCCCAACTTGTATTCCGTTCAGTCGTTCATTCTTTCACTCCCGCGCCGCTGTGCTGTGCTCGTGTACAGGAGTATGACAGTGAACAGAGCAGATATATTTTGGGCCCTTGCAGAGCCTATATTCTTGGGAAAGATAGACAAGAGAAATGTAATAATAATATGCTAGGGGGCGGTACAATATTGCTGGTCAGTTAAGACCTCTCAAATTAGCAGGCATTAGAGAAAAGACGTGAAGGAAGTAAAAATGTAAACTGTGTGAACGTCAAAGGGAAAAGTGTTCCAGGCCACAGTTCTGAGGAGGGCGTCTGCTTCACCCAAGACTGTGGCAGACCACCTGTGACCCTCTACATTCTTGGCTTTTGATCTGGGTGAAATGAAGACTGAGTGGAGAGTTTTGTTCAGAGGACACCTGCAACCTGGCCTTTTTTAATTTTTTTAAATAATGTAGGTCAGAAAAAGGTGTCAGGTTGGGAGATATTTTTAAGAATTTATCCATAAAAGTTCTTAAAATTTGACAAGGGAAAAAAGATGTATGTATAAGATTATACATCACATTTATTGTTTCCAAATTTGGAAAAATAAAACTAAACATCCAGGAATAAATACATTCAAATGAGTGCAAAGTGCAAGTTGCTCAGTTGTGTCCAACTCTTTGCAATGCCGTGGGCTGTACTGCCATGGACTGTGCAGTCCATGGAATCCTCCAGGCCAGAATACTGGAGTGGGCAGCCTTTCCCTTCTCCAGGGTGCTGGGGTCCAGCCCCGGTGGAACCAGGGTGATTTGAAGGAGAGATGGAGTAGGCGAGGAAAAAGCTTATATAGAAATATGAAGGAGATTAGGAAGAAATAGTATAGTAGTAAAATTAAGTGGAGAAAAGAGGCTGAATAACTTGGTTTACGGGGAAGGCCAATAAAGTTCCAGACAAGGAGCTTGCACCATCTACGTTAGGCCACTGGCGCCCGCATGAATATCGGAGAGTGCCCCGCCTTGGGCACTCTCTCTCACGGATCTTAGTGCCGGAGCAAGTAAGTAGACTTGGTGAGCTGCCCCGCTCCAGATGGGAATTCAGCCTGAAGTCAGAGTAAAGAGGAGAAGGAAGGAGAGGGGAAAGGGGTGAGAGAAAGAGACATGGGGGGAGCCAGATTCCCAAGAAATGAGGCCGAGAGACTAGTCCGAGAAACTAGTCCATCCTTTATTGCTCAAGGGGCTATTTATACTTTTGATAATACATGGAGATCAATGGGTAACACAAAGTTATGCAGTTAGCAGTTTAGACTCTTATCAAAACCAGGCTTTTCTCTCTGCACACCTGGCTGCAAACACAAGCCTTAGGTGCTTTACATCACCTTCCACCAAAAGGGCCAACTAACATTTTACAGCCTTTTTTCTGATAAGGGTTTGTCAACCAGAAGACTTATTTGTGTTGATCTTCCCAAAGTCTTGGTGCCACTCTCAGAAAGCACTAAATAAAGTTACATTCTTACATAGCAAAGATACAATGAATTATAACAAGTGAAAAGTGTACAGTGATTTATAACAAAAGAAAAGTAATTAACTCAAAAGCCTAGTGTTGCTAACATCAAAACTACTATATATCTTTTTCCATATCCTATCCCGTTTACATTGATCCTCCCAGATGCCTAAAAAGATAAAGAATATGGAGGCCTGGCGGCAATCATTGAGTCAACAGTGAAAACCCGTCACCAATATGATTTTTAACTCTTTAGAAAAGGCTCTGTATCTTTAAGATGCTTTTAAGCTTTGTGCCTCTCCCGGTTGGGGGCTGCAAGCAATTCACAAGCTGTAAGGGGTCCGGGGAACCTGTTAGGCAAGCTAGAGAACTACCAGAGGAGTTTTAACTGAAACATCCCTTTCAAATGCAGAAGACCAAAGTTTAGAGATAACTTTTTCCGGAGTGTATCAGAAGAGTAGAGAAGCAGAGAACAAGAGCCGGCAGATTTTTATTTTGCGGGGGGG